>CM060621.1:30425389-31025389 GCA_030578275.1 Meda fulgida
AACATATTCAATATACAATTAAAAAAGAATGACCAAACCATCAGTTATCAAAAATTAAAAAAATTAGAATTTTTTGAGGAAAGACCATTTGAATCTGTTTTTAACGGGGTAAAAAATACCGATGGCAACAGTTCAAAAGCAGAGGCTCTTATCATTCATATTATTATTTTTCTTCTTTAACGGTCTCTCTTCATAGATACTTTCTATGCTTGGTTATGCAGTCCGTTTAGGGTTCATGGGATAAATCAAACAGAAATAGCTCTTTAAGGTAACAATTTCAGGTCACTACTTTATACAGTCAATAATGATTATATTAATCAAAATGAACTTCGCGTCCCCAGTTGGATGGTAAAGAACGACACCAGTTCTTCTGCTTTGTACATTTCTTGCCATCACAAAAACACGGTAAAGATTTTGGAGGTCAATCTCAAAATGTTATGTTGACTTGCTGCACTGAACAATTTTACTTCATTCAGTTGAAATATATGAAGTAGATGTTCATTTAACATTTTGTTTTCTGACTGACAGCTGATGCTTGTTAACCAGTCATCAGCAGTTAACTGACATTATTTTAAGGTTAGATTAGAATTAAATGTAATTAGAAAAGATAAGTGTCTGTGACCAATTCAAATACCTCAAAAATGTAGATTTACATGTGCAAATAGCAGCATAAACAACAGAACATGAGGATTCACACACACCGTCACATCGAGCACCCGCAGTGCTTCTGTGAACACAGTAAACCAGAATAAAAGTGTATATATAACTGTATATATATATATATATATATTAGTGCTGTCAGTTTAACGCGTTATTAACGGCGTTAACGCAAACACATTTTAACGGCGTCAATTTTTTTAGCGCGAGATTAACGCTCTTTTTGGCCTAGCAAACATTGTAGTTTTTTCACATGCTGTTGCAACAACTGGTAACGTTAGAAAAACTACAACATCACACCGGATAGCTAGACCGGAAACAAAACAAAATGCGGGACTAGATTTGATGGCCGAGTGCGAGCGCGGGCGGTAATGCACTCACTCTGTGTGTGCGGGTACGGGAGAATACAACGATTCGGGACTCCCACAAACTAGAAAAATCTATGAATAAAACATAAAAACTAATACATTTTTATTCTTATGTTGCAGAAAAGCAACAAGAACAACTAAAACAAAATAGAAACGATTTACAGGCCAGAGCTACTTTTTATAACATGTTTGCAGCGTTGAGGGATGTAGCCAATCACAGACATGTGTTGATTTCTTAAACGCAATGGCCAATCAGATGCATTTAAAATAGACTCCCCTCACTGCTCAAAACTGACTTTTTGTTCAGTGCTGAATTCTGGATATTGGCAAATCCTCTAATTAAAACAAACAAAGTGTATATATTATGAAAGATTCATTGTGCAGTCAGCTTCATTGATAATAACAGAGATGTGTGAGATTGCGATGAACGGATGTCAGCTTTTTAGGAATTTTTAAAGGATTGCACTTTGTGCGCATTCAGTCATCCCAAACCATGCACTCAGTAGCCTGCTTGCTTTTCTATTATAACAGTGGTTTGTGTGTTAATGCTTTAATAACAAATAATTGATCAGGAGCATTTATGCTGATGTGTATGGTGGCGACACGTAGGCGAAGTAGCCTACAAATAAAGTCTATTTGCGGGCGGGAGCGGGACAAAAATGTTGCGGGCGGGAGAAAGTAACATAGAAAGTAGTTGAGAACGTCAGTTATAACGACCCACGTATTAAAAAGAAATGGACGGTTTTAAATCGGGCTCGGGACGGGCTCATAATTACAGTAAATGTGTCGGGCCGGGCTCGGACACAATGCGCACGGGCTCGGGTCGGGCTTGATTTTTTGGGCCCGATCTAAGCTCTACAATGGATGACCTCAGACAGAAGCACATGGATACCACAGCTAAGAACAAACTTATTGCTGATCCACTTTTCCTTGTTCATAAGAGCATTAAAATTAGAAAAAATGATGGGACAAATAGAAATCAAGGGACATTTAGAATAGATAAAAATGTGCGATTAATCGCGAGTTAACTATGGCATTAATGCGATTAAATATTTGAATCGTTTGACAGCACTAATATATATATATATATATTTACACAACATTATTTTCAACTGAAAATTGCAAGCTTTTCATGTGTTTTGGCCGCTCATTTACACGAAAATGCCATTTTGGAGGCCTGACAATGCAAACTTTCCAACCCGGTCACACTAAATGCGTCTCTGCTTAGAAATCTTGGCTTGCTCAAAACTTTTTGTCTTTAAATGAAGTCAAAACTGAGGTGATAGTTTTCGGCCCCACTGATCATTTTAATACCACCAGCATCGATTTGAGGAGCTTCTCTGCATTCAGATCTACGCATGACAAACAAATATCTTCGTTAATTGGATCTAGTTTCTATCAACTCCATCTTTTGTATCAAATTAAACACTTCCTATCTGACAAAACTCTAGAGATGTCTGTTCATGCTTTTATTACTTCCCGTTTAGACTACTGCAACTCATTGTATTGCGGTATTTCCAAGTCACAAATCGCTCGCCTTCAACTGGTCCAAAATGCTGCAGCAAGATTTATTCGCAAAAGTCCTAAATATGATCACATGATGATAATGATACATTTTATTTATATTGCGCTTTTCTCCAACCCAAAACGATACAAAAACAATACACAGTACCAATATATATATATATATATATAAAGAGATTAAAAATTGTAACATTACAAAATTTAATGACAGTACATTTCAAATACCTAAAAATGGTACATTAAGTGGTTTTGGTCAAGTCAAAATATTACTTAACATTAATGAACCAACCTACATACAATAAAACTACATTTTTGGGGGGTTAAATCAAGCAGAAATATCACTTCAAGGTAACAATTGCAGGTCACTACAAAAGTTAAACTGTACATGATCTAGACTCTAGATAAATGAAATGCAATCGCAGCAGTAAGTCAGGGGAATGCTTATATTTATTTCTTTGGTTTCAATTTTGAACATGTTGCAGTTCTTTTTAAAAAGGTATACATTTTGACATAATTATAAAATGATATAACATGATTTGATACTGTATATTAGCAGAAATTACACATTTTTCACTTCAGCAACAAAGTGGAGACCCTCTTTTCTGTAATGAAAGACCAATCTTATGGGTTGTGGTCTCTCAGACATTGGCCAATATCAGTAAAAAAAAAAAAAACATTGTTTCCCTTAGGGCTTAAATGAACCAGATTTTTTTTACATCCTTACACTTTTAGACAGGTGATGCTTGCAACCCGACCATAATCCATTAGCCGACAAGATTAGAATGTTATATTCTAATTAAATTAGAATGTATGTATTTCTCAATACTTATCACTGTTTTAAAAGCTCTTCACTCCGTTGTCTTAACCAACTTTCAGCTTCACTGCAGTAAATTTCACATTCAAAACGCATTAAAACTACCAAAGCACATCATTCATGTCTCAAAATAAGTCATCCTTTCAGAACACTAGTAAAGGTTTCACCCAACAAACAAAATTAAAAATACAAATCAAAAAACACAAACAACAGGCAGTAATATGCACTATTTTCTGCTGTTCAGAATTCAAGGCAGTTTATTTTACATGGTTCATGTTTACATGAATGTACAAAATTATTTCCTTTTGTATGTATGGCGATGAAAATGAAAGACTAAGACTAGTGTAGGTGTTTAGTTACATCTTAATTGTTCTGATAGGTTTTTTTTAGATTCAGAATATATTTCAATGTGGTATACGGTATAAAAATATTGCAAATTTCAGTCTTATTCATTTTTGTTTGAGTTGAAATGTTTTTAACTTAAATATAACAGTCTTGGAAATAATATGTAAGCATGTGCAAATTGGCTTGTACAGTAAATCAAGTTCTGCTGGTCTTTGTGTTTAAGTGAGAAATGAATTCATGTAAATTGAAAGATCTCAGTTTAGCCGGACACTGATCTTGTGATCACTGTGTGAAGAGTTTCATGGTATTAATTAATCTTGAGAAGGTATTAATCTTTCAGTTTAAACACAAATGTGTACTGTAATGTAAACATTGACCATGTAACATAAAATGCTGTGAATTCAGAAAAACAGAAAACAGCAGAAATATTTTATAATGCTCCAGTTATTTGTGTTTTTTGTATTTTATGAGTGAAAAGTGTGTTTGTTGGGTGAGCTTTACTAGTGTTCTGGAAGAACTGTATTAGCAGCTGTAAATGGATATTCTGACATAGGTAGTTTCATGTGTATGTAGACTCTTGTGTGTGGATTGAGTCGCTGCACATCCCCCCACACGCAATTTACATCTCAATACTTGAAGGTGTGTGTGTGTGTGTGTGTGTCATGGAGAAACCGGCCTAAAGATCTCACAACTCTAACAATACAGTTACCAATGTCCAAGAATCTGTGGAACTTCTCAAATAAACTACAATAAACTAGAGAAAACGCTGGGATTTACTCTGACAAATTAAATTACAGGTTTTTACAGTCGCTAGGACACATTTCTCAATATTTAGGTACATTTTCAAAACTCTTCACTCAGTTCTTCATTTCACATTCAAAATGCACTGACACTTCCTTCATGTCTCAAATCCCAACTCAATCTTCCAGAACACTAGTAAAGGTTTCACCCAACAAACACACTTTGTCACTCATAAAACAGAAAAAACACAAACAACAGGAGCATTACACAATATTTTCTTTTGCAAATTGCTTTTACAAAAACAAGAATGGCACTACTCTACTGTTTTTAATTCACTGCAGTTTAATATTAGATTTTAGAATCAGAATATTTATTTCAATATGATATTACTGTGGAAATGTTGCAAATCTCGGTCTTATCATTTTTAGTTGTTATGTTTTGAAAATAAGTTTAACAGTTTTAAAAAGAGTATGTAAACGTGCAAATTATCCTGTATAGAACATAAAATTCTGTAAGTGTTTGTGTTTAAGAGAGAAAATAATTCATGTAAATGAAACAAAATCCATCCGATGACATTGTTCAAAGCACTGATCCACAGTTTAGCTCATATAGACGGATGGTGTGATCACTGTGTGAAGAGAGTTTACAAAAAAAGAGAATTTTATGTTCTATACAGGATAATTTGCACGTTTACAAACTCTTTTTAAAACTGTTAAACTTATTTTCAAAACCTAACAACAAAAAATGATAAGACCGAGATTTGCAACATTTCCACAGTAATATCATATTGAAATAAATATTCTGATTCTAAAATCTAATATTAAACTGCAGTGAATTAAAAACAGTAGAGTAGTGCCATTCTTGTTTTGTAAAAGCAATTTGCAAAAGAAAATATTGTGTAATGCTCCTGTTGTTTGTGTTTTTTCTGTTTTATGAGTGACAAAGTGTGTTTGTTGGGTGAAACCTTTACTAGTGTTCTGGAAGATTGAGTTGGGATTTGAGACATGAAGGAAGTGTCAGTGCATTTTGAATGTGAAATGAAGAACTGAGTGAAGAGTTTTGAAAATGTACCTAAATATTGAGAAATGTGTCCTAGCGACTGTAAAAACCTGTAATTTAATTTGTCAGAGTAAATCCCAGCGTTTCCTCTAGTTTATTGTAGTTTATTTGAGATGTTCCACAGATTCTTGGACATTGGTAACTGTATTGTTAGAGTTGTGAGATCTTTAGGCCGGTTTCTCCATGACACACACACACACACACACCTTCAAGTATTGAGATGTAAATTGCGTGTGGGGGGATGTGCAGCAACTCAATCCACACACAAGAGTCTACATACACATGAAACTACCTATGTCAGAGTATCCATTTACAGCTGCTAATACAGTTCTTCCAGAACACTAGTAAAGCTCACCCAACAAACACACTTTTCACTCATAAAATACAAAAAACACAAATAACTGGAGCATTATAAAATATTTCTGCTGTTTTCTGTTGTTCCGAATTCACAGCATTTTATGTTACATGGTCAATGTTTACATTACAGTACACATTTGTGTTTAAACTGAAAGATTAATACCTTCTCAAGATTAATTAATACCATGAAACTCTTCACACAGTGATCACAAGATCAGTGTCCGGCTAAACTGAGATCTTTCAATTTACATGAATTCATTTCTCACTTAAACACAAAGACCAGCAGAACTTGATTTACTGTACAAGCCAATTTGCACATGCTTACATATTATTTCCAAGACTGTTATATTTAAGTTAAAAACATTTCAACTCAAACAAAAATGAATAAGACTGAAATTTGCAATATTTTTATACCGTATACCACATTGAAATATATTCTGAATCTAAAAAAAACCTATCAGAACAATTAAGATGAAACTAAACACCTACACTAGTCTTAGTCTTTCATTTTCATCGCCATATATACAAAAGGAAATAATTTTGTACATTAATGTAAACATGAACCATGTAAAATAAACTGCCTTGAATTCTGAACAGCAGAAAATAGTGCATATTACTGCCTGTTGTTTGTGTTTTTTGATTTGTATTTTTAATTTTGTTTGTTGGGTGAAACCTTTACTAGTGTTCTGAAAGGATGACTTATTTCGAGACATGAATGATGTGTTTTGGTAGTTTTAATGCGTTTTGAATGTGAAATTTACTGCAGTGAAGCTGAAAGTTGGTTAAGACAACGGAGTGAAGAGCTTTTAAAACAGTGATAAGTATTGAGAAATACATACATTCTAATTTAATTAGAATATAACATTCTAATCTTGTCGGCTAATGGATTATGGTCGGGTTGCAAGCATCACCTGTCTAAAAGTGTAAGGATGTAAAAAAAAAATCTGGTTCATTTAAGCCCTAAGGGAAACAATGTTTTTTTTTTTTTACTGATATTGGCCAATGTCTGAGAGACCACAACCCATAAGATTGGTCTTTCATTACAGAAAAGAGGGTCTCCACTTTGTTGCTGAAGTGAAAAATGTGTAATTTCTGCTAATATACAGTATCAAATCATGTTATATCATTTTATAATTATGTCAAAATGTATACCTTTTTAAAAAGAACTGCAACATGTTCAAAATTGAAACCAAAGAAATAAATATAAGCATTCCCCTGACTTACTGCTGCGATTGCATTTCATTTATCTAGAGTCTAGATCATGTACAGTTTAACTTTTGTAGTGACCTGCAATTGTTACCTTGAAGTGATATTTCTGCTTGATTTAACCCCCCAAAAATGTAGTTTTATTGTATGTAGGTTGGTTCATTAATGTTAAGTAATATTTTGACTTGACCAAAACCACTTAATGTACCATTTTTAGGTATTTGAAATGTACTGTCATTAAATTTTGTAATGTTACAATTTTTAATCTCTTTATATATATATATATATATTGGTACTGTGTATTGTTTTTGTATCGTTTTGGGTTGGAGAAAAGCGCAATATAAATAAAATGTATCATTATCATCATGTGATCATATTTAGGACTTTTGTGAATAAATCTTGCTGCAGCATTTTGGACCAGTTGAAGGCGAGCGATTTGTGACTTGGAAATACCGCAATACAATGAGTTGCAGTAGTCTAAACGGGAAGTAATAAAAGCATGAACAGACATCTCTAGAGTTTTGTCAGATAGGAAGTGTTTAATTTGATACAAAAGATGGAGTTGATAGAAACTAGATCCAATTACCGAAGATATTTGTTTGTCATGCGTAGATCTGAATGCAGAGAAGCTCCTCAAATCGATGCTGGTGGTATTAAAATGATCAGTGGGGCCGAAAACTATCACCTCAGTTTTGACTTCATTTAAAGACAAAAAGTTTTGAGCAAGCCAAGATTTCTAAGCAGAGACGCATTTAGTGTGACCGGGTTGGAAAGTTTGCATTGTCAGGCCTCCAAAATGGCATTTTCGTGTAAATGAGCGGCCAAAACACATGAAAAGCTTGCAATTTTCAGTTGAAAATAATGTTGTGTAAATATATATATATATATTAGTGCTGTCAAACGATTCAAATATTTAATCGCATTAATGCCATAGTTAACTCGCGATTAATCGCACATTTTTATCTATTCTAAATGTCCCTTGATTTCTATTTGTCCCATCATTTTTTCTATTTTTAATGCTCTTATGAACAAGGAAAAGTGGATCAGCAATAAGTTTGTTCTTAGCTGTGGTATCCATGTGCTTCTGTCTGAGGTCATCCATTGTAGAGCTTAGATCGGGCCCAAAAAATCAAGCCCGACCCGAGCCCGTGCGCATTGTGTCCGAGCCCGGCCCGACACATTTACTGTAATTATGAGCCCGTCCCGAGCCCGATTTAAAACCGTCCATTTCTTTTTAATACGTGGGTCGTTATAACTGACGTTCTCAACTACTTTCTATGTTACTTTCTCCCGCCCGCAACATTTTTGTCCCGCTCCCGCCCGCAAATAGACTTTATTTGTAGGCTACTTCGCCTACGTGTCGCCACCATACACATCAGCATAAATGCTCCTGATCAATTATTTGTTATTAAAGCATTAACACACAAACCACTGTTATAATAGAAAAGCAAGCAGGCTACTGAGTGCATGGTTTGGGATGACTGAATGCGCACAAAGTGCAATCCTTTAAAAATTCCTAAAAAGCTGACATCCGTTCATCGCAATCTCACACATCTCTGTTATTATCAATGAAGCTGACTGCACAATGAATCTTTCAGAATATATACACTTTGTTTGTTTTAATTAGAGGATTTGCCAATATCCAGAATTCAGCACTGAACAAAAAGTCAGTTTTGAGCAGTGAGGGGAGTCTATTTTAAATGCATCTGATTGGCCATTGCGTTTAAGAAATCAACACATGTCTGTGATTGGCTACATCGCTCAACGCTGCAAACATGTTATAAAAAGTAGCTCTGGCCTGTAAATCGTTTCTATTTTGTTTTAGTTGTTCTTGTTGCTTTTCTGCAACATAAGAATAAAAATGTATTAGTTTTTATGTTTTATTCATAGATTTTTCTAGTTTGTGGGAGTCCCGAATCGTTGTATTCTCCCGTACCCGCACACACAGAGTGAGTGCATTACCGCCCGCGCTCGCACTCGGCCATCAAATCTAGTCCCGCGTTTTGTTTTGTTTCCGGTCTAGCTATCCGGTGTGATGTTGTAGTTTTTCTAACGTTACCAGTTGTTGCAACAGCATGTAAAAAAACTACAATGTTTGCTAGGCCAAAAAGAGCGTTAATCTCGCGCTAAAAAAATTGACGCCGTTAAAATGTGTTTGCGTTAACGCCGTTAATAACGCGTTAAACTGACAGCACTAATATATATATATATATATATACAGTTATATATACACTTTTATTCTGGTTTACTGTGTTCACAGAAGCACTGCGGGTGCTCGATGTGACGGTGTGTGTGAATCCTCATGTTCTGTTGTTTATGCTGCTATTTGCACATGTAAATCTACATTTTTGAGGTATTTAAATGGGTCACAGACACTTATCTTTTCTAATTACATTTAATTCTAATCTAACCTTAAAATAATGTCAGTTAACTGCTGATGACTGGTTAACAAGCATCAGCTGTCAGTCAGAAAACAAAATGTTAAATGAACATCTACTTCATATATTTCAACTGAATGAAGTAAAATTGTTCAGTGCAGCAAGTCAACATAACATTTTGAGATTGACCTCCAAAATCTTTACCGTGTTTTTGTGATGGCAAGAAATGTACAAAGCAGAAGAACTGGTGTCGTTCTTTACCATCCAACTGGGGACGCGAAGTTCATTTTGATTAATATAATCATTATTGACTGTATAAAGTAGTGACCTGAAATTGTTACCTTAAAGAGCTATTTCTGTTTGATTTATCCCATGAACCCTAAACGGACTGCATAACCAAGCATAGAAAGTATCTATGAAGAGAGACCGTTAAAGAAGAAAAATAATAATATGAATGATAAGAGCCTCTGCTTTTGAACTGTTGCCATCGGTATTTTTTACCCCGTTAAAAACAGATTCAAATGGTCTTTCCTCAAAAAATTCTAATTTTTTTAATTTTTGATAACTGATGGTTTGGTCATTCTTTTTTAATTGTATATTGTACATGTTTATCTATGCATATTGTGATCTCTGATGCCTGTATGAACACACACACACACACATATACATATACATATATATATACATATACATATATATATATATATATACACACAAGTTACACAGTTCCATTGTAGGCTATGGGAGTCCCCTGTTTTATAGGTAAACATCGTTCAGATCCCCACTTGGCCAGTGTAGAGCGACAGTGCTCTGTTAGTAATACAGAAATGTGTGTGTTTGTGTGTGTCTGATGCCTGTGTAAACATTATATAATTACATATTACATATATAATATATAAACATTATATATATATTATATATATATATAAAAGTTAAATAATGAAGACAGACTTCACTGTTCACACACACACACACACAGTTCCATTGTAGGCTATGGGAGTCCCCTGTTCGATAGGTAAACATCGTTCAGGTCCCCACTTGGCCAGTGTAGAGCGACAGTGCTCTGTTAGTAATATAGAAATTAATGTGTGTGTGTACAATGGCACATAACAATGGCAAAAAAATTGTTAGGGACTGCATAACCAAGAATAGAAAGTATCTATGAAGAGAGAGCGTTAAAGAAGAAAAATATGAATTATGATTGATATGAATATCTTAAGGCCTCTGCTTTTGAACTGCTGCCACCGATATTTTTTACCCCGTTGAAATACAGATTCAAATGGTCTTTCCTGAAATTTTTTTTTTTACATTTTTGATAACTGATGGTTTGGTCATTCTTTTTTAATTGTATATTGTATATGTTTATCTATGCATATTGTGATCTCTGATGCCATTGTGAAAATACACACACACACTCAAACACACACACATATATATATATATATATATATATATATATATATATATATATATATATATATATATATATATAATGTTTATATGTGTTACATAATGATGACAGACTTCATTGTTCACACACACACACACAGTTTCATTGCAGGCTATGAGAGTCCCCACTTGGATGGTTAGAGATCGTTCAGAGATGGAGGTCAGGTCCCCTCTTGGCCAGTGTAGAGCGACACTGCTCTGTTCATATATATTATGCATGTGTGTGTGTACAATGGCACATAATAATTGCAAATAAAGTGTTAGGGACTGCATAACTAAGAATAGAAAGTATCTATGAAGAAAGAGAGTTAAATAAGAAAAATAATATTAATATGAATGATAAGAAGCATCTTCTCGCCTCTGCTTTTGAACTGTTGCCGTTGGTATTTTTTACCCCGTTGTAGATTTAAATGGTCTTTCCTCAAGCAATTCAAATTTGGTCATTATTGATAACTGATGGTTTGGTCATTCTTTTTTTAGTTGTTTATGTTTATCTATGCGTATTGTGATCTCTGATGCCTGTGTGAACATTATATAATTACATATATATGTATGTTTGGGCATGTTTGAAAATACTTGAAAGTTCGGTAACACTTTATAATAACTGCACACTATTAATAATTAGTTAAGCATTAGTAAAGAGTTACTTCATAATTTGTAAAGCATTAATATGCATTAATGAGCAGTTTATAATTACAGCTATACATGCTTTGTTCTTGTATAAATGCTTTATTCTTTATTTAGAAGCATATCTATATTTTGTTTAATAATTGTATTTTCATACTTTATTAATGATCAATTTATAATTTCTAAATGAAATATAGCATTATTTACAAACAAGTTATTTGGGATTTGTCAGTGATTCATAAGATCACTTAAGTGTAAGTAAATGCAGTAAATTCAGGTAGTTATAAAGCATTTAGTAGTGCTCAGTTAACTATTTTTGTGAGCTCATCACAAAATATAAAGCATTTATAAAGGAGATTTAAAGACTCAGTTATCTTCTAAACAGAAAAATGAAACAAACACAACACTGTGATACAGAACAGAAATATATAACTGAACCTTTAAATCTCCTTTATAAAAGCTTTACAAGGCATAACTAGTCCTCACTTTATAAAATACTTATACTCACCACTACCAAATGCTTTATAACTACCTGAATTACAGTAGAAATACATGTTAATAAAGCATTTATTAACACACTAAGTACCTATTACAAAATGTCGGTATAATGTATGAATGTACATTTGAAATAGTTTATTAATCATTTTACTCACACTTTCTAAGTGATCTTATGAACCACTGACAACTCCTAAATAACTGGTTTGTATATAATGTTATACTTCATTTAAAAATGATAAATTGATCATTAATAAAGTATGAAAATACAACAATTAAACATTATAGATATGCTTTTAAAGCAAGAATAAAGCTTTTACAGCTGTATTTATATACTGCTTATTAATGTCTATTAATGCTTTATAAATATTGAATTAACTGTTTACTAATGCTTAACTAATGATACATAGTGTGGGGTTATTATAAAGTTACCGTAAGTTCTTTAACTAAGCAGCAGTTAAACAGCAGCTCTACAGTTTCAGAGCCTCCCTGAGACAGCAAGCCATTCCAACAATAGAGAAGTGTGAACGACGTGTGTTAATGGGCCACTGCAGTTCCTGCTCCAGCCTACAGGAGCGCTGCTGAGTATGGGCTTAAACACACACACACTTGCAGGTCCCCACTTGGTCAAAAATGTAAAAAATTCACCAGAGCGTATTTTAGATGATTTTAACATGTTTTAAGGCATGACCAACAGGGGACTTGAAAAATGTCCCCACTTGGCTCGGCGGTCCCCTGTTGGTGAGTGTGTAACGACACCAAGGTCCCCTCTTAGATAGGTAGACAAGTACACGCACACACACACACACACACACACACACACACACACACACACACACACACTTTATTATACTGTGTCCCTGTTACATGTACTTACCAAAGTAATGAGTAATATATATATATATATATATATATATATATATATATATATAATGGCATGGTGGCAGTGCACTGATACAAAGGTTTTTGCCTCAAATTATATTTGAAGTATCAAAATGATGTATCTGTGAAACAAAGTCTTGTTTTGTTTCTCTATGAATGATATTCATACATTTTAAAGTGTAGTTTAAGCATCCAAAACGTACACACACTGACACACATGGTTGTTGGCACAGTTTGCAGCCAGATGATCTTTCGGTGACACGGGGAAAGGTCTCATGCAAATCTGCATGCCTCGGGCCCTCGGCTCTCTGGCTCTCCAGTCAGTGTCACTGCTATTGAGACGTCCCTCTGCACTGAGCAGTCATAACACTCCACATAAATGTCAAGAGGGAACCTTTGAGCTGGGGCTGTATATAACAGCAGATAAATCGTTGGAATGGTAGATGTTATATAGATGTGACAAAAGCATTATTGCGGAGTCCCTGGATCTATCTATAATTCATCTGACAAGAAAGTGTCTGTCAGTGTGTTTGTGTGTGTGAGAGAGAGAGAGACAGAGAAAGGAGAGAAGGAGAGAGTGTGTAAATGACAGGTGTCATTTTGACAATAGATTTCCCCTTGTCTCACTGCGAGTGATGTGTCGAACATTACAAATACAGATCCTTGTTGTTACTGTGCACTTGTTGGCGTATGGGTATACATGGGTCATTCTCAGGTTTGGTGGCATTTGTGCAAAAATCTGTGCAATTTTCTTTTTCCAAAATGTTTCCCTCTCTGCCTTCTGTGACATATAATCTGATATCACATTTAAGGTGATCACATTTTATTTAAAGGTGTCCGTGTTACAGTGTTATTATGCAATCAAGTACTGATTAATAATACATGCACGTATAGGGTTAGGATTAGGCATGGGTTTAGGGTTAGTTGCACATAGTTATGCATAATTTAGTTACTACAGTAACTACATGTAACATGTAACAAGGACAATGTAAATTTATTAAATGGTACACCGACAATGAGCTCATTGAAGTAATGAATACTTATTAACAAATGATTATGACATTTAGAAAAATGTACAGTAGAATTGGTGCATGTTGATTCAGAGTTTGCGTAATCTGAAGTCTTCGCAGGAGTTGGCGCCGTCTCTTCATATGTGTTGGGCATCTGACGTCTTCATAAAAGACTGGACTATTGTATCATGGTTGAACTAATGTAGAAATTTGATGATTTTATAACAACATTGCTGTTTTTACTGCAATGCAGTAACCACATATTTAAGTAAACGAATTGGTCATTGAGAAACTAATTTGTCATACATATAATATAAGTAACACTAATTTGAATACTGCCTCTCTATGGTTGCCTATTAAAGTCACCATGAAATCAAAATGGACAATTTAGCAACTTCTTTTCTCTTCTCCGATGACGTGTTTACTGGCGGTAGGACGGACCACCTGTCACTCACATGAGATCCACCAATAGCAAACCACAACCACCCAACAATCCAAACAATTCCCGATGAACAAAATCAAGTCCCGCCCCACATTTATTCTTGTTCAAAAAGCTGTTTAATAGTCCAGCTGAAACCCATTCAAATGAAATGATTTAAAGAACACCCTGAATTTTTCAAGCAGTTTCCTTAGAATGTCCCACATAAAGACGCACTGTGCATCTATAATAAGGCTTCAAGCTAACAGGATAATTTCTGAAATGTGAGCTTAAGGCCCCACACATAAACTGTGTCAGAAACACTTGCTGCATTGTAGTTTTATTTTTGTTCAACAATTTGTTTAATAGGGACCATGACCAATTTGGGAGTTGCACCGGAGTTATGCAGATAGCTAATTTACATGTGTATTCCCCAGACAAGAAGCACATTAAAATACATCACAACTGAGAACAATGAAGAGCAAACAGCTCATGCCAGATCACAGCAGAGAAAACAGATTTAAAACAAACTCAATGTAAGTACAGAAGGAAAGCGGAAGTACAGTACCATTTGTTTATGATGATGTCAAAACATGACTAATTCACATTTGACTGGACAGTAGATGCTGTTAGTCCAGAGGGTCATAAACTGCATTAATGACTACTCAAAGTGTTGAACTGCATACTATCAAATCTAGCATACTACTTATACTCTTCATGTCATAGAAAGATACGATCAAAATTGTAAGAGTATGTATCTGAATTGAGCATTTGTTTTTTTCTACGCTCTTAAAGAACTCCGGTCAATTTTAACATTGAGCTCATTTTTTTGTACATTTGGAGTGCTGCCAGTACAGACAAAAACGACAAAAATCGGTGTTGCCTACACCGTGTTATCCTCTTTTTAAAATTTGCACCCTGTTGACTTCATTGGGGCAAGTTCTAAACCTGCTTTTAGCCTCTTAACATCCTTGATTTGTCATTACAAGTGAACAGCCATGTGAGTGGTGTTATAAAGAGTGACCACGGTCAATCTGACTGCAGTAGATGTGAAAGATATTAATAAAAATGATGTTAATTCAACCAGCTCACATACCTGTATTTACTTCCTGTTTTCGGTCGAAGACCACAGTAGTCGATTGTCGAGTTCGCGCGCGCTATCATTGGTAACCAAGCAACAGTGGAGACTCAAGACTGTCAGCCGATGACGGTGCTGTGTGGTGTTCTGATATTATGATATTCTATGACATTATGATATGATGTTGTTTAGTTACCAATGATCGCGCGCACAAACTCGACAATCGACTACTGTGGACTTCGACCGAAAACAGGAAGTAAATACAGGTATGTGAGCTGGCTGAATTAACATCATTTTTATTAATATCTTTCACATCTACTGCAGTCAGATTGACCGTGGTCACTCTTAATTGACCGGAGTTCTCCTTTAAAGGAATAGTTCATCCCAAAAGGAAAGTTCTGTCATTAATTAATCACCTTCATCTCGTTCCAAACCTGTTAGACCTTTATTCAACTTCGGAAGACAAATGAAGATTTTTTTTGATGATATCTGAGAGCTTTCTGGCTCCCGACAGCAATGTCATTACCACTTTCAAGGTCCAGAAATGTAGAAAATATCGTTAAAATAGTCCATGTGACTATAGTGATTCAACTTTAATGTTATGAGGTGACAAGAATAGGTTTTGTGAGCAAATCTTTTTTTTTTTATCCTTGGGTGAACTATCCCTTTCAAAATAAAGGTTCCAAAAGGGGTTTTCACAGTGATAGAAGAATGATTTCAGTGAACAATTCTTAATTTTTTAAATAATATTCAATTAATCTAAAGAACATTTTTCCACTATAAAGAACCTTATTTGGAATGGAAAGATTCCATGAATGTTAACGTTTCTTCATGGAACCATAGACACTAATAAATAACCTTTATTTCTAATAATTCCTTCCTTCCTTCCTTCCTCCCTCTGTGAGTAAATGATGACAGTTTTCATTTTTGAGTGAGGTATCCCTTTAATGCTCCAATTTGCTATGTTGCTGTGAAGTGATGATAAGCCACTAAATTAGTTAGCAGAGTTGTTATTAATTGTTAATAATACAATCTTTAATGAACTGTCCTTGCTATTGTTTTATAAAAGTTTTAGTATATAGTATATTGTTTTAGGTCACTCGAGAGTTTTAGGAACATCCCTTATTAAATTCTAATTGGTGTAATGAGTTTTCATCGTCACATCTCAATATGATGCATCTTTTTACATCTCTAGCTAGCACTTAATGAATACCATGAAGATCTAACAGTGACTTTAACTGACTATCCATATTTAATGAAAGTCCAGTATGTTCATTTAAGATCAATAACCTCAAGGTAACCCAGCTGTCAAACATATGGGAGCTCTGAGTATGATAAACCGTGTAAACTCCATTATGAGCTGTATGAGACAAAAGAAACCAAGAGAAGATCCCTCCAATGTGTGAATGTGTCGATAAATCATCATGTTTGGTCAAATTAGGGGTTGCATGTGTCACATACCAATTTACAGTGAAAACTGCAGCGGCAAATGCAAAACAAGCCCTGAAGAGGTTGCTAACTTTCACATAATAGTATGGCTCCTGTCTCCCCTCTCTGCCCCTCTCCACAGATGTTATGATAACGCTGTTGTTGTGTTCTGAGCCTTAGGACTGCCAGGGTCCCTAGAGACACGTTGGTGCCATACATTTGAATGAGATAAAGAAAAGAGCCCCCAGGGCTTTCCATTCAAAGGTTTCTCTTTCCCAATGAATTTGTTTCAGCTTGGCATAAAGCACTGTGTGGTGTCATGCACAAAATAAGATTAATCTGTGCAACTATATGCTTGTCGACTAAAGTAACATATAATAATAATAGTGAGGATTGGAAAATAATAAATGCATTGGAAAGGTTGAGGGTATGTTATTGCACCATTTATCTACAGTGCAGTAAATGTTAATATAGGGTCCGTCAATCGATAAAAAATTTCAAAAACAAATTACCGATTGATCTAATTAATCGCATATATCGGTATTTGCTGAGGCAAGACATTAGGCGACATTTAGCAATCAAGGCTCATTGGAAAAACCTAAATGTGTGCAAAACTCCAAAAACATACATAGTACACACCTAAAAATAAAGGTTATTTATTGCCATCAATGGTTCAAAAGGTTCTTTATAGTGGATAAAATGTTTTAGATTATTCAAATGTTCTTTACACTTCTTCACTGTTCTTTACGAAAAAAAAAGGGTTCTTTTAAGTCACTGAAAGGTTCTTTAGGAGGCCAAAAATGGTTCTTCTTGCTGCGAAACCCCCCTTTTGGAACTTATTTTTAAGGGTATATACAATTCACTGCAGTTTCTAACTGAAATGAACACTGGTAGCAGTAAAACACCATCGACTTTTATACATTTTCTCACAAACTATGATGACTGGGAAGTTTTTACCTTAAAACAACGTTTACCACAGTGCATGATTTGTGACTGAATGCATTTTTATGAATACATTAAAAGACATGTAAGCAAGCTACTGGCATGGTTGCTTTAGAAAATTGTGTTTTTATCTCATGTTTGCTTCTGTTAACACGATCGATTAGGTTTTTGTAGAGTTTAATGTAGCTGGTATATCTTATTCATACGTGAAAGAGCAAAAACAGTTTTATGGCATTCATTGGACATTTCATTCCTGAACTGTTGCGATATAGCCACTGTTTTGTCCTGTTTATTGATGATGGACATACATTTTCTGTTGTTGTAAATGAACACCGTAGAAACTTGAAGCAAGATAACTTACATGTTGGGTAATGCAGTGCCTATAGCATTCGTATATGCAAGAACCACGTGCATCCTGACATCATCTTTGACTGAGGAGCTAAAAGACTAGAAACATCTTTTTCCTCTCATGCATCATTTCTGCTTCTGCTTTTCATGAAGTTAGTTTTTTGTTCTGTTTATGTCTAAATATAGCTCTGTGAAATGATTGCATGATTGTATTCAGCCTTTGGCAATGCAGAATATTAAAGCTAGTCGCTTCTATTGAGTTTGTGGTAGTATCTGATGCCAAGACAATAAGTTTTTTATTTGATTATGGTGCATTATGCATTGTTCATTTAAATGATCAGACGATGTACAGCGCTTGACTGTTGTTTTATAAATTTGAAGCATTGCAGATGGAGAATTATGAGGATATTAGCACTCTGCTAATGCTAACTGTTAACTTGTCTGTGAAGGAGTGTGCTAAAAGACTTGAAGGGTTTTAAACACTACATAAACACAAAGTGGTATTAAAGTCAAACTCTAAACGTTTGACTGTTTGTTTCATCATAACCACAATTCAATTCTTTTATATATATATATATATATATATATATATATATATATATATATAAATATATTTATATTTATATTTATTATTATTTTTTTTTTATTTTTCTTTTAAATAAATATTTATTTGTTTTATTTTAAATACCTGGTTGTGGCTAACTATGCTCTGTGTCTAGAAGCAGTGCAGTCAACATCATATGTTTTTTAATAGGCTAACAAATGATTGTGCTTTTGGCAAGTGAAGGTTTAGTAAGTTTTGCACATCTGCTGTCATGGAGATTAATTACAGCTAACTGTGTAAACAGAGGTAAATGGAGTTCTTGCTAAAATAATTTATTTATTTCTTTGAGATATCATAGCTTATATCTGCCTAGTCCTCCGTGCGTGTTTCAAGCTGCAGTTTGTCTCGAATATATGAAATGTGATAATTGCCATCATTTTTCAAATATGCAGACAGAAATAATATAAGCAAAGGCATTTTGGTCCTTTGATTATGTTTCTGTGCCAACGTTGATCATGTTCAGCTGAATATAAAATAGCTACAAATAGTTCATGCTGTGAGCCGATATGTTATGGTGGGATTTCTGATTTCCCTGACATCACCAGTCTGATTTCAAGACTTTTAGAAGTCCAAAATACATTTTAAGTGCATGAAATACATGTTTACAATAATTGTTCAAGAACAGATTTAAATATTTTTGGAAGAAAATGTAAGTGATGTTTGCCTGCGCAAAATTCAGTTTGCTAGGGTGCTTGTTGGGTATTTCCAGGGCATTGCTCTAGTTGTAGCATGTTGTGAGTGGTTGTTAGGGCATTAAAAGTGGCCGACAAGGTGTTCAGAGTGGTTCCTTGGCAGTTACTTACTGCCTAAAGTAAAAAAAGCCTTTAAGATATTCAAATCCCTAATCCATTCCCAATCCAAAAGTCTCAAAAAGCAGCATGATTTGAGAAATCATTCAAGTGTGTAGCACAAACAACTAACCCTATGGGGTTATTATTTGAATTAAACCCCTTTGGCATGGATTGAGTTGCTAGAATGTAAAACGTACGGTTAGTTCAAATCCATAAATATGAACAATCGTAACGCTTGCCTTAGCATGCACAGCTAATAAGTAGTCAGAAATTGCATGTTTGACTGTTTGGCCTATAAGGTCACCTTTCCACATTTGTTCATGAAAAGCACAGTGTGATGCTAGAGTAATGCACAGATTGACTGTGAATGTTGATCAAGGTGGCATAAGGAGGAATAGAGAACAAGGTTGACAGAGACCCTGAAGTCTCGCAGGCAATCTGCTCAGCTGAGAAAGCGAGAAAGAGAGAGAGAACGAAGGAGCACACACGCAGCTCATAAATCCATCATCCACCACACTGAATGGAGTAAAATAAAGAGTAGTGCAGATGTCCCCAGAGTGACACCAGCATGACTGATTTGGCATTCCAGGGTCTCTGACACACTCTTAGACTGAATAATTAGATATTGCCACATGTCTCTGCCAAACTCTAAACAGTCTAAAGCATGACACGCTGATGAATGCAAGCATTAGTGATTCAACAAAGTGAAATAATGTAACTTGCTTATAGCGGCATTATCATAATTACGACCATGATTAGGAAACCATAAAAGCATTCATAGTGATTTATGATGTGCTCACAAATACATTCAGTTCTCAATGGTTTGTATATGAAGAATGCAAAGCATTAGACATCCATATTCTATTGGGTAACTACAAGTGAACATAATGAAACCACACTGGCATACATTAAACAGTCAACTATGTAATGTAGATAGATATTAACCCAAAAGTTGAACTGTGTTTTGAAGACAAGGGTTCTTTTTTTCAGAAAGGACGTGTGTGTGTGTGTGTGTGTGTGTGTGTGTGTGTGTGTGTGTGTGTGTGTGTGGGTCCCTTTGTAAAAAGTACATTTGAAGAAAACAGTTTCTGCCTTTTTTTAAGTACAATCATATTTAAGTCATTTCAACTTGCATTACATTAAACTGACTTAAAAAAAAATTATTAGCAAAATGCTTATTTTGATGAGTTAAAGCAATTTAAAAACATGTGTCATAACTTATTGATCATGTAATTTTTACAGTGTAAATGTATTAAATAACTAACTCGTTAAGCATTAATGGTGGAAGGGTTTGAAACCTTTTTAGCAAAGACTTTAATGTACAGTGTGTATATACACATAAAATCGCTATGATGAATAGTTCATTTCCCCTCCTAAGCTTAAATAGTGGAAATATTCAAAACCTTGGAAAGACATTAATATCAGTGCATATGTAGGAAATTGGTTTAAAAACTAAAATGGTTTAAAAGTAAAATTTACTGTACTGTAACAACTAGCCCCAATCTCTACAATATAGCTTTTTTTCTATAAGTGACTTGAACAGGAAATGACAAGGATACAAGAAGAAAATGATTGATGATGCAAGATGGAGTCGATCCCCGAGTTGCCTGCATGAGAATAATGGCTGAATGAATCAAGAAACATCTCTCTGGTTCGGTTGAGGCTGATAATCTGATGCATCTGTGGCTTGACCAAGGCCCTGGCCTGCTCTCTCAGTCAGGTGAGTCCAGCTGAAGCGACGGCAGGATTCTGCACCTGGCCGTGTTGGAGCGTCGCCCACATCATGTCAGACATCCTGCCAGAGGAGCCTACAAACCCATCACTTTCTACTTCCAAAACCTCAGAATTATTCCTGTTTGATTTGTTCTTTGTTTCAGATGTAGTAACTTTTGCTTCATCTGCATGTAATCTGCTAAATGCACGTAACAGCTTTAAATAAGTCTTTTGCATGTTGCTAGGATATGCAAAACACATTCCTGTCAAAACTACTGTTAAATTGTTCACCCAAAAATGAAAATTACCCTATGGTTAACTCACCCTCAAGCCATCGTAGGTGTATGGCATTCTTCTTTCAGACGAAAACAATCGGAGTTATATTAAAAAATGTCCTGGCTTTTCCCAGCTTTATTATGGCTGTGAATGTCTGTTTTGAAGTCCATCAAAGTGCATCTATCCATCATAAAATAACTCCACACGGCCTTCTCAAGTGAAGCCATGCGTTTGTGTAAAAAAAAATCCATATTTAAAACTTTATAGACTAAAATAACTAGCTTCCGGCAGACGGCCTATGCAAGTCTACTTGCGCCAAAAGAGTGACACTTGACGATGTATGATGTATGACGGAGGAGTAGCGTAAGCTTTGACGCATCTCGTGGTTCAAATAAACGGCAACAAGCTCAAGCTCCTCCGACATCTCTCTTTAAAAATTGTCATTTTAGACTTCTAATTTGTGAGTGGTGTTTTGTTTTTCTCTTTATCTTCTGCACTCCCGTATTCGTCATTACATTATGCTTCAAGGTCAAGTGTTATTCTTTCGTTGTAAATTGATGCATACGGCCGTCTGCCGGAAGCTAGTAATTTTAGTTGAGACATTTTTAAATATGGATATTTTTCCATACGAATGCATCGCTTCGCTTCAGAAGGCCTTTATTAACCCCCCAGAGCCGTGTTGAGCACTTTTATCATGGACGGATGCGCTTTGATGGACTTCAAAACAGAAACAAGCAATTCAAGAAGAATGTCATATACTGTACCATGTCTTGAGGGTGAGTAAATCATGGGGTAATTTTCATTTTTGGGTGAACCATCCCTTTAAGCTACTGAAAATACATCAATATTTTTTAATTAGTGATATGTTGTACAATACCAATGCCTTTTCCCCCCTCCATTTCATTGTTCACGAACCAGTTAAAGTCATTTGACTCATAACAAACCTGCTCTGTCAGTCAGTTAGCCGACAGTTCCATTAACTATTCTTGGATGTGCAAATACAGGAGGGATAATGTCAAGCGTTGGCCTTATTGTGCCCTGCCATTAACAAAATCTAAGACGCAATGAACGAGGTCGCTGTCTCCGGTGAGAGAAGGTTTTCACGGAAACGCGTTCTGCGATTACCCTCCCACCCGCAATCATGCCACCCACCGTGGATCATTAATATTACAAACCTGCAGGGGAGGACGTGGCCTGCAAATCCTCACTGTAATTACATTAAATATCATACAGACAGTACAAACAGTGATCAAAGCCTGGAATTACACAGTAGAGAAGTCATAGCAGCCAGGAAGGGAGGAGAAGAGAGAGAGAGAGAGAGAGAGAGAGAGAGAGAGAGAGAGAGAGAGAGAGAGAGAGAGAGAGAGAGAGAGAGAGAGAGAGCAAGCAGGTCCTTCTTTTTACTCGCTCTCCTTGTCTGTCTCCCCTTTCTGCTCGTACAGAGCTGCGATGTCTATGAGTTTTTCTTCGCCATATTTACTCTGTCAATTTGACTCCTTTTCAGTTTGAAATGTGTGTCCTGTGTAGCTGAAAAATATTATAAAATGTTCTGCAAGATTATCACAGAACGCTGCAGTCGGGTTGTCTGGATGTTTTCACCGTTCAAGTTATGTAGAATACTGAAAAGAGCTTTTTTGATAAGTGCATTGTGGCGTGCTTATGTATGCAGGAGTGAAAATACTTTTGATTCTGGCCGACAGTCGACAGTCCAGGAACATTAAATATTATTAAAATAATAATTAACTTAGTTTTTAAAATATAGTTAAATATTATTATACAACATTTTTATTATATTTTTATTTGCTATAAATAGTAAAAAAATATGTATTTCTTTACTGTTATTATATTAATATTTATTATTATTATTATCATTATTCTGTATTTATATAAAACTTACTGTCATTATTTACTCTCATGTCATTCCAATTTAAAAAAATCTTCACACTTATTTTTTTCCATACAACAAGATTTATAGTGACTAAACTCCAAAAAGGACAAGCAAAACCCTTAAAAGTGGACTATAAAAGTGATGCTTACGACAGAGGTATATATTCCAAGTCTTGTGAAGTCAGACAGAAGCTTAGTACTCGCTTTTCCGGAAAATTCATGTCTGTGTTCAGATTCAAATAATACTGTTTCGACACTCCATGTCAGGTTTGATTGCACTGATTTTCAGTGAATAAATCTTTCAAATGTAATGCACAAATCAACTGAAAAGCACGCTTATAGTGCTTTTTCTCTGTCACCTTTGGAGCGTGACAGACATGGTCACAGAAAAAAAATAACATACAAGTTTGTGAGTATATGACAGTATATTTGTTTTTTTAGTTTCATTTAGGTGAACTATTACTGTAGCATCACTGTTCTCCTAAACACATTGTACTCTGTCAAATTCCCTGTTTACTGCATCAGCACAAACCTTGCGCATTCACAAACTTCTGCCTTCTAGATCAAGGTCACCGCTGTCAATTGTGAGGTGGCATTGTTAAGGGAGGGAGGGAGGGACGGACCCAAAAATAGAAGTGATTTCTGTACTTTGTCAAGCTAGCCATCTCCATTTCCCTGTGGTTCGGCCCATGATACTGATCTAAGAGGCAGCCCAGTGATAAAGATCACACATTGAGCGGGAAACCTCCCTCAGGAGTTAATTGAAGTCAAAGTGAGTCACACCATCTTAGATCTGGCAGATGACCCGTGCCGCTCTCTATTGTCTTTTCGCCGTCCTCTCACGTTTTGATCAACGCTTCGCCCCTACTTTAACTTTAAATAAGCAATATCCAGGGGATGCTGCTCAATGTCAACAGCAACACTTGAAGGGTCACCTTCCCGATGCCGCTGATAGTTCCTGCGATAGAGGCAGGGGGTGCCTTAAATGAGAGGATTTCCATGTAATGTTTTAAGAAGGAAGATTAAGGCTTACTGTTACCTACAATATTATGTCTTGGATGCACTATAATAGTTAGTTATGCAGTAAGCAACATGTACAAGATTCTAGGTTATGCACATTTTCTGTGTGAATACGCGACCTTCACATTTACCAAAATGTGCAGCATGCGCAAGCTAGCATACTGTGTGGGAAACTGTATCCCACAATGCAATGCACTCGGTTTGACCTTCCTGCAGTGTGATGAATGAACCAGAGGTGGCTATTTTTTTATTAGCGTTTTTGTATTTAGTTTAAAATTTTATATTTATTTCCAAACTGATAACTGGTGAGTGAAAATACTGCAGTCTAGGAATCACTTTTTGTTTTTCAAAGCAGCATATGAATATTTGTGCAACAATGAATATTGTGATTTTACAATTTATGACTGGAATAATTTTATTTATTTAATAGTTATGCATTTTTAGTTAAACATATTTATTTTATAATATTTTATTATTATTATTATTATTATTATTATATTCATAAAAAAAATACTTTCATTAACTACCCTCATGTCATTCCATTTTTTCAAGAATCTTCAGATTTAAAGATAATTTTTTTAAATAATTAGAGAATTAAAGAAATAAATATGCAACTTAGTGAGGTCGTGACAACAACATAGCACACCACTGTTTGAAACATGTTTTGTTGCATATTGTGTATAATTTTCTGCATTTTCTTGACAGCCTATGGTCCCTACACTACCGTTCAAAAGTTTGGGGTCGGTAAGATTTTTTATGTTTTTAAAAGAAGTCTCTTCTGCTCACCAAGGCTGCATTTATTTGATTCAAAATACAAAACAAACCCAGTAATATTGTTAAATATTATTTCAATGTAAAACAGCTGTTTTCTATGTGAATATATTTTAAAATGTAATTTATTCCTGTGATCAAAGCTGAATTTTCAGCATCATTACTCCAGTCTTCAGTGTCACACGATCCTTCAGAAATCACTCTAATATGATTATTCGATGCTCAAGAAACATTTATGATTATTATCACAGTTGACAACAGTTGGGCTGCTTCATATTTTTGTGTAAACAGTGATTCATTTTTTTCAGGATTCTTTGAAAGTTCAAGAGAAAAGCATTTCATTAAAAAATAAATATTTTGCATTATTATAAATGTCTTTACTGTCACTTTATATCAATGTCATATACATTTCTGAAGAAAAGTATTGATTTCTTTAAAAAAACAAAAAACAAAAACAAATTGACCCCAAACTTTTGAACGGTAGTGTATATGCAAAAGAGGATCCTGCTTTTGTGTTCCACAGTAGAAAGAACATCAAGCGGGTTTGAAATGACATAAAGATGAGCAAATGATGACTGAATTTTTGGCTGAACTATCTCATTAATAATGTAAACAACAATTGTGTCCATCCATGTTGCTGACTCCTTTTTTTGCCACTTGCTAGTCTCACCTGTGCCAAATGTCTCATCCTTGACAGCAGTAAATCCACCGTGAATTATGCATTTGCTCTTCACTCTTTTAATTACTTACTCAGCTACAAGATTCCTTCCACATACATCCTAATGTTCCCGTGAGATGTCTTTGAGGGAGGGGACATTTTCAGATTGATGCCCTTCCTCGAGTTCTGGATGGTTCCGCCGCAGAGCTTCATGCACCAATAATGACACATGATGGAAGTCCCTGTCAGTGTGTCACCTCAGAAAATGAAGATAGATGGAAGGATGGATGGAAACTGATTTTGTTGAGCTGGAAGTTAAGAGACATTGCAGTGGTAATAGGCGAGCGTGATTACCGCCCGCAGAGTCACTGAATGTAACTGGAACTTCTTCTTTTTTGTGTGTGTCCAATTTAAGAACGAGCTATTAGGCACTGGCACTGTTGTCAGCTTTTTTGTGAGTTTATTGCTTTCAGAGATATAAGGAGATTTTGGGATACGTTATTTCTTCTTAGATAGACACAGTTTGGGTGACACAAGGGTACATTCTTAAAGAGATAGTTCACCCGAAAAATAAAATTCTGTCATCATTTACTCACCATTATGTTGTTTCAAACCTGAATGGAACACAAAAGATACAAAGATTTTTTTTTTTGCATAATAGGTCTGCTTAAAGGGATAGTTCACTCAAAATGTGAAGACTTTTCTTAGCAGAACAAAAAAGTAGATATTTCGGGAAAAAAATGTAGGGTCCAGGCAACATTGGATCCCATTGGCTTTCATTGTCTGGACCCTTTTCGAAATATCTTCTTTTTTGTTCTGCAGAAGAAAAGTCTTCACTTTTTGAGTGAACTATCCCTTTAAGCAGACCTATTTTGCATGCAGGTTAAGCGAATGTATAAATCTTTGATAGATTCAGTGAATGTAACTTAATGAATTCATTAGAAGGAAAGTGTTGTGCTCTGGCCGGGGAGTCTTACCGCTTAATTAAAACTGCTCTGTTGTAAGGCTCTGCTCTGCTTTGTTTACGTTCAAAGGCGTTGAAAAATAGCTGGTACATGCACACCTGTGACCGCACGTGAACTGAATTTTATACTGATGTGCCAAGTACAATTCTATAGAGTTAGAATAACTATGAAGTATATTACTTGATAAATGAATTGTTTGTTGTGTAAAATCAACTGGATTTTATTTATTTTTGGAAGAAGAAAATGTGAGTGGTGTTTAACCACTCAACACAACAAAAACACCATGTGGATGCTAGGGGTTTCTGGGAGGTTCTGGGTAGTTGTTAGATGGTTTCTAAGTGTATTTGTTTACTGGCCCAAGTGAAAAAAAAAAAAATATCCCTAATGAAATTCTGTTTTACTATATGGGCCATATAGGGGTTTGATCCTTTTTTTTAAAAATCATTTGACAATAGAAAAATGAGGAAAAACTGTCAGTTTTGATCACATAGAGATGTAACAGCATACATCTTGTTAAAATTATTTAAAAATGTGTAAACTAAAGCAAAGAGTTCAATACATAGTTATGTGTAAGGCAAGCATCAATATTACTATTGCTTAGGGTAAGGGATTTGAACAAACTCCTAACCCCAAATGTCAAACTTCAGCATTTAACAGATGGCTTATTATTTGTTTTCAATAATGCTATGAAATGTATAGTTCTCTAAATCCAGAAAGGCTTGAATCAATAAGCAATACTTGATCCAGGCAACCCACTTGACAATACAGCTGTGCATTAACTCAACATTTTGGTTAAAATACGGCAATAGTTACTTTAAGCTAGTCGATTTCTCGTGGTGTCCTGTTTTTTTTTTCAATATGGTCTAATGGAAGAAAGCTTGTGCTGTCTGTTGCTAAAGCAGATATGATTCCTCCTGCAGAGGTTGATGAGACATGTCACCTGTCCAAAAGAGGTTTTTCAAGTAGAGGAAGTCCACGTTGCTTCCTTAAATGTCAAAACCGAACTGTAACTCTACCATCCATCCCTCCATCCATCCATCCATCCATCCCCCCATCCATCCATCCATCCATCCATCCATCCATCCATCCATCCATCCATCCATCCATCACCTTGGGGATGCACCTTTCTCTCTCTCTCCCTTTCTATTTAACATCCGTGTACACACAAAAGCAGTCGTTCACTTGAGCTGTGGGTGATTTTAATTTGTCAAAACTGTTTACCAGCACTGTGCCAGGCTATTACCACTGTGTCATCCTGGGAACAGATATGTAATGAAAGACAGACAAAAACGAGAGAGAAAAGGAGACAGTGGACGGTGGGTGGGTGGGGGGGGGGGGGGTCATTTGGTGAGATTCTGTTAAGGGGAAAAATATAAAGAGCAGGCACAGATTCATTATTCTGTCTTTTCCCTCAAAATCAATTACGCTTACATGCAAATCAGGCCAGTTTTCTATTAGCAATGAATTATTAAAATATTTACTTTATGTGTGAGAGATGACATCATCGGCTGCATCAATTAAATGCTCTAAAGTATACAATGTAGGTCTAATGTGTAAATCGTACATGCTTCTTTCCGTACAGCCACATGTACAATTTCTGCATGTAAATTAAGTTACAGAGACTGATGTTAAGTCTATCTATCTCATATGAGATGTAAACACTTCCTGTTGAATATGTATTTACAGAGTGCAACGTCAGATTTAGTTTGATAATTGTATTATTAGTGTATTGGGTTATTCTTACTGTTTGCTTGTTGCATATCTAGAGCATAAATTAGAACATAATTATTTCTGCCATGACACCTCTCTGAGTGTTTGGCATGATAATGGATATGACAATGTTAATTTGTTTAGCCTTGGTGGACTAGATCGTATTATTTATATACAGCTGCTGCTGTTATTTATTGTTGCTGCTGCAGAGCAAGTACGGGACTTGCAACTGTCAATACATACACAACACATTGCTGTGAGCAAGTCAGACATGCTGCTGCTGTACAATATAGTGTACATGAATTAACCCTTAACTATGGTGGCCGAGAGAGCTCAACGCTTTTCTGTATTTGGTTGTGTTGTGAACTTTTGTAACGCGTTTCTGTATTTGGTTGTGTTGTGAGTATTTGGAGCACACATGTGTTGTAAACTGATGAAGATGTTTTCTTAATTTGCATGTGTTTTCTTCAGTTGTAGCACGTTGAGCTCTCTCGGCCACCATACTCAAAAGAGCAGGTGACAATGAAGATTGAACAATATAAGCCAAGTGTACATCATGCAAAAATCCCCCAACATGCAGATGTAAAAAGAGAAAAGAGAAGACCATTCACTGCTGCTGCGTCATTAGAACCATTAGAACAACATGTATGCTAGCAATGTGTATCTTAGATATAGAATTTAAGAGGAACTCTGAAAAGATGCTGCATATTGCTACAGAAGATGCTGACCAAGTATTTAAAAGTTGAGCAGCAAACTCATTGGCTACTGATACAGCAGGAACCAATCAGCTGTGCCCTATAGAGAACGATGTGATTGCAAGCAGTTTAAGTTAAAGACATATTATCCTGTGCCATAGTTGTTGGCAGAACTCAGTATTTTTTACTTTGCTACTGTGCCTTTAAGACATTAATCTTTATATGTGGGTAGATCTGGGTTGTGTTTTCCAAAAGCATCATAAGTAGATAGTGGAAACCATTGACACCAACGGTCTTTGATCTATAGGTTTACGATGCTTGAAATGCAGCCCTGGGTGCTCGTTTTTAACTTTGTGACTTTGCAGAAGTTTGGAACAAGCCATTTTTTAAGCTTACTTTCAATAAACACACTTTTTGGACCAAGGAGAAAGTTTTCAGTGTTGAAACTTACAGCATGTTTCAGTACATCAAAGTCTTTTTTAAAATTGGGGTTACAAAAACATTTGATTTGAAAAGATTTAAAAAAGTTTAAATCAATGCATTTGAACTAACTTAACGTTTTAACCGTAGAGTAAAATATCACAACTACTTCTGTGCCAACGCATTTTATTTTTAGTCTCACTAAGTGTTGTGTGGCAACAACGTGGTCACATAATTTAATAAACAATATCCCATAAATTTTCATGGGGGGGGGGGGGGGGTATTTTTCTCTCCCCCTTTTTCTTCTGATCAGTATTAACATTCCTACTGTAGCAACTGGATCTTATTTATTTTTAAGCTGCCAGCTGTCTGTCGATGTTTTTAAAATGCATTAAACTACAAAATTTTGGGGTTAATGCAACCTATGACCCTCTCAACATGAATCTTTCTTATAAAAACATTGTGCTAACCTGTCACAATCCAGTATGCTTGTAAACGTCTCAAAAGTCTTTTTCTACTCCCTTGTCTTTTTTAATATACAGTGACTCACCCTGACACCCGTTCCTCCTATAAACTCACAATGACTTTGACAAATTTCACAACCCGAACTGTCGGCTCGTGGGCCCGGTGCCCGACAAGACTTGTCATGCTTCTCTGGCCTGTACGGCGCTGGGAATCAATCGCTGTCCCTATTCATAATCCATACCTCACTGTACCCTGAGCAGCCATTTAAATCCTCATTTGTCCTCGACGTCGCAGAGGTGAAAGGTTTATGAATAAGGAATTATTTGGATTGCACATTCACACCAGTCTTGAGTGCTGATGTCCTATTTTTGACAGTATCGTAATAAGCTGCTGAATTCTGTCATTTGTCACCAGGACTCCAGTGAATCTGGGGCACTGAACAGTACGATTTTCAGCAGTTTTTGTTTTTGTGCTGCAGTTATTTTAAGTGTATATCATTAACCACCCGATGTTTTGTGAATGTGGTGTTGTATTTGAAATATGACATAATAAATTGTTATTTAATGATAGATGTTGCCTTTTCAAGATAGTCGAGAAGTAGTTGTTGCAGTGGTTCAATAAGATGGCGAGTTAATATGAGGTCAACTGCCTTAAGGGCAACCAATGAACAATGTCAAAATCTTCTCAGACCAAAACATCCAGAATGCGCAAGTTTTGACATTCAAAACTAATGAGACCATAATAAACTAATGAGACCGCCCAGAGGCTTACAATGAACATGAGGAGCACACAAACAAGTTGCATGTAAATGTCAGTTCTGTGTAAAAACCAGACTGTCCACTCATTAGCACTGATCTGGAACTAGATACTCTTACTCGGATCAACTCTAAAGCATCAAAATGCAAATCCTTCCATCAGCACATGCAATCTCGCATCTTGAATCTGAAGGGTAAGGCAACAACAGGCTTGTGTTGTACTTTCACACTGAAAGTGTTTCTGCTGTTTAACCGAACTTCAGCTTTTTACAGAAAATAAATTATAAAACGGTTATCTGGAGTGTGCCATTACGAATTATTATTACAAACATGATCATCTGGAAATCTAATTCACATCCAAATGGTAATTATTCTACAGAACGGAACCCAAACAGGCTGTAATCTGCTTAAATAATCAGAATTTAATCAAATTTGCTGAATATAAAGTGCTGTTTGCTGTCTGTCACTGAATGAGACTTCCATCGAGCCTGATAGATGTTGTTTTTCAAACTTAGGGGAAGAAGTTAGCTATATTATTTCAATTATGTTATATATAGTGTATTGAACTTGACAGAAACTGTAGCAAAACACAGTTCATAACTATGATATAAAAGACTATTGGCTATTTTAAAAAAGAGATATGCTCTTTGAAATGCCCCTCGCCAACTTCCTGTCTGTTACGATAACACTGTCAAAAACTGCATTATATGGAGTCTTTAAACTTCATCAATGTGTTTTTTTCCCCTAAAATTATTATATTTTACAATTATAACATTATTTGTTAAAAATGAAACTTATTTGTTCATATTTAAAATATAAATGTAGGATCAATTTAATAAAAAACAAACAAAATGGAAGTCTATGGCACAATCCTGAAGGGTTTAAATCCTAAATCTGAAGCTTGCATTTTTCAAAAAGCGTTTACCTGAAATATTCACATCAACATTTTTTATTAATTGACCTGTAAAGTTGTCAAAATTGTTTATTTTGAGGTAGGATTACTATTCTATGTGGATGAAGATCTGGTTATCCATTAATGGCGTGTTTAAGTATTCTCCATGAACAATGTTGACGATAGTGCTTAAGTTGTATATCCCAGATGTTCCTTTAACCAGTTCATGAGGTTTTGTTTGTATTGTGCAGCGAAGGGGCCTTTGGTGACACGTATTATGCTTTTAAGAGGATAAGAACAGACGGGAAAGGTCTTTTCTGCAGAAGAGTCACCATTGACAAGGACATGCCCATCTTTCTGTCCTCGTTTAAATCCCACGGAGAAGGCCACCGCACGGAGTCAACGTTCATTAGCATCACTTGCTGTTATGGAGGGGGATTAATTGGCCACCTCTTAATGACAGGGCACACTAATGCCTAACAATGATCGCCATCTGTGTTTAAGATCTCGCTCGGATTGCACACCGTGTGAAACATCAGAACTGTCCCTACAGACATTTCTAGTACACATTTACTTATAGATGCTGGGATAAATGTAATGAGGAACTAGTGTACTAAAAATGGGGTTTTATTAAGTGTTAAAAATATATATATTTTTTTAAATTCTTAAAATTTTACATTTTTTACCTGCGATGAGAAATGTGTTTTCATCAGAAAGTCCTTACAAAATGAGACTGAAACTGCAGATTCTCATCTCCACACAATAAGAGGTACAAATGTTGAATTGATTATTTTTCACATTATAATTATCTCTCTATTTACCTTTGTGCTGAACTGAGTTTTTTTGAATTGCCAATTAGCAAGGTTGTGCGCTATTGTATTCAGAAGGACTGAGGACTGAATTTTTATGCAATTCCTGACTTTGAACTGAGGAAACAAACTCAATGCAGAATTTTAAGCCCAGTTTGAAAGCAAAGTTCAAAGTTCAAAGAAATGAAATGTAATCATATAATTGTAATTTTCTATAAAAGCAAGGTCAATTAAGACAAATGTTAGAATCTCTAAAGATGCCACTTTTAGGAATTTGTAATTAGTTTAATAATATTGAGTTATTTGGTTAACAATATTTCGTTTATAATTATATTTACTTCATACTAAATGTTTTTCTTCATATCGAATTAATTTAGTTAATAGTTATATTTTGTTCGTTTGCCCTCATTGCTTGTTTTTAATTTCTATGAATTACATTTCATTAAAATCTTTCTGGAATTCAAATTCCAATTCAACTTCCTGTGGGGTGTGGCTATATCAATTAAAATTCACACACATGATTGAAAGGGAGCCAATTCTTCCATTCTCAATTATGTGAATCTTATGCAGAAAGGACCAAATATAATGCATTTCTATCCAATACATCATGTTATTGCATGATGTTATCGTTTTAATATCCAGATAACCCTAAATGAAGTGTTCATGAAGTTTTATATATATTGTATTACAACTTGCAAAATTACCATAATCCATAAAACAGGATGCAGAATTTGAACATCAGTAGACCCGTCCGTTGTGCAAGTGTCATGAAGAAATACATGAACTACAAAATGATGAAATTTCAGCAGCATAATGCCGCAGAAAGTTACTGACACCATCAAAGCAGAGCAGAGGCGTCCGAAATAAGTTTTGAGGTAGAGACGACTGGCATGGAAAACGGGAGGAAGAAAAACATGACAGAGAGGTTAATGAGAAAAGAGAAATGGAGAAGGGCAGCAGCATCGCTTGAACCAGCTCTTCAGCAGTCGGTTAATCAGGTCACGTTCTCTGATGTGATAATCCCAAGGGCGCTGCATGAAAGGAGAGGCTAAAACCATGCTGACAGTGAGGGAGAGGGGAATCTGATAGAAGGAGCTGTTTGGGAGGTTCTACTATGATGTCTCCTCTCAATCGTGTTCAGGAGGCCTTGTAGTCCCACACTCCCTCAGCCTTCAGGCATGGTTGTGTATTTAGTTGTTTGTGCATTTGGTCCACCCAGATTGACGGCTCCATCCATGGGGAACTGAATAGCAATGAATTGCGCTGCTGATATTGTTTATTTGTACACGTTGCATTCGCTGTGTACTATGAGCAAGACATATAAGCCAAGGAAAGTTTTTCACTTCATAATATTCCCGATGAAATTTGAGACAAATAATAGAGGTCACTTGGATATTGTCAGGACTTAACAATAAGGATTTTTCTCTACTTGCCAAATCAGAATAGCAGTTCTACCAGAAAGACTCGGGAGAAAAGATACTGTAACAATTATGCATTTATTACCAGCCCAGCAAGCAATATATGCAATAAAGTTCTTTGGCGTAGGCCCCGTCCGTAACTCGCGATCCTAGGGTACGGATTCAGCATTTCCTGCCTGAAGATGAAGGCAGGGGCGCAGCCGACGCCCCATGAGGTATATGGGAAGGGACCATCCTGGTGGTGGTGGGGAGGATGGTGGTAAGTGGAAGCACCAGCATCTGCGAACTCAGACGAGTGTAAGTATGGATCTTTTATACTTTGAGTATTAAAACGTGATTGGATAGATGAGAAGGTAATAAGTGACGTAACAATTGAGTCTTCCCGGCAGAACTTACGCTAAAGCTTTCTTTTCAGATTTTCACTGTTTTTTCCCCCTGTAACATTTTATATATATATACATGTCTAATTATATGATTTATATTTCAGAAGATCTTAACAAAGCAATTTACAACATACATTAGCCATTTACTTATGTATTTATTGCCTTGATATGTCACACTTCTTGGTTACACTTTATTTTGATAGTCCACTTTAGCCATTCTACCAACTATATGCAACTTTGCAACTGTCAAGTAACTTACTGTAGACTGTTACGTTACGGTCAGGGTAAGTAGAAAAAGTTGACAGAATGGAAGAACCATCAAAATAAAGTGTTAGCAGATATTAAGCAGACAGTCTGACTGGTAGTTGACAAAGTTATAGTGGAGAAAGTCTAAAGTGGATTTTTTCATCTCATCAATTATCTCTAATAAACCCCATCATACTCTTACAGCCCCATTTGAAAACCCCTGAGCTAGATAATGTAAAGAAACACATTCAGTACATAACAGAAATCATAATGTTTAAGTTGTGAGGCTTAAAATTGATCAATAAACGCAAAATGTACATACAACACTGAACTGTATCAATAGAGCCAGTGACAGTTCAGTCAACTAGCCTGAATTTTCCTCAATGGCCCCAAGCCATCAGACCATCCTTTTTGTTGAGCCCTGACTTCTAGCTTTGCCATAGTATGCATGTCTATGTGTGTTTGTCTCAGTATGTATGAAAACACAACTGTGTCAGCCTGTATTTTCTGCCATCTCGATGAATCAGTATGAATGAGGTGAGGGATGAGCTGCACTCTTCCACCTCAGCAGTCAGAGAGGTGTGAGATTCAAATGAATAAGATGCTTCCAGCTGTGTTTGAGGGATGTCAAGGTGTCAGAACTCGAGCTCGGCCAAGTCTTGCTGAAATTCACTGTGCAAAGACGTTCCCTAAGGCTATAGTAAAGGGCCGAATGCTCAAATGTCAACAGCTGACTCTTCCCTTCAGTAAAAACAACACCTACTACTGATGAAAACAGCTGTAAACCTCTCTGGCAGGTTACATTTCAGTGGACAGAACTTTCCAACATGGAAGTCACATGATGTACTGTATGTATGAGTCACCATGAGCTACAGAAGACACTCTACTACTGGGCAGGGTTACTATACTATTCAGAAAATTTTAGTTTTTATTTTTATTTTTGTTTTTGTACTTTAATTTTCAATTTCAGTTTAGTTAAAGTTGCAGTAAGAGATTTCTGAGAAACGCTGTTGAAAATTGAAATAAACACCCAAACAAACAATTCTGTGAATATTTGATGCCTGTTCTCTGTGTGTGCTGAAAAAAAAAATGTGTTTGTACATGGCCCTGGCTGTGTAAATAGGAGGGGAAAAAAAACCCATTGTGGATCGGGACAATCCACGGATCACCAAAATAATCGTATAGCTAATTAGCAATAGGCGGCATACTGTACGCTTATGACAAGGGAGGAGACAGAGTGAGCAAGCAGGATATTTGTAGAAAGACTAGAAAGAGAAATGGCTAAGAGAAAAGGTCAGAGGAATATAATTGGAAAAATAAGGGTTATGATTAGGCAAGAGCTAGGACCTGTGTTATTTTTGGAAAAGCTTTCCAGTACTAGAGAGACGTTGGCCAGGGAGGCCTGAAAACGATTTTGCTTTGTTTCTGCTCGATATGTTTCACAGACATGCTGTTGTTGTTTTTGAATCACAGCTGATTCCTTCATTTTTGAGCGAGCTTCCTGATGCGCCAGCTGTTAGTCTTTGCCTGTGTTGCATTGCATGTTTGTTATTTTAGGGGCGGAGCAATAAATGTAGGGCTGTGTTTCTTTTAGGTAGGTTGTGTTTCTTTGGTTGTTGAATTAAAATATCAACATTAATGGGTTATCTGTGTCTGTTTTGGGTTTGGTTTAGCTGCATGTGTTTGATTTCTGTTTCCTGTGTTTGTATAAGTTCCCATTGTCTCCCATTGTTGATTTGCACCTGTTCTCTATTTCATTGATTAGGACGCCCTGGTATTTAAACCCTGTGTTTGTTCTGTTCATGGTTCATGTCCGTTCATGCATTTTACCCGGTTGTTCTGCTCCTGTTTTGCCCAGAGTGTTTTGTTTAGTGTGTTGAAATGTAATAAACTGTATAGTTTATTAATAAACAAATAAAACCTAATAAACCTTCTTTACCATCAGATCTTTACCACGACCACACTTGACACAGTGTTTCTCATAAATTGCGTACTGCACCTTTAATAGTTAACAGTGGACCCAAAAGGTTTTTGGGTACTTTTGGGCGCTGAAGTTACACTTAAAGTGTAACACTTAGATGCAAAATATCATACCAAGTCAAATCTGCTCACAAATAATGTTAAAGTTTCTGAGTCACTTTTTAAAATATTTTTAATCAACTGATCTCGATGGGTCATTTTTCGTAGATGTGTGACAATAGTTCCTCTCAAGTTCACACAGAGGAGTTCATCACATTAAGAACATGTTCTGCAAAGTTTGACAACCAGTAAGTGATTTTTTGTCCTCATTTAGATGAATGCTTTATATTTTGAAATCTAACATAATTTTGTAAATGTATGTTTTAGTAATATTCCTTTAAAAAAAAAATACCATTTGTTTAGATATTTTGTTATCTAATGCAAAAAAAGTATATATATCCACTTTTTTTTTAGTGGCACTGTAAATATTTTTCAGTTTTTCATTTTCACCACAAATGGTTTCATCTGGATATGATGGCATACTCTTTATCAGAAGCTACACTATACTGCTTTATGTGTTAAAAAAAGTGTCATTTGTCATATTCGAAGTACTACAGCATTGGCCTACTGCAGTAGCTAATTACTGCAAAATGAATGTTCTATAAATTAGATCTGTCTCTGGCACTTCTCAAGCATTTATGATTCAGCAGCATGGACTGAATGTGCTCAGGTATGGCGTCAGATGCCCCACAAAAAGCTGCTGGATTTGAAGTTCATGGTATAGAATATCATATTCAAGAGTTTAGCCGCATTCTGGTTTATAATAGTTGCATCATTGATTTCAGATTAAGATTTCAGATTGATTTCTGTCTCCAAATGTCTAGTACAAAAAAGTAAACTTTATATGTTGATCAGATGACCCTGCCTATCTAAATTGGGCTGATTTTGGACAGAATGCACTAATAATCTGAAGATAGGTTTGAATTTCTCTCTCTCTCTCTCTCTCTCTCTCTCTCTCTCTCTCTCTCTCTCTCTCTCTCTCTCTCTCTCTCTCTCTCTCTGTGCGCATGCGTGAGCGGGCTGTGTGAGTTTTAAAACAAATTCTGAATGAATGTGAGTTGTATGACATTTGGAGGGTTTTAAATAAAACATACTTTAATATTATTAAACAATGTGCAATTTCTCCTAGGCTTCTCAGATCATGGTTTAGTCAGTTGTAATGTTTTTATCACTATAATGTAAAGCCAAGAAGTGCAATTTAATACGGTTTTATTGCAAGATAAAAAAAATTTGTGAGGTGTTTGGCCATTTTTGGCAACAGTTTGAGAATAAGAAGTCATCCTTTGATTCTTTACAACAATGGTGGGACTTTGCAAAAATAGAGATACAGCAACTGTGCCGTATGTATACTTTCAATGCTTCGAGAGACATTTCCCGATCTTTGAAAGATCTAGAGAAAGAGATAATTGAAATGCAAAATTTATTGGAATCTGCTAGAGACAGAGAATGTGTCAAGTTTTAAAGGATAAAAAGAAAATTTTAGATGATTTGTTGACGCTCACGTTTTCAGAGTGTTGAACAGATGGATGGCCCAACCAGTTTCTTTTTTGGACTTGAAAAGAAAAATGGGCAAAAATAGAAACATGCATTCCTTGTTATCTGAATCAGGCACAGAAATTATTGAGGCTAAGGAAATAAGAAAAAAAGCGGTAGGTTTTATTCAGTGTTGTATAAGAGTGGTCACGTGGAGGTGAAGGATATAGCCAGTACGTTTTATGTGAGTCTGCCTAAAGTTTCGGATGAAGCAAACACTGAGCTGGAAAAACCTTTTACGAAAGGTGAGCTGTATAACTCCCTAAAGAGTATGGAGTGCGGGAAATCTCCAGGGATCGACGGAATTCCTGTTGAGTTTTATAAGTCACTCTGGGCAGTTTTGGGTGATGATCTTCTGGAGGTGATCAATGACAGCTTGACCAGAGGGTCGCTGCCGACAAGCTGCCCGAGAGCAGTGATCACCCTGTTACCGAAAAAAGGAGACCTCAGAGACATAAAGAACTGGCGACCTGTGTCACTCTTATGCTCTGATTTTAAAATCCTATCTAAAGCCTTAGCAGTCAGGTTGAGAGAAGTGATTGGTGGGGTCATACATGTAGACCAGACATACTGTGTTCCCAACAGATCGATTTTTGACAACATTCATTTAATTAGAGATATTTTGGACACCTCTGGATCATTGGGTTTAGATTTGGGCCTTATTTCCTTAGACCAGGAAAAGGCCTTTGACCGGGTTGAGCATAAGTACCTCTGGAAGACTCTGAGTGAATTTGGTTTCAGCCCGGCTTTTATTAAAATGATTGGGGTGTTGTATGCAAACATTGAGAGTATACTCAAAATTAATGGAGGGTTGAGTGTTCCTTTTAAAGTTACAAGAGGTGTTAGACAAGGGTGTGCACTTTCTGGCATGTTGTATGCCTTAGCCATTGAACCTCTGCTGTTAAGGATTAGGGCAAACATTAATGGGTGGAGTATACCGCAATCTGAGTGTAAGATTAAATTATCAGCTTATGCTGATGATATTGTGGTTATGATAAAAAATGAAGAAAAAGTAAACACTTTACAGGTAATTTTAAATGAGTTTGGTCAATTGTCTTCAGCTAAAGTAAACTGGGGTAAGAGTGAAGCCATAGTAGGCGGAAAATGGGAAGGTAGATGTCTTCCTAAACTACCAGCTGGACTTGAGTGGAAGAAAAGTGGTTTTAAATATTTGGGTGTTTATCTTGGGGATGATTCATTTTTGAAAAAAAAAAAACTGGGAAGGGGTTTTGGAAAAAACAAAAGGACGTCTGGAAAAATGGAGATGGTTGTGGACAAAAATGTCCTTTAGAGGACGTGTGGCAATCATAAATAATCTGGTGGCTTCAACGTTCTGGCATCGTCTGGCGTGTACTGAGCTGCCAAGTGGACTTCTCGCAAAACTGTAATAGTGGACTTTTTCTGGACTAAACTTCACTGGATACCTCAGAGTGTACTCTATCTTCCCAGAGAGGAAGGGGGACAGGGACTGATACACCTGGTCAGCAGAGGAGCAACCTTTCGCTTGCAGTTTATTCAAAGACTTTTAACAGGTCCAGAGGATCTGGTCTGGAGAAACGTTGCTGGATCCATTTTAAGACGAGCTGGAGGTCTGGGTTTGGACTTTACTTTGTTTTTAATGGATTCCAACAAGATTCAACTGAATGGACTGACACCTTTTTATAAGGGGATTTTTAGAGTGTGGAGCTTTTTTAAAAAGAGAAGAGAGATTTCTGAGGCATCTTTATTTTGGTTTTTAGAAGAGCCGACTGTGTTTGGAGCCAGGTTTGATGTATCTAATGAAATTGCATGTGGGTTTGAAAATGTAATGTGTATTTCAAAAAAGGTTAAACTGTGTGATCGGATAGCTGAGGGGGGTCCTGAGTTAAATGACTCGCAAGGAGTAGCATCTGGTCTAAAGTTAAAGTCGGAAAGATTGGCAAGAAAATTGTTGGAGGTTTTAAGACAGAGACTTACAATGGAGGAAAAGTCTCTACTTGCGAGTTATGGGGAAGGGAAGGTTTCTCCAGACGATAAAGATCCTTTTCCTGAAGTTTTCTTTATTCCTGATCTTAAAGGAGCTAATGGGAGGATGCTGAAGACCCTGGAAGATTTAAGTATTCATGAGGCTGACCGTAAGAAATTGCATTGAAACTGTGTTAAAGTTTTAAATAAGAAAGTGTTAAATGGAAGAGTAGACACTGTTTGGAGAGACCAATTTGGTTTGGATCAGAGTGTAAAGCCTGTGTGGAGAGTGTTTTATAAACCTCCTTTGGGAAAAAGAGTGGGGGATCTTCAATGGAGGATTTTACACGGGGCAGTTGCTGTCAATGCATTTATGAGTGTTATTAATCCTAATGTGTCTAATGGGTGTCCTTTTTGTAAAAAAATAGACAATTTTTCATTGTTTTATGGAGTGTTCAAGGTTGTTTTTTTTTTTATTTTCTTAAAATGTTGTTTAACGAGTTAAATGAAGGTTTTGCTGTTCAGAGTTTTATTCTTGGTTATCGGTATGTAGCGAAAAATAGAATAAAATGTCAACTTTTAAACTTCATTATAGGTGAAGCAAAAATGGCAATTTATTTAAGCAGGAAGAACAAAATTGAAGGGTCAGAAGGATGCGAAGCTGTGTCTATTTTAAAAAATAGGATAAAATCAAGAGTGTGGATTGATTTTAAATTTTATAAGATGATGGACTTGACGTTTTTTCAAATCAGTGGTGTTATAATGATGCAATTTGTTTTGTTGCAGATGAACTTTTATTTTTTTCTTGGGTACTACAATAAGTATCGGGAAATGTGATGTGTATTATTGTGGCTATATTTATATTGAAATTGTGTTGTAATGTATAAGAATTGTAAAATAAATGTTTTGTTAAAATTTAAAAAAATTCTCTCTCTCTCTCTCTCTCTCTCTCTCTCTCTCTCTCTCTCTCTCTCTCTCTCTCTCTCTCTCTTCACTGCTAGTCTTCACCTTTAACTGAAATAGTTTCACTAATAACTTTGCTATACTGAGCCTTGATAAGTTTTCAAAGAATTTGTCCATCTAAAATGAGTTAAAGAAATTGCAGTTCTGATGACTCAGGGTTACAGAGTGCTGCCGCGGAAAACAGAGAGAGAGAGAGGAGAGGATAAGCCGAAAATTGCCAGTGAGAATTTCATAAAGAGGCCTCATGCTGCTCGAAAGAAATTGAGAGGGGAGACACTGAGTGTGGCGTCATGCTGTCGCAATCTCAGATGTGTTAGACCATTTACAAGAAGAGCGTCACAATCGGGGTGGCTTATACAACCGGGGCATAGATGTGCGTTCTCCATCCCAGCGTGAAAAGACATTCAGTTCGAGATATAATTTAACCCTAGAGCTAATTGGAAGCTTCTTTTTATTGCTATCTTTTCTAATTAATCATAACTTAAAAAAATCCTCAATGTCCAAATACAAAAAAAAAGTAGGATGATGCAAGATGAGGTTGTTTTATCAGGTGTTTGTGCAGGCTGAAGAATAATACAGGGCCAGGGAGTGCTGTCATCTAATCAAAACGGTGTATTCACTGACATTTGGGACTCCGAGCTTCCTATACCACTAGGGCCTGACTTTGCCAGGGTGACATTTAGATTGAAAGGAAAACTTTGAATGTTAGATAGTGTGCTTTACATCGCACAGCATCAATCAATCAAAAAAGAAAAGAAAAAAAGGCTATATTTCAAACAGGATTGTGCACCATTAAAAACAAAAACAAAAACAAAAGAATTGCTTTCAAATTACAATTTTCTTTTGAATTTGAATGGAGGAAGTCTATACTATATACATATATACTGTATTTATAAATACATATACATGTTATTGAACATGGAAATGTTAATGTATTTCGTTTGGGTGGACTACATCTGCTACGCTGCTGTTGATTATTGCTGCTGGACTTGCAACTGCTAATAAGGTACATATACGCTGTGAGCATGTAAGATATCATGCTGCTGCTGCATAAATAGACATACATAAATCCAGTAGCAGATCTATAGGCTGGGGGAGGTGGGGGGTTTCAGAGGAACTCTGACGCTGCACAACCAGCTTACACCAGACTATTTAAATAGTGAGCAGCAAGCTCATTGGCTGCAGGATCAGCAGATACCAATCAGCTTGCCCCATGCGGTAATAGTATGATCTCTTGTAGATTGCATGTAAAGGACATTTCAGAATTTCATGACGGAACTGTGTGTGTGTGTGTGGGTGTGCTCTTGTTTTTGTGATTTGTGAGGACACAAATGTGTATAATAACATGGGTATTACACTGGTATTACAACTTGAAAGTGATTTATGAGGACATTTCCTGAGTCCTCATATTTCAAATGGCTTTAAAAACATACTAAGCAGTGTTTTATTAAAAATGTAAAAATACAGAATGTCTCCTGTGATGGGTAGGTTTAGGGATCGGGGCAGTGTAAGGGGATAGAATATACGCATATACTGGAGAATATACTGGGAATATAAGAATGAGTTTGTCCAGTATAAAAACCATTACGCCTATGGAATGCCCTCACAAATCACAAAAACACAGCTCTCTCTCTCTCTCTGTGTGTGTGTGTGTGTGTGTGTGTGTGTGTGTGTGTGTCTGTATGTGTATCTATTAGCTGTAGCAAGTCCTTACAATAATCAACAACAGCAGCAGAAGCAGCGTAGCAGAGTCCGCTGAGACTAAATACATTATCATTGCCATGTTCATGCAATGTATGTATATTGTAAAATGTATGTATGTATTCCTGGAATAACCCCCCCCCCCCCCCCCAAAAAAAAACAAAAACAAAAAACAAAACAAAACAAAACAAAACAAAAACAAAACAAAAACATTGCCATGTTCAATAACATGCAAAAAACTATTCCGATAGTTGTTGTGATGCATCAACTTTCTTTAGCTTACATTCAATAAATAAGGTAAATTTGGAAAGATTCATATTTAGCAAATGGGAACTGATGAAATGTATTTGAAATTCAAAACTAAGGAATCGTTTGATGTCTCATTGAAGCACTTATTGATTGCTCATTGAAGTGAACCACAGATGAGATTACATTTTTGGTGTCCATCTTTAGTATGTGGTCATATGATTAAAAACATAACTGCATTTATGGCTTCAGGGATGGGCTTCAGGCACTTAACACCAACTATTTTTAGTGAAGTCCAAATGTTTTTGTTTATCACCTTGTCTTTGCCAATGAGTTTTCATGCATAGTCTCTTTTGAGTATAATAAAACTATCCAGATTTTTTAAACACTGCTCTCTTCTTCAAATGTCTCAAGACCTGCATAATTCTGCAATAAAGGTTTAATGTAATTTAAATGACGGCACTGCAGTCTGTTCTGCAGACAATAATGAATAGATTAGCTGTGTTTTGTTAATTTTGTGAATAGTTTTTCCTCTATATAGGTGTATTCAGAAAATTTATCTGGTTGATAAATAGGCTAATTTTGACAGAGAGCTGGTTTGGTTTCTGAGAGACTTACAGAGACGGAACGCGGCTGTTTGACTAGCGATCTTACTGTGCTTATTCCATTCATTCGTGTATCATATCGTACAAGGTTTAAATCATTTACATATGCATATCAGATAATAGAACATGTGTATGATGCAGTATTTTAGTTGATTTACTCATGCCAAGCTGACACACAGAGAGGCAACGGCAACACTGATATTTGATTTGCGCTCATTTCAATCATATTGTTTACACTCATTCACACTCTCATTATTGCGTAGTGATTTTAGAGGTTCATGTATAATATCACGCTTCCCCCTGGCTCACCTGTTATCCAGCAAACACGAGGAGTGAATGTGCCTCAGCTGAATATTATTTGGTATTTCATTTTGAAGCCGTGCCTTAAATAAGGTCTTCGGCGACACTCCTAACTATCCAGCTTGGACATTCTGCTAAACTTCTCCTTTGTGATCAACAGAAAGAACGTCACACAGGTTTGGAACAACATGACGGAGAGTAAATACGTTTTTTAGTGAACTGTTCTTTGTTCCTAAATTTATTCTTATATCAAAGAATACATATATTGAATGTTTTACTTGGTCATATAATTGTTTTGTCATTTTTAGATGCTTTTATTGTGAAATGAAAAGCGCATCACATCAGCATCAGATGACCTCTGCCACTGCTTCTGCCGCAGCTTTACATTAAAATCTTCCCGCTCCAAGATGTTTGCATTCAGCCACATGTTAATGTCACCTATTTCCATTTGAAGGGTACGACACAGAGGAGGTCAGGACATGCGCCTCTTCCACGCAACGTGGATCCTCAGGTGCACAGAGCTGAAAATAGGCTTTACCGCATCCGATGCCTACATGCCTGGGCCTGCGAGCAGCCATCTTGACCTTTTTCACTATTCATTCCCCAATCGCATCAGCGGTCCCTTAGCCAATCAGAGGGTGGGGAATTTGCAGGTCAGCGCAACCACTTCAAAGGAGAGGTGGCAAAGTGGGCGGGGGAAGGTCGATGACCTCTACGCGGTGCCGGGCTTATCTGACAGTTGAAATGAGATGCGATTTCCCAGTGAGGGGTAAGAGCAGCTAGGGCGGACTAGAAAATGGCCTGTCCTCAAACAAGCTTTAATGTCAAGTAATCTCATTGTGTGGGGAAATTGTGTTGTGGGTGTTATTGGGGAGGGCAGTGAATATAACACTGAGCTGAAAAAGGTAAAATGAACTGTGGTAAATATGAGGTGTGAGGCCTTCATTGCTTTTTCTCCTATCTTTCCTTTATATTAAAGTGAAGGAGACGTTCACACTTTTGTGTTAAGATAATTGAAATGTATTTTTTAAACTCATACTCGTGTGTATATATATATATATATATATATATATATATATAGCAATAATTATAATGAATAATTCGTCCCTTACGATTAATATTTTATTTATTTATTATTAATTTACTATGATACTTTATTTCTTTGTTTTTTTTTGTATTTAATTTTTTTTAGTAATAATTAATATTAATAATGAAAAATTCCCCCCATACTTTTAGATAATACTCTTATTATTTATGAGTGAAATATGGGTGAAATTTTCCCTTAACACTAATTTCACTTTCCCAGTAGAGGTTTTGGTGTTGACCCAGGTTTGTTTATGGTTTGATTAACGTGAATACCACTTTCCTCGTGGTTTATATGAATGTGAACCAGAGGTTAACTTCTGTTGATTACTCATATTTTGCAATCTGATTGTCAATTTTAAGGGTGCATAGGTTTGTATCCGTAAAAAAAAAAAAAATACTAGCTTGTTGCTCTATCACATCATGTTAGTGTGAGTGGATGCTTTTCGTCAGAATAAGCTGCTAAATTGACCCGACTTATGTAAAAGTCTGGCTCTGTGAGACTAGAGGGAGTCAATGGTCAGTATTAAAAGGAACCTGCAGGGCTGGATCGATCCAGAGAGTAAGCTGAGTCAATGGCTCCCTACAGAATCATATGTGGACTGTGTGTGTGTGTGTAGAGATGACACAGTAGGCATTTGCTTTAATCTTTGAGATGCATATGCCGGGTCATCCTGTGACACAGAGCTGTGTTATGCATTCAGATACACACTCAAGCTCAAACCCTCAGGCAGTGAGTCAAATCTTTGGGCCTTCAGTATAGTCAATGATTCAATAAAAATGTGAACTTAATTGTTATATCACATATTTTATATAGGCTATGTATACAGTATGTCCATCAGTAGACACTTACAAAAAAGGACACTGTAGCACAGATGCTCGGCAAGGCAAACATCACTTATTATTGATCATGCTTAGTTTTAGGGGGGTTTCGAAACCCTTAACCCTAAAGCTTTGACAAGTAATTCAAACCATCTGTGTTTGTACCTTTTAAGGAATTCGGACGGTTTTGCCTACAGATAAAATCAGAGTTTTGCATTGGTAAGTACCACTTACATGTAAAAAATATATAAATTTGGCATTTTCCTTGACTGTGCCCATCATCTTGGATGAAAGGATAATCTTGTGGCAATATGTTCTGGGATTACCTTATCTATGAATACATGATATAATGTGATACTATGATAAACTCAAAGCTACTTAATAATCTTATCATAATTTTGTTGTCTACAGCTAATGTGCACACCAGTGAAGCCTAAATATAGTTACTGAGGTTGGCAGCTTAGGGTTTAAAACAGAGCATGCTGTTATTTGTTTATTTGTTCCTTTACCTACTCATCATTTTGTAATGAAGCAGCGCAAACTGAATATAAGCAAATGCAAAATAAATATTATTTTCTGTTTTAGATTGTCCACATCCCCCATAAATGCCTTTCTTTGGTGCTCAATATCCACATCCAAAGGAAATAATAAACTTGAAGTGGTTATTTGGCCCAAAGTTTTTGGAAATAACCTCTGCATCTCACAGAATGTGTTTGCAATCCAAACATTTTAGCAGTCGTTTGAATCCCGAGTCCTCTGAGACCGCCACATATGAAGCGAGTCCTCATTTTGAATTTCAAATACATTTCAGCGGTTCTCAAAATTCATCCATAACTTGGTCTCTCAGGGACAAAGCAGTTGCTTTTGCAAACGGCCCCATATGCTTAATATGAATCTCAAATGACAGTTCATGGAAATGTAAGTCCTCGTAGGGCAAAACTGTAGCATTTTATGTAGAATTAAATGATTAACATTTTTCAAGGAGGTCAAATGATAAATAAAGGGAGCTATGAAACTGAATAACCCTCATTATTTTTGTTTCTCTTTTTCTTTCTTTTCTTTTTTTTTGCGCACCATTCAAAGCCTTCCCAAACAAATCAATACATTAAATTGGAATAATGCAGCTAATGGCTTCCATTCAATGCTTACCATTTGATTTCAGAGGGGAGGCAGGGTGCGCCTGCTTAGCTACACAAACACAAATGAATAGGGCCCAAATTGAAAAATCCATTGTGTGCTTCTCTTCTGCCACGATTTCAGTCTCCCGCTTCCTTTGTGAAGCACGTTGTCTTCATTTAACTCATTTTTGAATGAAATAAGCTACGTACGCTATTTCCCCCCCACTACATCCTACTGTGCTGTATTTCGATTGAATTTAAGGCCACATATTTCCCTGTTTCTCACAGGTTGCTATTATCTATTTTGTGGAAATAAATTGAAATTATATAACGTGGGTAAAAACATTGAATATAGCCTGGTCTAATGCTATAATTTTATGATAATAGAATAAATAGTAGAGCCAAATGTGGATGTGTAAATAAGCACTGCACCTGTTGGAAAGAGAAATCACATCTCTGTAATGGCTTATTTTGGTTTTCATAATGGAGAATTTAGCTGAAGTCTCCTGCTTCTCCGATTGTTCTCATGAGAAAAAGACCCTAATCTCACGTGTCTCCTTCTCAACAAGATCTCAACAAAGTCGCCATGAAAGCGGCCTCGCAATCAGAAGGTTTGATGTCATATTGACATATTGATCAGCATTGACGTAGTAATCCCTGCTGAAAGAAAAACCCCAGCGCATTGAATGTGATCCGTTATTGGTGGGATTTGAAGGTGACAGAGCAGAAATCTGACTCCGCTAAAGAGCAAGGGGAAAACCGGCAATTATTGGGTCTATAATAAAGTGTCAAGAGTCCAGAAGACTATAGGACACATGTGGGTCATTCGTACTAACGCTCTGATGCTGCACTGATTCTGTGTAAATATAATGCTGCATCAGACCAGCTGTATTGTTGTCATAACAAAGTTTATATTTCACAATTAAAAAAAATTGCAATTTCAGATTTCCATTCATCATGTTTCCATATAAACAATTTCATATTTTAAACCATTAAATTAAAATAATTAATGCAACTTCTGTGCCTCTTGCATTAGTTGATTTTCTTTTTTCACAATATCACAATTGTTAACAAGAGACAAGAGTACATCTTAAATAACTTGCTCTCTAGATGCTGCAATTTTGTTTATTTTATTTTATTTTAATTTAATTGTAATTTGTGTTGTGTTCCTGGCTTCCTCACTAATGTCTAAAATGGAATACTAGTAATTTATTAAGAAATTCCTGGTGTTTTTGCCCCCTTTAGCCAATTTAATTATTTAAAAAAATGTTTTCAATTTGTTGTTCTCCGGGAGACAATCATTGAGTATTAGTAATGAATTTGATGATATATTTATATATATTAACTGATTTGTCTCACTCTGTGATAAGGGTACGCATTAAAAGTAACGCGAGTTCAAGTAAATTACGCATTACTTTTAAATTTACAACAAAATATTTGAGTTACTTTTTCAAATAATGTAAATTACTTTGTTTGGTTACACTTTATATCGATAGTCCACTTTAGACTGTAGAATGTCTAAAGTGGACGATCAAAATAAAGTGTTACACTTTGTTTTCCCATTTATTAACTGACCATGTTGAGAGAAATCATGAGCGAGTGCAGACTGCTGCTGGAGGCTTATTCATTTCACTTTTGGTGAGAGAGGCCCTTTACATTTGCCAAAAATGTAGTGTTTTCTGTTATTAAAAAACAAACCATCTTGCCCAGCCCAGGTGAGAAAAAGTAACGCAAAAGTAACTTTCCACGAAACATAATTCGTGGGAGCAATGCAATATTGTAATACATTACTTTTAAAAGTCACTTTCCCAACACCTTGCTCACTCTAAAACATTCCGTCATGTTTGAAATGACATAAATTGGGATGACAAAATTCCAAAAGACAGATTTGACAACCTAATGATAACTCTTTATTTCCATCCTATTCATTGATATGATGTTTCTGAAGCCTACTGTGACCTTTTATAGAAATACTTCCTGAAATTACCACACAAGCATATTTATTTTTAGGCACAGCGTTGGAGAGTTCTGGGACTGCATTACTAGAATGACAATACGGCGGATGCCCAGCCTTCCCTCACGTAACCCCGAGAGAGTGACAGTGAGTGTTGGTAGTGGCCACTAATTCTCTTCCTCCTATCTCTGTACTTAATCATCCAATCAATCTTGCCTTTGACAAAGGCTCCTGTGATAGAACATCTCTGCCTGCAATCTCTTCTCCATCTCTGCTGCTCTCAGGTCTGTGGGGAAAGAGAGAGAAGGACTGTGCGGAGGGGGTCTTAATCTACTCATTCAATTCCTGCCAATGCTCATCGCTCTCTCTCCGTTTCAAAGGGCAAATGGAGCATGCAGCCAAAAAACATCACCACCAAATTACATTGTCTCTTCTGAGTTCTCTTTCCTTCTCTCTGCACTTTTTCTCTAGATTTCTTTCTCTGTGTTTCAGTGGCAGTGGCCGGCTTATGAAAGGAGAATGTTTTGGTGTTGCTAGTCAAGTGTAAATTAATGTTTCCAGTTTAAAGGTATATGGGACAGCATTTAGTTGACTCTCTCAACAAGTAACTCAATTCTATTCCTGTGCCTTTTGAACTCCGTTAACCTATGAAAAAAACAATATGCTTCTATTAAGGCAGGGTCTTGGGTAAATAGGGTAAAATGTCACCTATACATTCCAGGTGATTAATCGCAGTACATTAAGACAATTGTTTTGTATGAAAAGTTATTTTAAATATATGCAACTGTGTCATTATCTAATTAAATATTCAGAATTATGCACCAATTTGGATACATTTTGAGATCAGAAATAATTTATGATGGAAATTTACAGACTCAAATAAAGTGTAATAAAAGTGTAAACAAAGTGTAAAATTGGTCAAACTCTTCAAGCGTGTTGCTGAATGTCACGGCCCTCACCGTATCCATCTCATCTCTAATGCAGCTCAGCCAGGCCTCGTCATTTTATTTTGCGAATTCCTTGTGCGGGAATTATTTAAATAAGGCATATTGTGATGTGTACATTCCCGGAAGAAAACTCAAGACTACAATCGAGTTGTTTCAGGGAGTTCAGAAACAGTGCACATTGATATAGAGAATAGTTGGTCTTTGGAGTGACTTTGTGCTTTGTAACTTTGCAGACCTTTTTCATGCTCAAACAACAACATTACACACTAAAGAAAGTTGAAAATGTATAAAGGCATAATATGTCTACTTTAAGGGGAGTATAATGCCATGATTTATGCTCAGGCACTTAAACTAATATTGAGTACAGTTCTCATGCTTTACCCATTATTTGCATCATGTGGTGTTCATTAAAAGCCCAGCAAGTGTAATTGTTACTTGTAATCTTTGTTAATGGTCGAGAACAAGTTATTATTAAGAGTTGATCATTTAGTAATAATGAAAGGGAGCCACAGAAGTTTAATCACGTTTGGTAATATTTGTTTTGATTTATTTTTTAATATTGTTAATTATGTCCTCATCTGTTTGTTTTTTTGGAGGATTTTTTTTTGTTTTTTATATTTTTTCTCACAGAAAACACCCCTGCCTTTCTGTAGCTTTCCCAGAAGGGAACTGTCAGGGCCCTCTTTAACTATCTCAAAAATAATATTTCCAAACATTTAAATAATAGTTTAAAAAGTAAAAACTTTTTTAAAGAAAAAGTCATCAGTTCAAATGTTATTTTATGTCATTGTTATAAATTGACAACAAACATCTAAATCCTTTTGAGGAAATAAACCCTTCGAATCTACTTATATGTGTTGTGTAGATATGTTTTGCTGTTGGGTAAGTGAATAAAATCTAATAGGTGACGTGACGAGAGATTTTATTCTGGCCGCCGCTGCCACTGTTATGTTAAGCTTTATTTGAGAAAACAGTTATTTTGACTGTTTGATCTGTACATTTACCAACTGTGCACGTTGACTGTGCACATTTTCTGTAATTCTGCATAATTGTAAAATTTTTCCCTAAATAAACCATAAGTTTATCACGGTCTGTTACATACATTTAATCATCTGCTGTGAGAGTCTAATGATATTATTTATTATCAACATTGGTTCCAAAATGCCACGATTGATGTTTAGTGTCTATGATGTGGAAATGTCAAGCTAATTTGCTTTAGTCTGAGTGCTGTCATGATGTGTCGGTTGAAATTTGGTTGGTTTTGTGTTTCATACGTTTTGCAACGCGGCCAGTTGTCACCATATTCCGCTTAAATGCACACACCGATTGTGTGATGATGAAATTATTTATAATGAGGATTTTCATCTTATTACATTTTCGTTTTATTTTGGTGAGAACTCTCAAAGTCACAGTCCTGATTGCTTGTTGCATTTCTTGTCAAAGGTAACTTATGCAGTAGAGGAAGACACGGTTCTGATTCAAGGCTGATTCTAGGCTGTTTACTTGTTTTTTCCGACGAGTAAATGGGGTGAGAGGGCCAAGGCCAAGATTCACGGTTCTCCACTGAGCTTTCCACCACAGCATCTCTCTCTTTCTGTCTCAAAATGTCTCTTTGAATTCCTCTCTGATGTGAGGAACTAGTAAGATGTGGACGGGCTCAGTAAGAGAGGCTTGATTTGATGCAATGAATTTGCTTTCGAGATGTCACTCCATCCTTCTTTTTTGCTTCCAATCTTTCTTTTTCTCTCATCTCATGAAATCTCGCCCACTTGCTTCCCCTTGTCTCACTCTGTTATGTATGCACAGTCACTCTCGTGCCACATGCGCAAACATTCATTCAATATTATATTTGCACAATTATTACATGGGGCCTCGTAGGGTTCCTTAACACATACACTCGAATTCGTCTGTGTGTCTATGTCTGTCTGTATTTTATGTACAAGAATGTTGGTTTGAAGATGATGTGTTGTTACTTTCTTATATTCCAGTTTAAAACTGAGGCGTGAATTTTCAGTAAAAACTATTTTTTATTCTGCTGAACTGTCTGAGTAGGAACTACATTTGAATTTGAACTTCACAATCGTTAAAAAAGTATGTTCTATATAGATTGAATGTGTGTAGAATGAATGTAATTAATCCGCCATATTGTCATTTTCATGTGACCTACCAGCGTCAATTGCGTCACTTCACCACAAATCAATTGTTATTATGTTATTCATAAATTATACTCTTCAGATTTTAAATGATTGTAAAGAACATAATGCAAATCCCTGATATGCATCATCTAATTTTGGTTTATTAAAACAATAATAGTTTGCACTCAAAGGGAGAAAACGTGGCCACCAGACCAATAAGTCATACTTTTTGATAAATGAATTTAAGATCATTTGAAGACAACAAAACAACAAAATATTATGCTAAATTATTTGTGTAACCTAATTAATATTCAAGAGATAAGCATCAGTGAACCTCACCACTTTTTAAAATAAAGTGAGTGACACTCATGCATCAGTTTAAGGAATCTCTCTCTCTCTCTCTCTCTCTCTCTCTCTCTCTCTCTGTGTATATATATATATATATATATATATATACATATATATATATATATATATATATATATATCTTTTTTCCTTACTTTAAAAAAACTAAAACAAGTCAAATGAAAATGAAGTCAGGAGTTGAAACAGTAGAAGATCCAAGTGTACTTATAGCAAATGTTTTGACAGAAACATTACATACTACCAGAAAGAGATATATTTACCCAACTTCTACTTTCCCGTAAGACCTCTGAGCACTTCCAGCTATCAAGCAGCAAAGAAACGTCCTTCTCGACTCAGTTTCCGCTTCAGACGGTCCACCCACGGACCACCCACACTGGCTTCACTGACCGCCTGATGTATATTGCTCACAAAACTGGAAAGCGGTTTCTCCATCTGGCAAGATCTAAGGTTTTGGCTGGTTTGATGCAACCTCCAGGAGAAAGGGTGCACAGGTAAATAAAGTTGTGTGCAATGAGAGCTTTTGACGAGGAATTAATCACTGGGGTTGCCAAAGTTTTCCAGGTTAGTGGCATAAAATGTTTATACTATGAGACAATAAGTAGCAAGGTAACTATGCACGAGTAGAACTTAGTTTTCTGAGCCTTTTCCTTCTTCACTCACAGACTACTAAATCTACCTGTCGACTTTGGAAGAATCATTTCAAACATGATCAAAAAGGTAATATAAAATCAGTAAAAACACTTGATAAATCAATGACATTATATCACTCAGTCTCACAGTAATAATATTATTACTTTTAAATGGTATTTTATGTTATTTATTTCCTTTAGTCAGAATTAATGTGTTTAAAACGAAACGCTACATTATAATACCTGAAAAAATTAAACAAGTATATTATCCAGTTTAATAAAATAATGATCAGTTGAACAGTTGTCAAAATACCATAATTGAATAATGGTCATTGCATGTTTTAAACATTCAATTAAGTCATAGATTTAATTTCATTTAATTTCATTTAATTTCATTATTATTTTTTATAACATTTTTTAATGTTATTATTATTATTTATTTATTTATTTTCATAACTGGTGTTGAATTTCCATGTGACTTCATTGGTACATATTCTATGGTTGTAAAATGCCTTTTTTAAACAGCTATTTCAAATAGATGATGGATGGATCATATAAAAGTTATACTTATTTATATGTATTCATTAAGAAGATTTTGTTCAAAGTGATTAGCAAATGATAGATAGATAGATAGATATATAGATAGATAGATAGATAGATAGATAGATAGATAGATAGATAGATAGATAGATAGATAGATAGATAGATAGATAGATAGATAGATAGATAGATAGATAGATAGATAGATAGATAGATAGATAGATAGATTAATTGATTGATTGATAGAGAGCTTACACTGAAAAAATAGATAAATAAGTTAGGACATGTTTTTGCATTGCATTTGCTCATCAAAATAAGTTAAGCAATTTTCAACTTTTTTTTACAAGTTATTCAAGATTCAACTAATTTCAGTTTAATGTAATTTAAGTTGAAATGACATAAACATCCAAGTTGATTGTACTTAAAAATTTAAGGCAGCATTTTTTTTTTACAGTGTATGTCAAGCTCTATAATGCTTTAGAATGCTTTCTAGGCAGGTTTTGCAACTGAGATATATTCAGAGATTGTGTCAGCCTGCTTACAGTGACGCAACCGTCTGAGTTTAACGTGCTGCGGTATTTGATGTCCTCAGGATATGACAACCTCATCCTGCAGGAAGAAGACAGGAACTCTCTGTGCAAAGCTCTTTGGATAAAATCGTTGAAATCCGCTTGGTAATCATAGTGTACGGTACTTAATGTCCTCAGATAAACTGTAATCAACTTCGAAATAACACCATAAAGCAGGAGAAGATGCAGAAGTGAGGGGTGTATGAACAGTGAATTCAATCATAACCATCTGCTTTCTGAGAGCGACAAGGTGTTGTCGTTAATTACTTTCACTCGCCCATTTTGCTCTCACAGATCAGTTGACATCATGTCTCACTGTCTCAGGTCATAGGTGAGAAAACAGTATTAATACATTTAGAAAATGAGCATAAAATCTGAAACATGCACAGTTAACTGGAATGGAATTGGAATCATATTTTCACACGTATTTGCACACAGGAGTGTTATTTAGTCTGTTCAGTGTTTAGTCACTCAATTAGCATGCTTTCCTTGTTAATTTATCCTCTTCGAAATGACTCAAATTCATAAACATTAATGAAAGTGATTTTTTTGAGCCTGAGAATGCCAAAAATTTACTAATTACAAGAAACTGTTATTTCAAAGCTGTATTAAAATAAAACCTAAAAGTAAAATATATATATAAAATATTTTTTTTATATTTTAATGAAAATATTAGATAAAACATTAAATAGGCTAGTATATTTTGAAGTTGCAGGAATTTAGAAAAAAAATATTACATTGAAAAATACAGTTTAATACAATTATTTCCAGTTAATATATATATATATATATATATATATATATATATATATATATATATATATATATATATATATATATCAGCCTGTTCTCACGTAAATGCGTCTTTATAGCACGCAGTGTGTATTATCGTGTAATTTATACGCGAAAATGAGTTTTTATGCGCATAGGATACGCAGTTTTCGCGTGCATGTGATACGCGGTCCATTTGCGTGTAATACACACACACCCCACACCACTACTAAACCTACCCTAACCAACCCATGCGTATCCTATGCACGTAAAAACTCATTTTTGCGTCTAAATTACACGATAATACACTGCGTGCTATAGAGACGCATTTAGTGTGATCGGGTTTATATATATATTATGTATATATATAATTTTCTTGAAATACATATTATTGATTGATTCTTTAATACGCCTGCACTTTGCTGGGCTTCAGTAGAAACATTTGGCTTTCATGAGATGCTTTATTATATCTATTGCATCATTATTCACAGTAGTTTTTAGATCTATGTGTGTTTAGGCTTACATTTCTGTTTTTGTTCCCCTTGTGATTTCTGTCTTCCTTAACTTCTCCATTCACTCTAAATGTAATTAAGAACTTTCGACCCAGCTAAGCTGACGTCTGTTCGGGAAAAAAGTCTGGATTGCACAGTGGGTTTGGCACAGCCAGAGAGAAAGAGAGTGTGTCCAACTGTGAAGAAGTCTCCTCTCAAAATGCAGTGTAAGCTGTTCAGTGCTTACACTGAATTCTGTAGTTCAATATTTTTGTATAATGATCACTAAACTGTATATTTGACAATTTCCTATAGAGTGCCGTTCAATTAAAAAAAAGATATCTTATGCTCACCAAAGCTGCATTTATTTACAAAAATACAGTAAAAACTTTAATATTGTGAAATATGATTGCAAATCCAAATAACTGTTTTCTGTTTGAATATATTTTGAAATGTAATTTATTCATGTTATGCAAATCTGAATTTTCGGCATCATTACTCCAGTCTTCAGTGTCTCATGATCCTTCAGAAATCATTATGTGATGATTTGCTGTTTAAGAAACATTACTTATTATTATGAATATAAAGTTTAAAATAACAGCATTTGTTTGAAATATGAATCTTTTGTAACATTCTAAATGCCTTTACTCAATTGAATGCATCCTTGCTGAATTCCTATAACTTATTAATCTTGTCATATTTATTAATTTAGCAAGTTTGGCCAGATCCCCCAGAGGCCAGATCTGTGTGATTTCAGTCTCTGCAGGATTACTCTAGAGTTTCTCTCTCCAGTGGAAAAGGAGGGGAAAGACCCGGAATGGAGCTGGAGTGGAGTGATTTAAAGAAATCTTTGTTGCTTCGCTCCACTTCTATATAGGCTGTCGATCTATTTTTTGGTTTATTTTGAAACTTTTTTGTTGGTGTAAAAAAAAAAAAGAAAAAAAAGAAGTTAGCCTACACAGCCAAATTTTGAACGGAATTTTGTATACAAACTTGGTGCACTTTTCAAAAATACACTGAATTTCTCAAAACCATAGTGGTCCTCTGCTATCAAAGAACAACTGTTTTGAAGCTCTGAAAATCCTATATCTATCCGTTGTTCCAAGAAGAGCACTGTGGCTCCGCTGACTCCCTATCAGGGTTTGACCAATCAGAGTTGTCCAAACCCTGTGACTCAATAAAGCGAGAGGAGACCATCAGTAACTCCCGCAAGCCTCTGTTTGACACATAGCAGAGTCCTTGAGCTGAAGCAGTCGACGCTCAACGGATTAGCAAGCTACTGTATCTTACTCCCACAGCTGGAAAGACGCGACTAAGAGCTGCTCCAGTGCCTTTTCTAAGCGATCTGGCAAGGGAAAAGTTGCAAAAGATATTAATAAGAAACTGGACGTTTAGAAGGAAGGAATAAAGCTGGTCACAGAGACATTGGAGCAGTCCCTCAAAGCTGTTCAACAAAATTAAATTTGCCTTTGAGCATCTTAGTGATCCATGTTTTGCTCAAAAAAAGAGGTCTTTGGAGTTAATTTGTCAAGGGTAGGTGGAAATCTTTATAGGACAGTATTTTCTCTCATACTTGGGCAGGGAAAGGCCATCTGAATGACATGTAAAGCAAGACGCAGTTTTTAATGTGTCATTGAGGGTCGGGTTTATCTGAAATAGAAGAGACCACACTGATACATGTAATTTGATGAATGGTGCAGCAATATGTGCATGGTTATGTAAGTAAAATGTACACAAAAGAATGGTGTAGAAAAACTAATAAGAATTTCTGACTGTTTTACAGATATGCATTACCGTTCAAAGGGTTAGGGTCAGTAAGATTCTTTTTTTTTTTAAGAGCTTAGTCCTTTTATTCAGCAAGGATTAATTAAATTGATCAAAAATAACAGTAAAAACGTTTAAAATGTTGCAAAATATTTCTGTTTCAAATAAATGCTGTTATTTTGAACTTTCTATTCATCAAAGAATCCTGATCAAAAAAAGTGTTTTCCACATTGATGATAATAATGTTTCTTGAGCAGCAAATCAACATATTAGAATAATTTCTGAAAGATCATGTGACACTGAAGTAATGATGCTAAAATTCAGCTTTACTATGACAGATATAAATTACATCAAAAAATAAAAAAGTGATTTTATATAGTAATAATATTTCACGTTTTTACTATATTTTTATCAAATAAATTCAGCCTTAATGAGCATAAACTTTCGAAAACATTTAAAAATATTATAAAAAACTATAAAAATAGTTCTTACCATGGATTTCTGTCTTTCAAAAATTAAATAACTTGCCAAACTTTAGCAAATGCAATGATAGTCCGTATTGATAGCAATTATAGTGCTTGTTCTTCATGAGCACTTATTCTATCAGCCAGATACTTTTAAAACACAATTTAGTTCTCAGATGGAAACTGCCATTACAGGCTTAGAAAAGATGCTAACCTGCTTTTTACCAGAATCCTATAATATCATCTTGTTTCACCAGTAAAAAAAACTGTATTGCATTTTCTTTATAATTTTTTCCCCCCACTGGTCTGACAAAGAATTTACGAAACCAAGAGTGGTCACTTGATGAATTGGACATTGTCCTGCATGGTTGCGATGCACTAGGCAATGACGGTGATTATTTGTCACTCAGGCCAGGGAACCAAGCACCAGATGGACCTCGGCTCTACTATTACCATCTTGCATCTGCTTGTTTAGTGGAGGGGGAAAAAAAGCCTGAGGCTTCGCCCATACCAAATTAACATCCAGAGCGAAATAACACTGATACCCAAGAACAGCTATAAAAAATATGTGTCCAGATCAATTGGGAAGAAGTGTTTTGACAAACGGCCCTCCAATGCAAATTCCCCAACAAACGTGCTTGAGTCTTTTCACTGCTGTTGAGTATGTGGCTCTGAGCCTAAAGGCACCATTTGAGGATAGAATTTTGTTTTACACGCATCCCACAGTTTTTTTTAGGCTGTATTAAAATTGTTTTATGTGCATACTACATGTGTAAGACTTGCTAAAATTGGCAAGCAGCAACCTAAAAAAATGGAACTCCAATGAGAGCTGTCACTCCAGATGACTGACAGCTCTCTGCCTCGGGTCAGTAGTGTTCTCTGTGTTTTCTCTGCTTTACTGACTGCAAGTGGAGAGGAAGATGCAGGATTGGAATTGTGACAAGCTAAAATCAACAATGAAACTGTTCTGCGTCTTGTCGGATATTGCTCTCAGTGAAACATTACATCAGGCACAGATACTCATTAAAATCTCGGCGCTGACGCACAATGTCTTATTTTTGTGTTATTTGTGCCATGATTTTCTTGGACAGAACTTTGAGGAGCTCACTTGCACTTGCATTTCATCTGGATTTTTGTTTTTAATCACACAACCAGAAACAAATTGATTTTATGAAAACATTACCATATTTCTAGGGATACTTTATAAAAGAAAAAGACAATTCTGTAATAATTTATTCTTTTATCTTGTTCTTTCTTACATTACCATTCAAACGTTTTTCAAAGTCTGTTACGCTCATCAAGGCTGCATTTATTTTATCAAAAATACAGTAAAAACTACAATATTGTAAAATTTACCATTTGTATTTTAATATCTGTTAATAAGGAATTAATATCTGTCATAGTAAAGCTGAATTTTCAGTATCATGACTCTTCAGTGTCACTTGATCCTTCAGAAATCATTCTAATTTGCTTCCCAAGAATTATTTCTTATTATTATCTGTTGAAAACAGTTTTGTGGCTTAATATTTTTGTGGAAACCGAGATACAACACTTTTTTTGATGAATATAAACAACAACATTTATTTGAAATATGTATTTTTCGTAACAATGTAAAATCTTTTTTTTTTTTTTTTTTACATATCCTCGCTGAATTAATTTCTTAAAAAGAAAAAAATCTTACTGACCCCAATCTTTTGAATGGTTGTGTATGTGTGACACACAGAGCTGTCAAAATGTCAAGCCTATTTTTTTCTATACAATAAAGTAGCGTAATATGAGAAAAGAAAACATACGCAAAAGTACACACACCTTCTGAAGCCATATGATGGCTTTATGTGCGATAAAAAAATATATAATCTCAAACACCTTGCATCATGATTGCTAGACACGTGAAAACCAAAAAGCGCGAATGAGATTTGACAGCTATGCTGGAGGGGAAGATTTTCAACAAACAACAAAATATCACAGTGAGGTAATTTTCCTTTAATTTTCTATTTGGATGAGTTAGTATTTCCCTATTCAGAGTGGCCAAATGCAGTCCTTCAAAGGTTCAAGGCTTCCCTCTCTGAGTGATTATGAAGGTGACCCTGGTTTCCTGTAGAACCATTTACAGCGCTCTATTGGGATCTGGCCCCTCAGCACTATAAATCCCTCAAGTCATGTCATCATATCCCAGAGGCACCCTGCAAACCACAAACACCCCTCGAATCGGGTAGCTCGGAGCGCTTTTCCCAGCCTGATGGGAAGTGAAATTCCTTAAAAAGATGGGCGAGCTGCACTCTATTTATCAAATATGGCGCATAGAGATGCATGAATGCATGAACAGTCCCTGTAGCTGCATATTGACTTATGCATCAATAATCCTAATGTGCCTTACATAAAGCTGAATGATACCCAAAAGTTCCACACGGAAAATCATTATTCTTTGAAAATTCTGCATTCTGCCGCAGCCCTCAAATCTTCATACTTTGCATATTCAAAGATGCTGCGTCACTTTGAGCATTTTTACATAAAAATGGTCTTATGTTTTGTTTTCATTGCATGGGAAATAGCAGCCTTAAACTTCCTTTCGCGATCCATGAATGACAGAAAGCCAAACTGATTTGGAACTTCAGAGCAAGTAAATTATGACAGATTTTTCCTTTTTGAGGGAACTATCCCTTTAAATAATTTTTTTAAAACTCTGGTGACTCATAATATGGAGTTTTTTTTGTTGCAGCTATATATATATATATATATATATATATACACACACACACACGCACACACACACACACACACACACAGTTACTGGTATACCGCCCACTTCTAATGTGAAACATTACACCAAAACTACCACTTGATTGCAATCAAGAAAAACCCTGAGAGTGCATAAAACATTATTATAAACAAGTGACATGTTTAATCAAGTTCAATTTCCTAGTTCACACATAAGAGGAAAACACAGAAAGTACTCAAGTAAAGGTTAAAGGTTGGCAATGTAATTGTATAGATTTTTCCCCCCTGGAACAAAGCAGCAAGAGTAACCTATGGTTTACAATCATGAGCAACAGGATATCCCTCAGTAAATGACACTGCTGATTTCCATGTAAATGTTGCCAAGAGATTTATGAGCAGCACAGGCAGCATGCTTACACCTTGTTCCTGTAGCTCTTTGGGTATGTTTTATGTCAGGGTCACATCCACTAGTTTTAAGACTAATTTATGTATGAACCTTTGATCAGTCTAAAAATAGTCTCTATACACTTACACACATTTAACAAAAGTTTTCCACCTCAGTTTGATAATAAGATGTGTGTTTTTTTTGCGAAAATATAATGAATTAAATTTTATTTTTATTTGTTTTTCCCCTTAGCTCTTTTCTGTCATACAGCAAATTTTTCAACTTGCACAGTTGCATTTTTAAAGGGGGTGCTTCGCTGGCAAAATGGGCTTTCAATAAAACTTGGCTGCCTGTACATGACAAGAAGAAAAAAAAGGCTTTTGTCGTTGCTTTTGCTAAAATAAGTAGGGAAACTTCAACACCCATAATGCACTGGGCATGTTGCTCTGGATACGCTTACCAGAGTAAAATACCACCTTGCTTTTGTAGGAAATACTTATTAGCAAACTCTTAGTCATAGTGGCGTCAACTTATATTGTTCCCGGGTGCAATAATCCAAAGAGTAGACATTTAGTGGGAGTGTGTTACTTTTAATTTCCAGTGAAGGAACCAGCGTGTTGTAGGCAAGTAAAGGCTCAGATAAAAAAAAAACTCAGTGTTTTTAGTCAACATCTTAAACTGGATGCCCACAAACACAGTTGCTGCTCCGAAATCGAATACTTCCCTGCTTATAGTATGGCAAAAAACAGTACACCAAAAGAGTCCTATATCTGAATACATGGGCCTTTTCTCAATAAGCGTTCTTAAGCGATCTTGCATTCTTGTCTTCTACTATGGCATCATCAACCATTGAAGTTAATTTCCAATACTCAAGAAGTACAGAGGACACATGAAAGTACACGGATGTGTTCTTGGTACTGAGAATGCTTAGAATCAAGACTTGAGAGAATCAAACCATTAGAAATACCAGAAGACCCTGTGGGAAAGCCTGTAAGCTTTAAACTTCTCGTTCTCACTTAAGACATTCCAGCTGCTGGCTTGCAAATAAGTGGCGGCTTGTGAAAAAGAAATTTTTTTCCGTTTGTTTTACTTCATTTTAGTAAAGTGATAAAGAACTGAAGAAAGCCTGCAGTATTTTTATTGGCAAAGAATCTTAACATTGACAAAGCATAGGTAACATTACTTTTTTTTCACAAACACACTCGGTAAAATAAAACGATATAAAATAATATGATAACAATGTCTATAATAATTTAAAAGAAATGTTTTAATTGGTTGTGACATTTGTTTGTGATGTTATGTTGTATTTACTGTGCATTGGTTGCTACTTCTGATATGTTGGGACGGTCATTTGAGCAGCAAGATAGCAGCAGATCTCATTCTTACAAGGATGCGTTTTGTGTGCTCGCATCCTTCTGACTTTGTTCTTTCAATGTAGCCTGTCAAGACTGGTGTCCATGAGAATGCAAGTCCGTTCTTTGCAAACATGCTTGTTGTCTACTACTTAGGCAACCCATTATCTTTAAATTAAATAAAAAAAAAAAGCAATTGTGTTGCATTACAATGCAAATAAAGCTAGTTATATTAATTGACAGCGTTAAAATGCATTTTGTGATTTCCTTCAATTGAAAATCTTTGAAGTAAGTTTGGGGGACTTGAAGGGCACCCAATTCAGAGAATCACCCGACTCTCCGATGAATCTGATCCGGCTCGTCGCTCGTGCTAATCACCACACGGATGCATGGAGTGAACGTGCTGAGTGAAATCTATGACCAATATCACCAATAATTGCTAAATAAAGTTCTTATTAGCAAAATACAAAAACCAAGGATGGATTTAGTCGGGATTATCGTGTGAAAATCCTTTTATTCAGCCTCTACAATCTTCTTTTTCTCCGACTCGTCTCTTCTCTTCGCCACGCCCCTCCTTTTCTCAATCGCGTGATGTGAGTACGTAAATAAGACATTAAACATTAAATAATATTATATATAAATATTTAACTACATACACATGAAAACACTGTAAAGGCACAGAATAAATAAAATACACACATTATAATGTAAATAAACATATTACTTTCAAACAGTAATTTAGTGTCTTTAGGCTCACCAGGCTACAGTAACAACATCCGAATTTCATTTACAGTGGGTATAGAAAAGAATCACCCCCCTTCAAAATAATCACATTTTGTTTCTTTGCAGCCTAAAATTCAGACAGACACAGTTTTTTGTTTCATTCAGCTGTATTTACACAGTGCAACTTATAACATCCAAGTGAAAGATATAACACCAACATATCAGAAAAAATTCGAAAAAAATAAAAAAAACAATCACTGAGTTGGAGAAAGGATCACCCCCTTGTTTCAGTATTTTGTTGAACCACCTTTTGCTGTAATTACAGCCTTTAGTCTGTTGGGATATGTCCCTACTAACTTTGCACTTCTAGACGTTGCAATATTTGACCACTCTTCTTTGCATAACTGCTCAAGTTCAGTTAAATTTGATGGTAACCGTTTGTGGACTGCTGTCTTCAAGTCATTCCACAGATTTTCAATGGGGTTTAAGTCTGGGCTCTGACTAGGCCATGCAAGGACATTCACCTTTATCTCCTTCAGCCACCGTGTGGTCAGTTTTGCTGTGTGCTTTGGGTCATTGTCATGTTGGAAGGTAAATCTTCTTCACATTGACAACTTTCTGGCAGAGAGCAGCAGATTTTCCTCAAGAATTTGACGGTATTTTGCCCCATCCATTTTTCCTTCTATCCTGACTAGTGCTCCAGTCCCTGCTGCAGAGAAACAACCCCATAACATGATATTACCACGTCCATGCTTTACTGTAGGAATGGTGTTATTTGGATGGTGAGCTGTATTGGATTTTCGCCAGACATATCGTTTGGCGTTAAAGCCAAATAATTCAATTTTAGTCTCATCTGACCATAACACCTTTTTCCACATGGCCTTAGAATCTTCAAGGTGTGTTTTGGCAAAGCTCAGTCGTAACTGCATGTGGCCTTTCTTGAGGAGTGGCTTTTTTCTTGCAACCCTCCCATACAAGCCACATTTGTGGAAAATTTGTGATATTGTTGTCACATGCACACAATGACCACTCTTTGTCATGAATTCCTGCAACTGCTTCAGAGTCGCTGTAGGCCTCTTGGTAGCCTCCCTGACCAGTTTCCTCCTGGCTCTTTCATCCAGTTTGGAGCAACATCCTGACCCAGGGAGGGTCTGTGTTGTACCAAATACCTCCCACTTCTTAATAATAGACTGCACTGTGCCTCTAGGCACTAATAAAGCCTTTGAAATTTTTTTGTATCCATCTCCTGACTTGTGCCTGTCCACAACTTTATCCCGGAGATCTTTGGACAATGCCTTGCCACCCATAGTTGATTGTTTTCTTCAGTTGCACTACCAAGGACTGAAATGCTTCAGGAAAAGCTTGTTTCATGCTGAGCTAATCAAAATGACCACAGCTGATCACATTTGAAAGTCAATTGGCTTTGTGTGCTATTGAGAAGGTGATTAACTACACCTGGTTGGGTTTACAAGTCATTTTTAGGAGGGGGGTGATTCTTTTTCCAACTCAGTGATTCTATTTTTTAATTTGTAAAAAAAAAAATCTGACAACTTGGTATTATATCTTTCAAGTTGTAAATACAGCTGAATAAAACAAAAAATATTTTTGTCGGTTTTCATTTCAGGCTGCAAAGCAACAAAATGTGATTATTTTAAAGGGGGGTGATTCTTATCTATACCCACTGTATACTACCCATAACCATACCATATGCGATTTTGGAGTGTTTTTGGCCAAACGGAGGGAAACAATTTAAAGAAACTGCAGTTCTGAAAGTTCTGCCCAACCCCCCGAACCAAAAAACACTGTCGCATACAGGTAATAAAACGGTTGCCATAGTATTCAATGTTTCCTTAATGCTGGTTAAAGAGTAGACAAAGTACAATACAGTTTTCAGTGATAAACCTTCCCTAACAATAGGTGTTGTCGATCTGACTGTCTGTGGGCATGGATACAAAACTACAATCTGTTGTTTTCACAAAAGCACTGTATGTCATAAGTCCACCGGAAGATGCGTTTTGTGAATCTGCGTTTGTGAGTAAACATTATTTATTTTCACACTACCGACATTGTAATAATACAAAGCAGGTTGGAAACTGATGCAGTTACACTTTAAGTATAGTTTTACTGCAAAACAACACATGCAGCACAGCGCACTGGGAAAGGAAAAATAGCCTTAGACTTGCTGCTCTGTTGAGCTAATGGACAACTGAAATGAACTGAATTACTGCTGATGGTTGGCTGTACGAAGGATGGGATTCTTGGTGAATATGGGCTGTTGTAGCCAAAAAAAGGGCCATTAGAACCATCCAGGGAATCTCTGAAGACCATGGGAAGGCATACATTAATTTTTGATGGATAATGAAAATTAAATGGGATTCCAATGTCATTTTTACACAAAAATGCACTGTTTGCACTTGATCATAAACATAGGAAAGGCCTAGCAGATGCCATGAACCACTGAGCCATTGCCGCCCCTATATGTAAGATTTTCATGCAGATAAACATATGCAGATTTCCAGACTTGTTTAAGACACAGCAAAGAAAAATATGACACTTAAAATACAAATAGATTTTTCTAATTAATCTTTGCACATGAGAGCGCTAAATGGAAATACGAAAACATACATTTAATCAAAATGTATTTTTTATTGCTCGCTCCTGCTCTTTTTGTGCATGAAATCAAAGTAACCTGCTTTCTTTCTTAAATGAATTTGCTTTTCAGCTGAAGCATCAACCCTTTTTTAGCGGATCGTCTTCAGTCACTGGTTCTGTTCTGATATGTCATGCCCATAAACAAAAAGTTAATATTGAAAAATTAACATTTTCCAACAAAAACCATTGAATGGAAAAAGGCATTAAATGTTTACTCTTATAGTATTTATTAATATTTTGAATCAGCTTTTTATATATTTTCAATTTAATTTTTATTTTGAATTTTATTTATTTTGTTATGTGCTGTTTTTTATTAGTTATTATTTAATATTTCTTTTAAGCTTTCATTTATTTTTATTTCAGTTTTAGTTTGAATAATTTACCAAATTTAGTACTTAAAAACTTACTTGAAAAGACCTACTAATGTAACTTGAAAGAGCCGCTGAAAAACTGCTTGAACTAACTGTTGCATAAATATACTGTAAAATATTATATGATCGATAAGTTATGACAACATGTTTTTACATTGCTTTAACTCATCAAAATAAGTTAAGCAATTTTCAATCTTATACAATATTCAACTCATTTTTTTAAGTCAGGTTAATGTAATTCAAGTTGAAATGACAAAAACATCCAAGTTGATTGTTCTTAAAGGTCCCATGACCTTTGGCTATCTTTCTCTGCCTTTGAGAAAATGAAATCTCAGGCGGGCTGATCTTGAATCTCCCCCGTATGACATCATACAGGGGAAAGGTTACCTCTCCTTTCTCTGCTTTACCCACCCAGAGAATTTGGCCCGCCCATGAGAAAATTGGCTAGGAAGTACGAACGCGTGGTTCTTGGCGCTTTTTTTGTTTTGTTTGTTTTTCCTCGAGCGATATCATGGCTTGTGAACGAGCGAAGCACAGTTGCTCAATAGTTGGATGTACAACTGAACACAGAAGTTTTTTTTAGTACCTTCATCCAAGCCCCAGAAGAACCAGTGGATTAATTTCATTTTCTCTGGAAATATGCCGACACAAATTCCCAAAGTTTTGTATGTATGCGCCAAACATTTCACCGACGACTGTTTCCTCAACTTGGGTCAATACAGAGCTGGGCTTGCTGAACGTCTGAAAATAAAGTCTGTATCAGTACCAACTCTCTTTGGCTCAGCTACCAACCTCGGACAATTAAGTCAACTAATGATATATAATTGTGTTGCTTTACTGTTCATGGTTACACGTAGAATGTGGCTGCCTCGTAGCTATGCAGCTAACAGCCGAGTTACTGTCGCTAATGTAAAGGTAGATAGCATCATGTGTGTGAACTGAATACACACACTGTAACGAGAGTGTTGTTCACTTCTTTGTTATTTGGATAACCGTTCTCCTGATGGTGATATGGTGTGCATGATATCCGCATTTCAAGATCGCAGAGCTTGATGTAATTGTAATAAAAAAAAAAAAAAATTAAATAAAAATAATATATACTGTATATATATATATATATATATATATATGCAGGTATTGAGTAGAGTTAACTCTGACAATAACTGTAACAGCATACGTAAACCATCCGAATAAAGTACCATATCCAGACATGATATTTTAAACTAACCATTCGGAGACGTCCTGCTGGAGCCGCTGAGTTGCAACTTCTTCATCTGTTACTTCTCCATCCGGATCAGATTCTGGGTCAAACTGAAATTCTTGAAGACTGCGTGTCTGCGTGCCATTGCAATATATCCAACGTAAACATGCATGGTCCCGGGCCACACCCACCCTACACCTTGCCCCGCCTTTCTCCTCCTCATTAGCATTTAAAGCTACAGACACCGAGACGGCATGTCTGAAGGAAAGCTCATTGTGGGACTGGCTTGTAGTGGCTATAATTCTATACCATGGCTGAATTTTGGGAAAGAGATTTCAGATACAGTACTAGAGACCACTAAGGCCTATATCAAAGCTTACAAAAAGAAGCATGCCATGGGACCTTTAAAAATTCAAGGCAAATTTGTTTTGTTTTCTTTCTTTTTTTTTACAGTGTATATTGTTCCGATTATGGTCTCTAATGTATTATTGATAAAGTCACAAAATATAAGGAAAGGCTCGTTGCAGAACTTCTTTTCAGGTCACAAATGTCCACCTCAGTTGACCCCATCTCCTGAACCCCAGGCATTGTTTCAACAGTTTTCAAACGCTCTGCGGTCTCCTAATATCCGAGCCTACAGATGAGCACTGCAGCCTCCATTCTACCCCTGCAGAGCATCAGGAACTCCAGCAAATGAATTTCCATTACTGAGCAGTGACTGGCTCAAATAAATCATCATAAAAATGCTTCTCTGGACTGTCATCTCTGAGAGAGCAACAGAGACTTGTGGGACCATGGAGGGACCTCGCCCATCACATGACTCAGTGAAGCAGAGACAATGGAGAGGGGCGTTTGGGGAGGTTGCCTGAGCCGGAGGCGACATCCAAGCTAGCATCACGACATGATTAAAATACATCACGCTTTGAAGTCTCCACTTCAGACTTGTTGTTTTGTAAGTGTCTTCGAAGAATTTTGTTTATTAATAATTCGTATGTAAGGGTTAAACCTACATGATGAGAAAGAGAGAATTATGGTAATCAGAAAACTGTTTTCCATTATCGCACAGGTTCTGTAAGAAATGCTTCTCTTCGGGGATTGCAGTCTGGCATATTATGGGGAACTATAGCATATTTCATGCATTGAATTCTGATCGTTTTCTTCAACTATACAATGTTGATGTCCGGTGTATTATTGTGCCGTTGTTATTGCTCATAGGTTTATTGCTCAGAGTATTTTTTTTTTATTCTCTTCTAAGTGATGTTTTTCAACCCAGATTAATGGCAATTCGTACGAATTTTACGAGGTGGCTAATTCATACGAATTTATACAACCTTACTTGTACGAATTTGAACCCCTGACCCTGTACCTAAACCATCACTGGGGTTTAGACAATTAGTACGAATTGCTGTGAGATCAGGTTGAAAAACATAACTTAGAAGAGAATTTAAAAAAATACTATGAGCAATAACTCTGAGTATGAGCAAAAGACCCTATAATGCCTCTGTAGTCTCGTTAGTACACAAACATGTTTTATAATCACACTTTTTAAACTGTGACAAGTGAGCAACAACCATGTGCACATAGCGTGCACACCTTTTAAAAAACATCTTTCTTAGTAACACCTGTTAGTAATGCAAAATCGTTGTTAGCCCTTCAAGTGCATTGGTATGCAAATTGTATGCATTTCAACAGTTAATAAAACAGACTAGTCTCATGTGCTCACTTCACCTGCAGCTAGCGTACATGTATTACATGCTTTTTATAGCTGCTTTCTCTTTATTAAACTATAGCATCATTACTCTTCATGCTTTGGGTTGTTCTCGGACGTATATCATAGTTTTTCTGCCTTCTCTAACTATTCTTCTTTCTGCATCTTATGTAAATCTTGCTTTACTGTTGTATTGAATTATTCACTGTATCTTTTTTCAACACTGTTGCCCTAATCTAGAGTTTTTAGTGCGTTTGAATCTGATAAGGTCAAGTGAGCAAAAATCCTCCAACTGCAAGCAAACGTTTTAAAGAATCTGTAATGCTGAAGGTTGAATCTCTAGTGAGTCCTTCTCACAGACCTGCCCAATCCACCCCCTTAAACTAATGCAGTGTCTTTGGCATAAATAGCAACAGGATGCCCTGACTGCAGACTCCCTGCCTTCTGCCTGTAAGCATCCTAACCCTCATGGAAACGAATAAGTGACGGATTTGGAAGCTGTAAATGCATTTGATTCTAGTAGAGTTGCTAAGCTACCATCATGAGCATCAGTCTCATGCACCAATACAACAGCAACTACGTGACGCTATCATGCCAATGGACCAAAATTAGGGTGGAATGTTTCCAGCACCTGGTTGAATGTCTGCCATGAAGAATTAAGGCAGTTCTGAAGGCAAAGGGGGTCCAACCCAGTACTAGGTGTACCGAATAAAGTGGCCAGTGAGTGTAAATGCTGCCTAGACCTAGCAACTCGTTTAGCTAAAAACATGATTCTCTAATAAGAATTAAAAAAAAACATACACAGTAATTATTTAATGAAACACTGAAACCTGAAAATGATTTAATGAAAGACTTGTATCAGTATCGTCTAGTATTGAATTACTACGTAATAGTAATGAATACGTTTCTTAAAGGTTCAAGCAATTTTTGAGAAACACTGTTGATATTTGAAATTAACCCAAACAAACAATGCATTTAGCAGACGCTTTTATCTAACTCGACTTACATTGCATTTCATGGTACACATTTTACATTCTTATCAGTTCTTGCTTTCGAACCCATGACCTTGGCGTTACTGTTTGAGCTACAGGAAAGCATACAAGCAAAGCAAAGTAATGCAAGAGTGAATGTCTCTTTATCATAGCTGAAGCAAAGTGAAATAATGCTTCACGAAAAATAAAGCAAATATGACGAACGAACAACAAGGAACAACAAAAAATGAACATACAGTACACAAGAGTATATACAAGAAAAATGTCTCTGTTAGTCACCCGCAGCACAGCAGCTTCAGACAAACAATGACACTCAAAACGGTCCTGTTGTTACTATAGCTACTGTAACATGACAACAACAGCATATCTCGGTTCTGTGAAACATAGCAAAAGCCAATGTTACTCACGTTTTGAGCAGAAGCAATGCAACCGCTGTGTCTCTTCTCAGGCCTTCCCACTAAGGTCTCTCCAGCGCTGGAAAGCTTTTCTAATATTAATGCTTTTGCCCGTTCATTCTTTTTTCCAGTGATACTCCTCTGACCTTTTCTCTTAGCCATCTCTCTTAAGTCTTTCTTCAAATCTCCCTCTTGCTCACTCTCTCTCCTCCCTCTTCATGAGTGACACGCCCCCTTACTGCTGATTGGCTACAAGTGTGTTTTGATGCTCGGTCTGATCCACTTTCAACAGCGTTTCTCAGAAATCATTTACTGCACCTTTAATAATCTCGCCCTGTCTGCCATCTAGGATTTTGTTCACTGAACTTGTTGCAGGACATTTTTGGATTGCACAATTTGTCTAAAATGATTCATTACTAAAAAAATTTTTTTCATTGTTGCTCTTAGTTTTAGCATGTTTCGTCCAAATTTCCTGTTCCTTTATAAGAAATGCGTCAAAACAGAAAACTGCACTCATAAGTTGATTTGTGTAAAGCCTCTTTCTACTGTTGTTTCCCGTTTCACGATCCCCCCTGTCCCCTTCTCCTCCTTTATGTATTTTGCCTATGTAAAAGGGGGGCAATCGGAGCTCGAGTAGAAAATCCTTAGAGGAGAATGCATGCGTCAGAGCATCTTTTTAGATCTGTCATTTATGCACGGAAGGCAGTTGTCGAGCCGCTCATTGAATTACACAATGCATTGAGAAACAGAGCACTGGAGTCTTTGAAGCGAACGCATAAAACAACTATTTTAATGAGACACCAATGACAAATACGCTGGGAATGTTTGTTCATTTGCAAAGCACTAGTGGGCACTAGCCATGACGGTCTTAAATTACCATTCACAAAAGGGCCACACTAAATGATCCATGGTCATATTGGTCATTGTGGCCAGCTAAAACAAAGCTCTAATGGTCATTTTTCTTTATTACTTTATTACACTTTTGTCGTATGCGACACCAGGTCAGTGTGAGCCAATATGCAGTACATTGTGTGTTTCCCAACATCTGATAAATTAAATGTTATGAGCTCAGTCTCGCCCAACCAAGACCCACTGCACAACACAGTGTTATTGCATTTGCTTGACTGATATAGGGAGTGAAAGCAGGGGAAACAATCATTCACAAAAAAGGGGAGGGGGAAGCAAATCCTTATTTTGTTTCCAGATTACACATCTCTCTCAAATGCGCAGCTTGTAATAATGTGTGTGAATATCCGCATTTGAGAGATGAGGCACAGCATTATGATCAAAATCTATTTCTCCTGTGGGTGCTATCAAAAGCATGTTTCGGTAAATGCGACGCCGAGGACTTCCTGGTGCCAGTGATCTGCAGAGGAACATAATGTAATGTTTGACTGGATGAGTAGCAAGAGCTTGAAACGCTTCGCCTGAGCGACCTGCAGGGCCACGGTTTGTTTCTCTTTTTGTCGTCAGCGTGAATAATTGATGCAGTGTCGGAAAAACAATAACATGAAAAATGTGTCAAGGCTATGAAATAGTCCTGAATTTGTCTCAGTAGGAGGGAGAGATATCTGACGTGTGAGATGCACCTTGAAAGAGTCTTTCTGTCTCTAGTTCTCCACCTTATTCCTCCTTTACAGGATAAACACATATTCAGAATTATCATAAATGTTCTGAGCTTTGTAGATAGTATGAATATTTTACTAAAGATCAACTATCTGTCTATCTATCTATCTCATTTGCTAATCACTTTGAACAAAATCGTCTTCTTAACGAATAAGTATAAATAAGTATAACTTTTTTTATTAAATGCCAAAACATTTAGCAACAATATCGATAGACAGGTCAAATTGTGGTTGAGGACTCAATAAGTTTTTCTAGTTTCAAAAGGCAGTGTGACAAAAAAAGAGAGAATCACTGACTTAGACCCATGCTTAAACATTCAGAGAGAGAGAGAGAGACGGAGGCCTTTCACCTCAAGTAGCGGTGAAGGAGGCAGAGATTTTCCTGGCTGATCCGTGCGTTGAGCCCCTTTGCTTGGGAAGCTCTTTGATATGTGAGCTAGTTAATCCCTCTGGCTGCCATGTCTTCATCTTCCCATCCAGATGCCCTTTTATTAACCTTTGACTCTTCCAAGCTCCCTGTTTGAAGACGCCAGCATTTCATTGGCTTACCCTCCTCACCGGCGTATATACAGCGGAGCCTGTTTCCTTTTCCCAAGCCCTGTGTCTCGTAATGCTCTGGGGGCTTGGCTAGGCCCTTTTATAAATGGGTTTATTGCCAGGTCACATATTCCCTCCACTTGTTGGGGTGGATAAGCAGTACACCTTCACCTATCAGAAGACTGGTGTGTTGGTATTATGGTTTTACTCTTTAATACCCGGCATTAGGTGACCATATTTGTGAGGAGCAATTAAGACGGTGGAAATAAGGAGCTTTATACTTCTTTGGGTTGGGAGAGAGAGCGAGTGAATTATTTCCCTGGTGATAGAGGGGTTCATGATTACTCTCTTTAGCCCTATTCACACGGGATAAGTATTATCTGGTGACCTCTAGTCATTTGTAATAATTGCGGAGGTTGTCTGTGTTCTTAATCCCGTGCGAATCGACCATGTCTGTAATTTGTAAAGTAAAAATTCCCCCGCAAATGACCTATCATATTTCGCCGAACACCGATGTCCTGAGGTAATATTAGTCCTTTGCGAATCGGCATCTCTGTGATTTGGCGGGATCGTATATACTTTTACGGAATGCAGATCAGATGTGTTTTGCTTTTTTATGTTTTTAAGTAATTTATGAAAAATTACTGTCAACGAGAGACTTTGCATCCATTGATTCCACCATGTTTCTCACTGACACTCTCCCAACTTGGAAACTGGGAGCTCAAAGGAAATCCAGTTTCCAACTCGTAATTACAACTTTGTGGTGTCCATGTGTGTTCAACTCGTAAATACAATCTTTGCGGCATGTCTTGAATGCACTGTGACACTCTTGCTTTCAGAGAAAACTGTAATGAGCATTTTATCAGCCCCTTTTTTGCATTCAATTGTAATAGCTATATATGTATATATACAGTATATAGCCTACATCCATCTTAAATGCAGGGACACTCGAAAATAGCAGAAGGTCAAAGACAACTGTCTTCAACAAAGATGTTGAACCAGGAACTTAGGCTACTTGATGAAATCAGGTTCTGCGTGAGTGGGTGGACAGTACGTGGTGCTTCACTGCGGTCGAGGATGCATTCAGAGCAGAAAGCATTTCCACTTCAAATGTTATTCTGTCACACGCTTTGGTCCAATCACAAAAACATTTTAGACTCCGGTCTTACCTGTATTTAGAGCTAACCACTTGTGATCGGATCACCAAAACGCATCTTAATACCAGCTGGAGAGCTGCTCTCTTCCGTCGATGACACTCTTTTTGAACGTCCACATACAAAAATCACTCAGGATTTAAGGTATGATTCATGTCTGTTGCACAAATGGTGTGGGACAAGTTAGTGTGAAGTTTAATTATGTTAAAATTACTGTATATTAGCCTTATATCAACTGTATGTTTTCTTACATTAAACAGACTTTGAAATATTTGAAACCAGAGTGAGATAGGTGTAATTACTTGCACTGAAAACACAATGCTACACAACAACAATACAAAGCGAGCTAAGCTGTAATCCCCAGCAGGGTCTGAACTTCAGATCATAGTGCATGCTGCAACTCTTTCTTTTTGAACCCAATGGCCATTGACTATTTCTCTGAAATAAGGGACAAATCTCTGTGGCACATGTCCTTTGAGGTCTTAAAAATTTATTTGAAGTTTTGTTTATAATGAGCGTGTGAGCTATAATAGGGTGAATCTCGCAAAAACATGCCTTAGTCACATTTTACCCAAATATTTTTGTGACAATATTTTTTCTGAAGCAATTCATAGTATATATATTTTTATTTATTATTTTTTTATTTTACTTTAGACATTATACTATTTTTAACTGTATTATACTGTATATTATTTTACTTATAATAATATAAATACAGACATATAAATACTTTTGAAAAAAATATTTATGTTGAGGTAATGAGAATTGGGGGTGCTTAATTTTCATTAAAAAATAATGTCACTATCCAAAAAATCTTAAAATATTATTAAATATTATTTAAGAAAAATAATTATTTATTAATTATTTTTTATTTATTTATTTTATTTTTATTCATTTATTTTTGTATTTATTTATTATGGGATACAATATGACATTCCTGGCAGGTTTGGACATGGAGATCTCCTTCTATCAGCCACAGCCAAACTTCATGAGCATTTAAATCATTAAATCAAAATGAAAGCAATGCGCCTTGTATTATTATGTGAAGGTAGGCGTGCAGTAATATCCACTAATCTGTCATGAGCTAAGCTTTAATGGAAATGTTCAGAATGAACAGCATAATGCGCAATCTCCGTGGTCTTCAAACCCCCGTAGACACCCCTCAAGGGGAATTATATTACTCTGACACACAGTGCATATGTTCATAAATCAAATCCAACCTATGGAGAACGCTCTGTCAGTTCTTCCTTTTCCTTTTCTCCTCCTGAGAGTGCGCTCATTTGATAAAACTAAAGTTAATCAGCATGCTCATTAGGGATCTGACTACCCAGGTAACATTGCAGATTGTCAAGGGTGCAGGGAGTTCTCTGTGTTTCTCTCTTCCTCTTGTGATCCATTGCTATTGGCTTTCATTCAACAACAACTTCCATCAGATTTCTTTGTTCCTTACACGTTTAACGAACTCCCTTTGGATCAGAAGATTACTCTGAGTAATCTAATTATCAGTAAATGTGAGTGTAACAAAATGCATCTGATTTACTGTTATGATATTGTACCATGTACATGGCTTTTAATTTAATACCTCCTCCTTAATGCAATGCACTGCATGGTGTGATACACTGTTGTTTGAAATTCATTATCATGTAAATGATTGAATCAGAGAAAGTCCATGGACTTCATAGTAACAAGCAATTACATTTGCTTTGTGCGAGTTTCTGAGGTACATAATGGACGCACACACATTTCTACCTCAACATCTTATCATCTGCCTCAGGAGGTGTCATTCTGAGTTTTTTTGATACCCTTGTACATTGCCGTAGAGGTCGCCTGAACGGACTGGTGAAAAAAAAAAAAGATTTTAAACACAGAGATTAGCTTTTCACTTTCACACTGGATGTAGGGCCTATTAACAGTGGCATTGACAGTTTTTAATTTACATTGAATCTCTGAGTCATCAGACCTTTGAGCACAAACTGGTTTTGGAAAATTATCACTCCTCCATTTTCATTCTCCTTTCCACTCCACCCTTAACTTGCTATCAAAATTTGTCACACTTTCTCTTTCAAACATCCCTCGCCGCGGTGGTATTCTGATCATGTTCCGCTCGAGAGTTCAAAGAAGACTATGAATGCATTTGTAATGAGCATGCTCAATAATCATGCCATAGCATAACTGGCCTCTGAGGAGCCAGCGGAGAACATCCTGCTCGATGCCTCAAAGCTCTGTGCTTAAGCATCCCACAGTCCTCCAAGGACAAACTTTTGTTGGGCATATCAATACGGAAAGTGGCCCAAAGGCCTATGTTTACTGAACTGCAAACCATGAGAAGAATATGCATCAAACATAGAGAAAATCTCTTTTGTCATTGTCTGATTTTTATGTATTGCTTTTTATTTTTATTATTTATTTTTATTATTTTATTGTATTTATATAATTAAGCTAAATTAATAGCACAACACAATTAGCCTATGTCTGTGTTTCTTCAAATTGGCACTTTTGGCCCCATGAATTTTAACTTTTCACACCGTCGATAGTTTAGTTAAATCGCCTGTTAACCAACAGTGAATAGACATGCACACCATAAAATGTATCATTTTTACCCTTTTCTTATCCAACAAATGTCATTACCACCACATCTAATATTGTACATTATGATTAATACCATTCAATGGTGAAAATGACATTTTAACCATTTTAGAAATATTATGGCCAACTCCTTTGTCTTAATGGCTCATTTCACAGCAATCATGTTATGCAAGCCAAAAATACACAATTAAATATCATTTTAACTCTTTTTGCTTAACTTGATAAAACGACAGTTCGATTGGAAATATAAAATCTTCTCACATTTACTGACGCCATTTTGCAAACTGCAAACTGCCTTATTGATGAAATTAACTAATTTAATAATTGATGATCTTTACAACAGATCTCTGAATTAACACTGAACTGACTTCAGCTGAACAACAGCCGGAAAGCCGGAATGCATAATTTTCGTTATAGTTATCACTATAAAGCTGCTTTGAAACAATCTGTATTGTATAAAGCGCTATATAAGTAAAGGTGACTTGACTTGACATCTTAATTAATCTCTTAATTGACATTTTCACACATTAAATACTGAAATGTTTAATGATTTTTTCACTCTTAGTTTATATTATAGTTTCAAATTTAATATTTTTATTTTTATTTTTTAGAATCTATTTTCATATTTTAAGAATGAAAGTCTAGGACAAGGATCAAATAATACAATCCTTCCAAAAAAAAAAAAAAAAAAAAAGTTAAAGGCTAAGTAGACAGCTGTGACCTTCATATAACCATTGAAATGTGTTAGTTTTGATAAAAATTCAAACCCCAAAAGCATCTATACTTGAAGAAACACCCATACATGTATATTTTCTGTTGCCTTAATGGTAAAATGAACTTGGATGCTCAGTACTGACAGCTGTAGAATCCTTTTAAACTACACAGACATGGAGATTTTTTGCAACTCCAGGCACACGTATACACAAGTGTGGCATGACCAGAAAATCTCAGTGCCCCACTGCCTGGAAACTTTTTATACAGTCAGTAAGTTCATAACGGTCAAACAGGGTGGCCGGGATTCCTGTTTCCCCGGTCTAGATGCTACAGCAGTATTACCTCCATACATCACGTAAAATTAGCAGCAGGGGCCCCGTCAGGTCCGACATTGCCACTTAATCTTAGCTTTTTGGCAGAGTGTTGCCATAACGGGTCAAGTGGTGGCCATTAATCAAACATCCCAGGTGCAATGGAGGCAGTGAGTGGGAGGGGGTTACGATGTGTCGGGGGGGTGAAGGTGCAGAACGGTGCAGAACGGTGCAGAACGGTGCAGAAACTTCTCTGGGAATTAAGCCCGGTCATAAAACCTTACCCGAGGAAATAATCCAGTCTATTCCATAAAAGATTAAACCCCTTAAAGAAGATGGCTTGCCTTTTTTACTTTATCTTGCAGGTGTAATCCTAGATTATTTGGAAGACTACTTGAAAAAGAGAATCTGGAAAATGTATAGGGGCTGAGAAATCCATCCTCATGCCACTTGGCAGAAGTATGGATTATATGTGAACAGACAGTGAGAAATTAATTGCCATCGTGCCTCTGCTGAATGTCACTTACACAGCTTTGGTAACACTTTAGTTTGGGGACCAATTCTCACTATTAAGTTGCTTATTATCTTGCATATTACTAGCATATTGGCTGTTTATTAGTTATAAAGCACAGTAATGCCTTTTTCTGCATGACCATATTCTACATCCCTTATTCCGCATACCTAAACTTAACCACTACAACAACTACCTTACTATCAATACTAAGCAGTAAATTAGGAATTTATTGAGGCAAAGTCATAGTTTATTGTGAATATGTGTTCCCCAAACTAAAGTGTGACTGAAGCTTCCTTTCCTAACCAGCCTGTTCTTGTTTACCCTGGATGAATGTATGTAATTTGTCTATGAAACATTGCTGCACCACAATCTGAAGTATAGAAATGAAATTGTTTGTCGTGCAAGTAAACAAGAGCCGATCATGAATACAGAAATATGTTTCAATGTATTTTTTTTACAGCAAAACCTGACCCTAACTCTGACAGTTAGACGGCTAAGGTTGGAGATAGTGATAGGTTTGTGACTAGATTAATGAATGAACACAAACCACTTTTAATTGTCATCCTCATTCTATAAAAATCTTGTATATATATGCCTGTAATATTTTATTGCTTCACTGTGCCATTGAGTCGTGACTTAGTTCATGGCAGGTATTGGCTGAACCGCTCACAATGAATAACTTAACCAAACAGTTCACTTTACATCATGCATGTATTATTTTTTTAATATGCTGTAAATATGCCCCATGTCTTTATCTTCCGCAGTCTTGCATAAGTCTCATCAGTATAGAATGGTTTCTGTTTTTCCTGCTACCTGATAAAGAAAGTTGTCAAACGTGGAGCTCCACCCTGTCTGTGAGTACATCTCCCGTAGTCTCCTGGATTATGCTTAACTCCTCCGAAATCTTGCCCTGGTGCAACATCAAAAGAGAAAAGCACATGGGAGTATCACGAAACTTATTAGAGGAGCCCTACGCTATTTCTCTCTCTGTGTCTAGCTCTATTTCTTTCGCTCTTTCGCCATCAAACGTCTCTTTTTACACACTGAGTTGGCAGATTTGATTTTAAAGTAGTCTTGAACCACCTGCAAACTTGAAGGTAAAGTTTCATGTCTTCATTTAAGAAAAGGTGAACCACTTTACAATGTGCAGGCCTACAGCAAATCCTTTTAAAAATCATAAAAGAATGACTCTGGATGTAAAACCTTCAATATTTTATTACTTCCTATGAGCTGGATATCAAAATTTGATAATTCATTGACAAGCCCGATAATAAATCACATTAAACAAGTGTCTTACAGTCAAACAAAATGTATGTACTGACAAGGTTTATGAGTAATGACCAAATCCCTTTTTTAAGGAAGAGTTTTATGCACTTTTATCATGTTTCTCTTAGAGATTTTTTTAGAGTTTCACTTTTTAGAGCTATTTACTTTCATAGTAGGAAAGAGAACATGCAAAACATCTCCTTTTGTGTTCCACAGAAGAAAGTCATCAGGTTTAAAGCGACATGAGGGTGAGTAAATGATGAAAGAAGTTTAATTTTCCTTTGAGGCACTGCCATGTGACAGTTATCCAAGAGAACATCAAAACAGCTGACTAGCCAAAAGCCCTCTCACCAAAACCACATTGATCAATACTCATTTGTTGGAATAAAGACAAATGATGTAGTCACATTAAGCAATATAATGTGTTGATGATTACAGTCAGAAATTGTGCAAGGAAAACTGTTACATCTACGGCTGTAACTGAAAATAATGTCACCTGCAAAAATAATAGGCCCACAATATATTACTATTTCTCAGTTATAAATCTTATTCTCAATTACTTTGTGCTTTTAACATTTCAGTCGCTTTCCGTTTTTAGCAATTTTAGCAATTCATATCATCTCTTAACTTTCTGCCAGGGATAAGAAAGCCTAGAATAGGTGTTATAAGTAAAACACCTGAGAAAAAGTGAGAACTATAGGTGAGCGTTAAGGGAGTGAGAGAGAGATTGGTGGTGGTTGAGGCAGCAGATGAGAGAAAACAGCAGCATCACTCATTTGGAGGCTTTGCATGTTTGTTCACATGTGCCCACCTCTCGACATTGCCAATTGTCAGATGATAGATAGCGCAGACTGCATAAACCCCCCAGTACTTTGATTTTGGCCTGTGACAAATTAAAGAAAGAGAGGTGAGAACAGGATAAAGAGCTGTGAACATCCTAATACCAACACACTTACAAAAGAACACAACACTAAGACTTGTATCTTACAACACCAAAACGTGTTGAATTCTATTTGTTAGTTAAAGCTGATGGGCATGTAATTGAACAAAAATAATGATTTCATTCGCCATTGGTTGGACACACTTATAGTCCTCCCACAAACACATGCTATTGGTTGAACCTGTGTCGGGCTGGTTTGACGCCAGTGTTGTCAGATGCCACCAGCGAGTTGGTTGAGTGAATGATTCACTCATTAAGACACAAGTTGCGTTCAAAATCTCATACTCTATTGAGTAGGTACTAATTTTGAATAAGTGATTACTTCACGACCTCTAAAAAAGAATGTTCTTTATAGTAAAGTGTGTGTAGTATAAATGTTATCTGGATGTACTACATTCGCCATGTTGTCATTAGCATATGACCTACAAGCGTCAGTTGCGTCGCTTCACTGCCATTCATAATTCCTCTCCCGTGGCCTCATGGGACTGTAAAGTGTCCATCATATGCATACTTCAGAATCTCGCCGGAAGTAGCAGGTCATCTGGGTACTTTTTACCTAATCTTTTATGAGTACTGTGAATTCGGATATACTTCTTTTGTCACATACTACTTTTTGCCTACTATATAGTAGGTAAGTATGTGATTTCGGAAATAGCCGTATTACTGAATGAATCAATGTTTTGAACAAATTGGTTGAATTAATCATTTAAATGACTAAATGAAAGGCAGTCACTTAGCGCCACCTGTTTGTGTAATGATGTAACACACAAAACAAATCACTGAGAAATCCCCACCACTACCTCACAGATTTAGCTATAGCTTGTGAAGACTGTGAAAATTGTTGTGTTTGAGGGGAAGACTATATTGGTTGTTGTATTGATCAAGATTCCAATCAAATTAAATGTAAATTGGCTGACAATTCCCAAAGTAATGCTTCCTGGGGCTACTTTTTATGTGATGAGAAAGCACTAGGTGTTAGAAATGGGGATTCACTCAAGTTAAAACCAAATCCCCAACAAGAGAAATTGAAAAAACTGTTGGAAGAGAGTAATTTCAGCACTCAATAGGCAAATAATGCTAGAGAATGAATAATAATGTCCACATTCATTTTACAAAGCCTACATAAAAGGAACATCCAAATAAACCTGTTAATGGGGAAAATCAACAAGCAGGACAGGCTATTGAATCAGTGCCAAAATTAAAGTCTTAGGGAAATTGTTGGCTGCCTGGCAGCATCACCTCCTGACTAACCTTGCCCGCAGCGAGAGTGGCACAGGGGGCATTGCCCCCACCAGTCTGTCTGCATCTGCGTGATTAGATAAACCATAGGGGACCAACTGGGGAAAAGCACACAGTGCCAAAAGAGCGCTTCAACGTATGAGATCCCAAGAAGCTCCCAAAGCTGTTAATGAAGTCTGTCATTCAAAAGCATGGCCGTACAGAGAAGAAAGAAAAGGGCAGCTCCTGATACTGAAAGATTGTAATCGGGTTCTTGCGGGGAATTCTGTGTGGGAATTCTGTTCAAAAGGTATTAACAATGAATTTTTAAAGGAAGGAATAATATCGGAGACTTTTTAAAAAGGATTAGACTCTTCAGATAATTCTTTAAAATTGTGTGCCTTAGAACCGATTCACAATGTGTCGACAGGGTTTGTCGGGTTTTATTGGATCAGTGTTACTCCTGTCGGCGTCTGTTGGCATTGGTCAGTGCTTGTTTTTGCCGAATGAACATGTTGAATCTGCATTTGTTGAGTCTTGGAATGTCTGAGAAGTGACGTGCTGTAATTTGGTGACTGTTACTGTTAGTCAATGTCTGTCGATACAGCGTGAATTGGTCTTTATCTTTATTTCACCAAAGAAAGTGTGTGAGAACATGTTTCTCACTTACACCCATTGTGGGATCGTGGTGGAATTGCCTTTAAAAAAAACTGTTCAATCGACCTATAAAAATATGGCAAACTGGATTTGTGTGTGTGTGTGTGTGTGTGTGTGTGTGTGTGTGTGTGTGTGTGTGTGTGTGTGTGTGTGATGGCATATCTATTGATACACACTCATACTCCCAATGTATGAGCACTTTATTTTTTTAGACGTGCTGGTCTAGAAAGACCAGCATATGCTGTGTTTTGGATGCTGGTGTTCTAGCATGACCACCAAGGCTCCATCAAAAAGCCCATGCAGCTTGACCTTCTTCAGCATCATTGATGGACATTCATGCTGATTAAAGTAGGTTTTTTTTAGCATGATGGTCTTCTTAAAGTATAACAATGTTAGATATTTCAAATTTACTATACCATGTTTTTCCTCAAGACATCAATTAATCAAAGATTAATGAATCTCTGCCTGAATTCAGACACCTTTTCTATGGTGAGTCAATGGATACTTCACATTGAGCATCTGTTGTGTGGACAAGGCTGACGTCATTTCTCAGTTTCTGATGAAGTAAGAAAATGTTCCGCACCTTTAAGCGGCTGAGATAGTGCTGTCGTTCTTGCTGCATGACTGAGAACTTTTCTTTCTGCATTCCCAAGTCCTTGTTAATGAGATGCAGTGAAGTGTCATACACTGCCCGGGGCCTTTGTCTCTCAGAACAGCTCCTCAGCAGCTCAGAGAGGAGCTGTGCTTATGCATTGTGGTTGGCAAGAACAAAAGAGAGACCCATTCCTACAGTATAGGAAGTTAGTACCAGCTGCACACTTTTAATGTGATGCACAAACTAGCTTAATATCCAGATGTGTATAGTGAAACAAATTAGACACTTACCCTTTAAAGGAATAATTCACCCCAAAAAATTATTTATCCCAATTTACTCACCCTCAAGCCATCCTAGGTGTATTTGACTTTCTTCTTTCAGCCAAACACAGAGTTATACAGGTCCTTCTAAAAATAAAATAGCATATTGTGATAAAGTTTATTATTTTCCATAATGTAATGATAAAAATTAAACTTTCATATGTTTTAGATTCATTGCACACCAACTGAAATATTTCAGGTGTTTTATTGTTTTAATACTGATGATTTTGGCATACAGCTCATGAAAACCCAAAATTCCTGTCTCAAAAAATTAGCATATCATGAAAAGGTTCTCTAAACGAGCTATTAACCTAATCATCTGAATCAACTAATTAACTCTAAACACCTGCAAAAGATTCCTGAGACTTTTAAAATCTCCCCGCCTGTTTCATTACTCAAAACCGCAATCATGGTTAAGACTGCTGACCTGACTGCTGTCTAGAAGGCCATCATTGACACCCTCAAGCAAGAGGATAAGACACAAAGACATTTCTGAACAAATAGGCTGTTCCCAGAGTGCTGTATCAAGGCACCTCAGTGGGATGTCTGTGGGAAGGAAAAAGTGTGGCAAAAAACGCTGCACAACGAGAAGAGGTGACCGGACCCTGAGGAAGATTGGGGAGAAGGACCGATTCCAGACCTTGGGGGACCTGCGGAAGCAGTGGACTGAGTCTTGAGTAGAAACATCCAGAGCCACCGTGCACAGGCGTGTGCAGGAAATGGGCTACAGGTGCCGCATTCCCCAGGTCAAGCCACTTTTGAACCAGAAACAGCGGCAGTAGCCCCTGACCTGGGCTACAGAGAAGCAGCACTGGACTGTTGCTCAGTGGTTGCATGTCATTCGGAAATCAAGGTGCCAGAGTCTGGAGGAAGACTGGGGAGAAGGAAATGCCAAAATGCCTGAAGTCCAGTGTCAAGTACCCACAGTCAGTGATGGTCTGGGGTGCCATGTCAGCTGCTGGTGTTGGTCCACTGTGTTTTATCAAGGGCAGGGTCAATGCAGCTAGCTATCAGGAGATTCTGGAGCACTTCATGCTTCCATCTGCTGAAAAGCTTTATGGAGATGACGATTTCATTTTTCAGCATGACCTGGCACCTGCTCACAGTGCCAAAACCACTGGTAAATGGTTTACTGACCATGGTATTACTGTGCTCAATTGGCCTGCCAACTCTCCTGACCTGAACCCCATAGAGAATCTGTGGGATATTGTGAAGAGAAAGTTGAGAGACGCAAGACCCAACACTCTGGATGAGCTTAAGGCCGCTATCGAAGCATCCTGGGCCTCCATAACACCTCAGCAGTCCCACAGGCTGATTGCCTCCATGCCACGCCGCATTGAAGCAGTCATTTCAGCAAAAGGATTCCTGACCAAGTATTGAGTGCATAACTGAACATAATTATTTTAAGGTTGGCTTTTTTTTGTATTAAAAACACTTCTTTTATTGGTCGGATGAAATATGCTATTTTTTTGAGACAGGAATTTGGGGTTTTCATGAGCTGTATGCCAAAATCATCAGTTTTAAAACAATAAAATACCTGAATATTTCAGTTGGTGTGCAATGAATCTAAAATATATGAAAGTTAAATTTTTATCATTACATTATGGAAAATAATGAACTTTATCACAATATGCGAATTTTTTGAGAAGGACCTGTATTAAATAATATCCTGGCTCTTCCCAGCTTTGTAATGGCATTGAACAGTGACTGAGTTTTTGATGCTCCAGTAAGCACACCCATTTATCATCAAAGTAATCCATATGGCTCCAGGGGGTTAATAAATCCCTTCTAAAGATGGCTTTTTGCGAGAACATTATCCATATTTAAACCTTTATATACTATAATCACTGGTTTCCGGCAACGGTCGTGCTCGCGATCACGAGAGAGTCGAGTTCCGGCGGAAGGGTGACCTCTGACCCGACGTAGGACGTAGCTCCAAAATCGAAAACAATTTTCTAAAACTTATGGGTTTAGATTTCTAATTTGTTACGGCCGTTTTGTTTTGCTCTATCCTCTCTGTCATTCGTTGGGTAAAAGGTCACTCTTCCGCCGGAACTCGACTCTCTCGTGATCACGAGCACGGACAGTTTTGGAAGACAGTGATTTTATAGTTCTAAATATGGACATTTTTCTTACAAAAACCCATCGCTTCACTTCAGAAGGGCGAGCTGTATGGATTACTTTTATGATGGATGGATGCACTTTTTGGATCTTATTTATTATAGTATTTAATAAAACTAAAGATTGTGTTTGGCTGAAAGAAGAAAGTCTTAAACACATAGGATGGCTTCAGGGTGAGTAAATTATGAGACAATTTTCATTTTGGGTGAACTTTCCTTTTCAATCTATCATGTTGTAAACTTAAAACTGTGGCTTTTATTGTTTACTAGAATGGTATGTAATGTAATTTCAGAAGTCCAATAATCAACAGTTCGAAACAGCATATGTTAGTCTTACTGGTTAAGTGGATGTCCTGTTAAACATACAAAGCATTTGTTATAGAGATATATGGGTTTAGGTAAATGAGATGAGCAGAGGATCATTGCATAGAGTGTTGCTTGGTTTATAAATGAAGATGGGAGCTTTTTTAATACCATGGTTTCCTTGTAAAACTGTTCTTTTTCTTTCCTTCTCTCTCTGCAGATAATAAGTATTCCAGCCCTCTCCTCTCCGATCGTGTCTTCTCCACAGCTGCTCTTCCTGTTTGGGTTGACTTCACTTACTTAGCGTTGTCCTTTTTAGAGATAATAAAACAAATGACCATAGATGAATTATATTTGACAGTTTAGTTTCCAAGTGTAAGTATCAATTTCCTTCAGGGCCTGAGATATCAGAGAGACAACTGAAAGAGCCCCAGCTGCACTTATTTGGCCTTCGAAAAGCCAATCATCTCCCCTTCCGCTGATAAAACACTGTATCCTTGCATTGCTCTATTCTCCTGATTATTTGCCAATGATTTGTTGCTCTGGGAGTAAATGGTCACATACACACACCCCAGATTTACTCTGTACCCTGCTGGACTAGCAGCAATAGTGTTAACCTGTTAAATTTAGCTGGTGAAGCTGCTCGACAAGTAATATTTTCTGATGTGGTTAGTTGTTACAAGGACATCTAAAAATGTGTGCTATAGTCTTTTTAACTGGCAAATGTATTAGTTTAACCTTTATTTTATTTTTAACCCCTGTGTGATATGTTAAAGGGAAATGTAGCATTATCAATATTTGCAAGCCTCTGTGGAATCAAGTATTTTTGTCTTGTTTTTTCTTTCAAGATACATTTACAATATTAAATATTAAAACCATTTTCAGAGAATGCATCTTTATTACAAGATGATTTTGATACTTTCACTCAACTTTTTTTCAATATTTAAGATACATTCTTTGAAAACAGTTCTTGATGTCTTATACAATGTTGCTTATCAAGTAAATTTATCTAGGCATTTTAACTGCTAAACAAGTAAAAACTCATTAAGTAGTAATTTTTTTTACACTTTTCAGGAAATCAATCCTGCTAATTTATATCGTTTCAACAGATTAAGCTGGGATGCAACAGTTTAGGTGGAAAAACACCTTTGAATAAATAGAGAAGTAATAATAATAATAAAAAAATTACTAAATGAATGTTACTTGCAACATGTTACCCCATCATTTATATTTAACTGATGTATTTAAAATGTGAAAACTGCGTATATTGGTGGGGTTGTTCCTCTGCCCATTTGGGGTCAAGGATGAAAAAGCACTTTTCACCTAATTCGTCGATGAGGCCAAAGATTAGATATGGCCAGCGAATTATCCGCTCATTACTTACCATGATAAACTGTGCAGGACTAGCATCAATAAGGGACTGTGTTGAAGCAATCCAATTAAGACATGAAAACCTGGAGCCTCATTAGAGTGAAGATCCATGATGATGCTAATGGTTTCTAAGCGAGATCCTGCCGTGAATACTGATGCCTGCCGCACGTCACCTTGCACAGGTGAGCTCTCAGAGAGGTCATTTTATTGTCATCCAGCCACAGTTTAGAATTCAAAGGGACGGTCGCTGCTAAAAATCAAGCCTGTATAATCAACTTCAATTAAAAATTCTTGGTCATTTGTGTAAACCCACTAGAGAAATCAGAGCTGTTGGTGGAAAGATGATTAACTGATAATAAGATTCTAGTCATCATGTTTTGGTTATGAGCACCAGGAGCCGTATTCAACACCAAGCCTTTTCCCTGAGCCTTTCACTTTAACATATTATCTCAAACACTCAACGATTGTAGTGTATTAAAGAGACTCTCGGTGATGTCACAATCAATTACGTTTTGAGTGACCGGATGAAAGAACTCTGCTATTGATTTTGCCACAACAAAAAAGGTGTTTCTTTTTGCAAATTGGACACTTGAATTAGACAGTCAATGTTATATGAATTAGTGGCCAGGAAAATTGACATCTTTACCCTTTAAGTACTATTAAAATTTAGTTTTGTAATCATATTACGAAGTTTTGCTTGGAGTCAATTGTTTTATTTGTGGTAACACAACGAAACATGCCAAATCGGGTGGACATAATCTTTGGCCAGGCTGTCATACAAAGAAATTATGAACATGTGCAAAAACAAGAGTGTAATGTAAGGTTTATGTTCAGTTTCGTCTTTCTACGTTGACCCAGTTTCCCAGTGTGTCAGTTTGTTTCTTTGATTCCAACCCCATCTCACGGCAATTCATACGTATTTTGAATACTTTTTTTTAAAGTATTTTTGAGTTGCCTAATTAGTGTGAATTCGTACAAATGACCTGAACCCACCCCTAAACCTACCCATCACTGGGGTTTAGACAAATCACGAATTCACGTGAGTGAGATCTTACGAATTAGCCACCTCGTACTCACTCGAGGTGAAGATAGCATTGAGCATTTCGTTCACCTGTTGCCCATTAATTATCTCATTACTTCCTCTGTGTATTTATACTCCCTGTTTGGTTCTGCTCCTTGTCTGGTGTCGTCAATGTTAGTGTGTTTGCCTTTTCTCTTGTGTTTTATAAAAGAATGTGATTCTGAATTCTCCTTTGTCTTGCGCACTTGACAACCTCAAACAAGTTTAGTGTTTTCTTTTTCCTCCATATTTCCTCATGCTTTGATGGTTTAATCGCACAATAGGGTAATAAAAAAATCTAATATCTCCTCTGGAGATCACTTTTGGCCATATACACACACAGTATATACCAAACAAACCAGAACTGCTAACACCACCTACACTTTCAGTTCTACAAGTGCAGAAAAAAACTTCTACAGAAAATGTAAATGATGTTTTTTTTTTTCATCCTGACATTTTGATTTTTATGTACCTTGGTAGAGCAAATGTCTTTCTCGACCAGATTTGACATTTAATCTCATTGTGAGGATAGCATGTTAACCTGTTGCTGGTTGCCAATATTATCATGTAGTCACTAATGCAACTTTTCTGTGTAACTCACCATCAAAAGTTATGAACCAAACATATAAATAGTTCAAATGAATGAAGAGGAAATTAACTAAGATTGAATTAGCGGTGTGTGCATTCTTTTAATGCCGATTCACTAAAGTAATTCTGCAATTTAAGTACTGTAACATGAATACACTCACAAAATATGCTCTGAACACAATTCAACACTGCAATATTGCACCAAACAATTAGCTACAGAAGTTTTGGAGGAATGTAATGAAACAAAACTTGTCAATAAATGCCACTCCCATCACTTTCTTGCTGAGTGCACAGTAAGAGGTGGGTAGAGGAATAAATGAACTCATGCAACAAAGATGAAAGCTGACAGATAGTACCCTCTGTGGCATGTGAGTCAGTTTGCTGCTCCCCCCGGCGTTTACACAACAGCTGTTGCAGTCCTTTCGTGACTCTTCTGTGTTGGCGACTCAAAAACACCTATTATACTCACAAAGAGTTCAGGTGGCCTTAAATGACTATAAATATGCTTACCTCTACTATTCAAATACTTGGCAAATTATCAGTGACAGTTATGGTTTAAATAATGTTCAGTTCTTCCTGAAAAAAGCTATTTTATGGTTTTAGAAAACTTAGACTACACTATAAGAATATAGTGCATATGTACTTTTATGTATACGTGTATATTTATACTTTTATGATGTTTCTTTGACCATTTTGGAGCTTGACAGTACAAACCAGCATCCATGGAAATGGAAACGTGGAAAAAAGAAGCTTGGCTGGTTTACCTAAGTAAATTTACATTTATATTTAATAATTTATCAGAGGATTTTTTCCAAAGCACTTTGAATCACAATAACTGCAGTACACAATTTCAAGTTTAAGTATAAACTAGGCATGCTTCACTCTTAAAAATAAAGGTTCCAAAAGTTTTTTTTTATGCAATAGAAATAAATATTGGTGCGAGAAGTTTTAATTATCTAGTACAGTACTTACAGTGTACTTACAGTGTACTTACCTACCTAATTGTAATTCCTAAAATAAGTACTGAGTATGTACAAGGGTCACTGGACTGTAAAAGGGAGCGTTACCGAACATTTTTCCCAATAAAGAATTTTCTGAAAGATTCTATGGATGTCAAAAGTTCTTCATGGAACCATCCATTCCAATAAAGAACCTTTATTTGTAAGAGTGTAGAGCAGAAGTGAAATGCAGAAGATTTTTTTCTCTATATTCTTATGTCTTTTTAATATTGCATTTTTGAAAACCTGGGCCACTACCCGCTGGAGGTACTGCAACTACAAGGATCCTCATTTAAACAGCAGTGCATCATTTCTAATGCTATGGTTGCAGCTACCAAATTGAAATCTAAAGTCTTCTAAACATCTAATCTGAAATCTACACATTTCATACTGTCTAGCTACAAAGTAATCTCTTAAAATGGATGAAAAAAATCCAATTACAGTTACTACATCAACTCAATGTAATCAACCGATTACTTTATGTTTTGTTTGCTATACAAATCAGCTCCAAGTTGAGATCTTTGCACGAGGTCTTTAAGTCCAAGGACTGAAGCCAAACTTCAAGGAACAGCAGTCAATTAAGCCTAGATTTTAACACCACAGGATAAATAATCCATGTCAGACTGTTTTCGTTCTCAAACATTTCAAACCCGAAACAAAATGCTCTTACAAGCCAAAAAAGCTGCAAATCTTATTACCAGAGCCTGTAATAGGGCCTCGACAGTTCTGTCTGTGCAGCACAGGACCTACAAATCATTTTAACTGAAACAAGGCACAGAGGAGAACGAAGTAGTGCATGTACGCAGTGCTGTATGTTGATGGCATGGCCGCTCTGTTCTAGCGTGTGCTTGGCTGTGCCTCGGGCCAGCACAGACCTCTAGGTGTTCTATCCACTGAATCAGGACCTCAGCCTGTGTCTGGATGCAAAGCATTGGCACCCTCACCCAAAAGCATCTGCCAACCATTATGTGCCTATAATCCTGGGAAAGATACACTGCAGGGGGGACCAGCCATTTCTGGTTTTATTTTCGGGTCAGTAAGGGGTTAAGCATTGATTTTTACTAGGCCTGTCAGTTGCAATTTATTTCGATGGTCCACTTTAGATATACTACTACCTATAGGTAGAATGTTAGTAGACTGTTAGGTTTGGGTTAGGTGGGGTTCGGGTAAGTAGAAGAAGTAACATGTAGTAGCGAAGTTACTTATAGTCAGTAGAATGTCTGTTGGGTGACCATCAAAATAACGTGTTAGCAGATATTAGGCAGACAGTTCACAAATACTCTAATGAGAGTTGCAAAGTTACTTATAGTTAGTAGAATGTTTAAAGTGGATCATCGAAGTAAAGTGTTACTAGACTGTAAATATATTTAAATTATGAGATGCTGATTATGTCAGCAAAATAATTGCATTTAATTGTTTATATCAATATTTTCAGCCAGAGATTCTGGGATATATTTTAGCCCTATACGGCCCTACAGAGGATAAGCATGGAGAATGGATGGATGGATATCAATGTTTTATAAAGCTAGTTTAAAGACAGATAGATTACTGTAATGTAATGGCATGGTAATGGACATGACAATGTTGATATGTTTGGTCTTGGCGGAATAGATCTGCTACGCTGCTGCTGCTATACAGAGCAAGTGAAGCACTTACTGCCAATACACACAACACGCTGCTGTGAGCTATAAGACATGCTGCTGCTGTACAATATAGCATAGGCTACATGAATTACCCGAAGCAAGGCTGGTGGAACTGGGGAAGGTGGAGGGTTTCTGAAAGTGCGCTGCAACTGCTACAGCAAGAATTTGAAGGTTGAGCAGCGAGCTCATTGGCTAGTGATACAGCAGGAACCAATCAGCTGCGCCCTATAGAATGATGTGATTGCAAGCAGATTGAGTTAAGGACCTCTCCACCTGTGCCATAGAGAGTTTCATGACAGAACTTTGTATGACTGTGGCAGGTTAAATAGATAAAAAAGTGGATGTCGAAATCATATATTGTTTGTTTTATTTCCATATCATTGATCTTAAGCCTGTGACTGACCCACAGTCCACAACATATCAAGTTTGACAATTTGTCTGAGCTAGACTCATAGTAGCAGCCATTGACATCTTTGCTATTTTTAATTGTTTATAAATGTTACATTACATTTATTTTTTAAATATATTTTTCCAGTATGTATTTTCCTTAGGAATCAAACCCATCATTATCTACTAGTTGAGCTTTTTGATTGTTGGTCTATGTACATGTAATTTTCTCAAAAATATGCTATGCATTTTGGTGGTCGAAAATCTATTGGGTTCAGGGGGGCATAATTGATTTTGTGTTAATTATTTACTCATTATATTTGAAATAATTAATCATATCAAATGAACATGTTAAACTGACAGCCCTAATTCTCACGCACCTAGTTAGAGCTAATTTTCTAATTCCACTTCTCCGCTTCTGTGTTGTCTCTCAATCACCCGTCGTTTCGAGACTCTCATTCAACACTTCTCAATCACACATGCATATTTCAGCACTTGAGTGCGCCTCTATCAGCGCTTTTGCCATGTGCTTCTGAATGCATTTCAACATCTAACGTCTTCTCAGTTATTTTGATGTGTTGCACCAAAAGAGCATTTTTAGTCTGTAATGACGTGGAATGTTTTTAAACTCTGACACAAAGTGTATTACAGGCAAATTTAGAAACACAGAAACTGCAAATAATTCCCCACTCTCCTGATCTCTGAGCATCATCTGAGCTGTTCATTTGAATTCTACAACATTACCTTCCTTGTACTTAACATGTCTCCAAGGTTAACATTTTTAATTCAAGACTGAGGGATTCCGCAGAGCTGCTCCTTTGAAGTTTCCTGTTTCTTGTGGCTGCAAGGCCGCTGAAAGCCAGTATATGATATTGACATAAAAACTCAACACAGAATGATGCCAATTGAAAATTCCTTCCTTTGGGAAAAAGTATGAGCTGGCCAATCCAGTGTGACATGAATAATGAAGCTAACATTCCATCACCATCTCACTTTTTCTTTTCTCCTCTCTACTCTCGCCCTTTATTCTATATTCAGAGTGGAACTCTTTTGTTGCTCCCTGGTGCGCCATGAGACTGAGGTGAGTGTATTAAAGATGTAAAGGCTAAGGGGAAACATACATTTTTGTGTAATGCTTGGACCCGGGCATAGGCCTAATAGGTCAATGTTTGACAATTAAATATAAGAGGAAAGTTCCTATACTTTAGGGCAGTCGTTTTCAACTGGTTTTGCCTCAGGACCCAGATTTTACATTGGAAGCGATGATTCAATCGACACACGACAACACAACAACAATGTACTAAAAACAGAAACGTTTTTCTTTTGTGTTTTTGAAAATTCCATTTACAGAGGACAACGGTGTCAAACCGATCCCTGTGCACACGGATCCGCGAAAATTACTAAAAACGCTGTATTATGCTGACAGGCCAGTAGTTGGCGATGTCACTTTGTAAAGAAACACTGCGCCTGTTCTTGAGACACAAATTTTTGTAGTTTCAAGATTAGATTGTAGATGTAGATTAGATGTAGATTTTTCAAGCTTTCAAGATTACACTCATACTCCGACAGACTCAATAGAATGCACAACTGTCAATCATTTCATTTGGGGTGTAATTAGATTTTTTAGTTTGGCTCACATCCCATTCAAATATATGGAGAGGGCGGGGTTTATGACCTATACTGCAGTCAGCCACCAGAGGGCAGTCAAAATGCTTTGGCAGGGATGTCTTGGAGGTAAGAGTTCATCTGTTTTTAGGCACACTGATTGGTATGGAGAGGAAGGAGTGTTTGGGAAACTTGATTGGCATTCAATAACTTAGCAATTCTGTTTGATGCCAAATCCCAAAAGCAAATTCCTAACAACTTTTTTATGGAGAATCCCAATCTTCCCCTAATTCTACTTGGGTTCTCCAGTGATTCCTTTTTTTTTTTTTTTTTTTTATTAACATCAGTATCATTTCATTCACATCCCACAACTCCAGCGCATCACCTGCATCCCTTTTCTTTGTATCAGTGTCTCATGCTCGCATCCCAAAAGGTTAATAACCTGCCGAAATGTCAAGGGCACGTCCTGGAAGTGTCAGAGGCCCTGCGTGCTGGGGAAGCCAATGCATGGCTGGAGTATTGGGATTTGATTTAAATAAATGCAAGTGACCTCAAATAGCCACACTTCAATAAAAGGAGTTGAGAAGGTTTACTCCAACTTCACGAGCTCTGATGGTGGATTAAACATAAAAAGTTTACTGACAATTAATACGTTTGTATATTTGTGAAATGATAATCTGATTTTTATAGATTCTATTCTATTATAATTTCATATTTTAGCTATATATAACATCATTCCTCCAGTCAGTGTCACATGACCCTTCAGAATCACAGTGCCCAATAAACATTTCTTATTATTATCAATGTTGTAAACACTTAATATTTTTGTGGAAACATTTTTTCAAGATTATTTTGATGAATAAAAAGAACAGCATTTATTTGAAATAGAAATCTTTTGGAACATTATAAATGTATTTTGCTGTCACCTTTGGTCAATTTAATGCATCCTTGCTAAATAAAATTCTGAATTTCTAAAACAAACAAAAAACTTTTACTGATCCTATACTTTTAAATGCTATAGATTGTACATTATATATTTTTTATACATTTTTTCAAACCAGTTCAAGACCTGATAATGCGAAACAGCAAACCATAAATAGCCTCTGTTTTTAATGCACCTTTATGTGTTAGGTGTTTCTTTGCTGGCATGTCAGTTAGGTTTAGTGTGCACCATAGCTTCCTTCATCTGTGTCTCACTGGCTCATCAGCTTTTTCTGTTCCAACCGGAGACCTGAGCGGGTTAATGATGTCATTCATCTTCCACAGGTCTGGTCTGCACAGGTTGGTCTGGCATGAATTTAGGCTCCAGAATTAATTAATTAATTATCAATCTATCTATCTATCTATCTATCTATCTATCTATCTATCTATCTATCTATCTATCTATCTATCTATCTATCTATCTATCTATCTATCTATCTATCTATCTATCTATCTATCTATCTATCTATCTATCTATCTATCTATCTATCTATCTATTTATATCTATCTATCTATCTATCTAATCTATCTATCTCATTTGCTAATCACTTTGAACAAAATCGTCTTCTTAACGAATCTATCTATCTTTCTTTCTTTCTTTCTTTCTTTCTTTCATCCCTCTGCACTGATACCAAAATTTGGTGCTTTTCTGCAGTTGGAGACTCAATTTGTCTGTGTGTGAGGGCACTCATTACAATGTGTGACTCACTTCACTGTTCCTGCTCCTAATTCCCAGCGGTTGTCCAGCCGAGAATTGTTCTCTCGCAACATGCACAATCTCACAATTAACTGCCTAAAACCAAACAAAACCTCTGAAGTGCAGAGCGTGAGTCACACACACACACACACACACACACTAGCAAATACACACCCAGACCTGTAATATGTCTTCCACTGGCAATCCTTAATTACAAAGAGCAATTAAAAATACATTTCACGACTGGCAGACAGCACCTAATTCATCACTGGCATGAAATCCACTATCAGGAGATTTGTTGATTAGTTATCCTGCCTTTACCTCTCACCATGCTAATAAAGTACCATGAACAACTCGCATTCTGTGTCAGGAGAACCATGAGGAAAGAAATTGTGTTTGTACTTCATGTGAGACCTCACTTGGTCTCCTAAGAATAAATATCAGAAGTCAGACAGGAATAACCTCTCCTTAGCATGTGTGTCGCGTATTAGATGATAAAATCGAAACATCCGCATGTTTATTAATGAATGTGAGCTAGTCCACTGGGTCAGAGATATGATTTATGGGCTCTAATATTCACTAACAATGAAATTTGTAATATCAAATTTGGTGTTGAAGTGAATGCAATCAGCCAACAATCCTTTCTAATATGAACAAACTTTAAGCTTATCTCAACTAAATGATTGCATCATAAATTCACTCTGCAGCAGATTCACTAAACAGTTTTGAGCATGATTTTGAGCACAAAACCTCTGTTTTATTCACTAACCTTTAATTCATTTTAATCAGGTGCTGCCTGACTGGTATGGCGCTACGTAATGCATATTTAAATTAAGTAATTGTCATTCTTTACATTTCTCTAACATGCTTCCTTTATATGCAAATAAGGTTTATTATAGATTACGCCTTATTCATAAAAGTCATGAGCGTTGTAGTCGAGCACACTTTCTGCATTTGAAAGAGTCGATTCAGATGCCAGCGCACATTTTTGCGACTTGATTTACATAATTTCTTTAGTGAACTGGGTGCTAAAACAGCTAGTGTGTGCAAATAAAAAGAAAAACTTTATCAGCGAGCATACTATTTTCAGTGAATTCTCCTCATATTGTCTTAAAGGTGTACCTGTGTAAAATCCATATAACCTTGACATGAGGCATTGATTGACTGAACATTTGAGTCTATCAGTGTTAGAGGAATTGATGTCTTAACCAAGATAAACGCAGATGATAGCGGATGATCAATAGTTTTTCCAGTCTCAATCCCAATAGACTGAAGGACGAGAAATGAATCAGCGATTACAGGCGTGCCTCTTAACTATCACACATTAATCATATTAATGTCTGAGTATTTGGTGACAAAGAAATGCCATCAATTGTGACAAATCAATGCACTGAATTAGATCCCTGACTACTAGCACAATTACTAGCTTGCTATACACCGCTATTAGACTCAATGGTTTTGATTGTTTGTTGTTGTGACCTTTGATTAGCTTCAGTTCCTTTCATTTTCACGGACTGGCATATGTATTGATCTGTGTATGAGTTAATTTTTTAACACTGTTCCTTTGGATGCTTTTGGCCCTGGAGATGTTTAAAAGGTAAAAGAGTTTACATATTCTCGCTAGTTTATCCGTCTAACAATATGGGAATATACAGAGAGAAATCTCAAAATAATGATAATAGTACATAGTATAATGACTATAGTAACATTATAATAGTTAATTAAGACAAATTAAATCCATAAAAATGTATTAGTTTTTATGTTCGTTTATAAAATGTATACAAGTATTATTTAAATATTGAATAACTTATCTTAAACGTATTTTATTTCAGTTAGTTGCCAAAGCAAAATGTATCTTTTTTTATCTAGTTTAACTTGAAATAAGAAATACAAAGTGATCAAAACTATATAGGCTAGACATATAAAGAAAATTATGCAAATATCAAAAACAACAAAATTAGGCTAAAACTTGAACTTAAATTAAAATCAAATTGTAAATATAATTAAAAAAATGTGCCTATATAATAAAATATTTGAATAAAAAAATTAAAATTAAACTGTTCTGCGACAAGTAAAACAATAAATAGCTACAATACATAAAAAGATCGTAAAAATAATGCAGGCATGATATAATGTTCCCAAAGCTTGGGATTTTCATATCGCAAGTTCCCCTGCTAATAATTGTATCCCTTAAAACTCATCTTTAATCACCAAAATTATGTATTAAAAAAAAAAATCCTGTGAAAAAAATTCATTCCATGTCATGAATGTAATCTTGCTTCATTTAGCATATGCAGATTCATGAATATGCAAATTAGCCCCGCCTCCACTCACGCGCACCAGCTCAGAGATCCACTGAGTCAACTTTACTGTAGTAAACGCTGCACAATGGCATCGCTCTTTACAACGTCAGACACATAACAGTAAGTAATAAGATAGCCTTTTGCTTGACTACATTATCAAACAGCTAATAATGTGTTGCTAATGTTACATAAACCATTTTTCCGTTTGCCATCTCTGTATGGCTTCTAAAAACAGCATCCTTAGAAACGCTTTGAACAACTTAGAACGTCAGTGGAGAACATGATATATTTCATCATTACATCATGATATACATCATATACGTACTTAATTTACCCGCTATATTGCTAAATGTTCACGATTTTTCATATCAACAGAAAAATATAGATGTCAATATAACCTGACATCTCTTGAGACTCCCCTGCTTCAGAGAATAGTTATGATATGCTAAAGCCCGCCCTTGATGTGATTGGGTACAAGGTAGTTTGTGACGTAAGAAGCACCGGCTATTTCAAGCGGAGCTTTTGAGACAGTTTTAAGAGTTTTAAGGAATACTCAGCAATGGTGTTGACTTATTTGCACATGGTTTGTGTTAAAGCATAAAACTTGATTTTCACCACAGGGGTCTTTAAATCTATTTGTCTGAATAAAAAAATCAACTTGTGGGACAAAAAGTGCATGTAGTTGAAAACAAAAAACTCCCAAGGTATTCTAACTTTGGGCTTGTAAGGACACTAACTAAAGCACAGCTATTTCATTCTAAACGGCCCAGTCGTCTTCATTCATTACATGCTGTTCAATACACACACGGATCAATATCCAATTCAGCCCACTTCGTCTCCTCCCGCTAACCACCGACGACATGCTCATTCGCTTAGCCTGAACACGGTCACCCCTCATGCGTATTCGTTGTAGGAGTTTCTGCGCTGATTCTTTAAGACTGCGTTTTATGACGGCGTACCGAGAGCACGTCTCATATTGCATTGGTGCTTGAATAATGAGCTTATCATTGCTTCTTCGAATGACTGTACATAATAACAGGATTATAGGTCATAAAAGCTAGTAATTAAAGGAAAATCTCTCTCCCCCTCATCACTTACTCTCTCTTGCATACTTCCCTCCCTATTTCTTAATAAGGAAGACGATTATCAACGTCCTCTTTCTGTTCATTATTCTTTGTACAATAAATTGTCAATAAATTGTCAGGTGCATGTAGCTAATTATTACACTGTGTTTAATAAGCTTTTGGGGATTTATTAATTGATGTATAATTACTTGTGAGTTATTGGTGTCAGGAACAGCCTCTCTTTAATTACGGCCAGATGGAGCTCACGGAGTATTGGATGCATGGAGGGAGACTCTCAACCGAGGATTCATGAGGAATGATCCTACACAGAGAAATCAAATAGAAATGACTTAGCATTTCGGCTACTATGAAGAAGTCAAGGTAGGATAAATTCAAATGCCAACTGTAAAGTTGAGTCAATCTGGTTGAGAATATGTGTGAAATTACTCATCCAGCTAATCTCTTGATGCAACAGAACAAGTCAGTGCTTTTTTATATATGCTGAAATAATATTATACTTCACTGTATTGTGCCTGAGCATAACAATGGCCATTGGCCAATCAGAAGATGATTTTGGACCAATGAGGTTTCACTAGCTGAGGCTAAATGATGTGGAGTCACTGAAGACAAATACTCAGAAGAGATCACTGGTGGTGTATTGTGTTGTCTATAGGCCCAGTGTTATTGTTAGCTGAAAGCATTATCCATACTTAATAAATATCTAGTTCAGTCATGAAACTCTAGAGGACACAGGCTGATAAGTCTTTTACATGCACTCTGCAAGCAATCACATCATTACCTCATGAGACAACTGATTGGCCTCTGCTGATCCTGCAGCTCGCTATCAGAGTTCCTCTGAGACCCTCCACCTCCCCCAGCTCCACCTGCCTAGATCTGCTACGGGATTTATGTATGTCTACTTATGCAGCAGCAGCATATCTTACATACTGACAGAAGTGTGTATACATATATATATATATATATATATATATATATATATTAGCAGTAGCACGTCCAGCAGCAATAATCAACAGCAGCAGGACCGTAGCAATACATTAACATTGCCATATTCAATAACATCCTAAAACTATTCCGAGAGTTGATTGAAATGAGCATAAAAGGAAAAGGGGTGTGTACACTGTAATAAAAATAATAAAAAATCCCGTTATTTTTACAAAACAATCTGAACAAAAGTAATTCACGCAAACACAAAACACCATCATGGTAATACACGACACTAAAATAATGCAATAAACAACAGAAGATGCAACATAAAACCCAAATGTGCATAACTGATTAAAAAAACTACTAAGAAACCAAATTATTTAAACTAACTAATTAAAAATGTGATAAAGGCCCTGGATTATATAATTTTCAAAACACAGAACTTTCAGAATTGTTTTATGGAGTTTTTGTTTTCTGAAAGTCTTTCGGAAAGATGTTTTGTCAGCTGAACAATCAGTATGTAATTAAACAAATGTACAATCAATTGTACTTCTAAACCCGCAGCTTTGTTTTCGTTCCTGTCAAAAATTCAATATGGTACTACCCTGACCATGTCTATGATATGCTGTCGCATACCACTCCATATTTGTTTCAACAAAATAACAAAATAACAAAATAACAAAATAACATGCGCTCAGCCTTTACTGACACTATCTTGTACTTACTAACAATCTTGTACCGCAAACTGCAACTTAACCGCCTGTTAACTGCATCCCAAACCACTGAGAGACAATGCCATCGTTCAGTTTCTTATCGACGTGTACTCTTAACCACTAATTCAAAACATGACTGGTTGGGCTTCGAGTTCACCCTCCCGGATTGTTCCCATAGTTCTTGTTCTGTCAGACCCAACAGTGTAACGAATTGTGAAGAGCTGCATGTTTGTATTGTTTAATTGCCCCGGCTGATGCTTGTCTCGAAGACGAACAGTCAGCCATCCAGTTCTCCTCAAAATGTCTTGAGTAGAGCACAGCCACGAGGCAGTTATTACACAAGCTCAGGGAGGAGGGCCCGGAGCCGAGCTAAGGCTATTAATCAAAGGCCTGAGAGACCAGCTAGCATGCTGCTTCACTCGTCTCTCTCTCTCTCACTCTCTCTTTCTAAAGCAGATAAACCTGCGGTTCCCTGAGCTGCACTCATTCATCTTCATCCAACCATTTCTGTTATGAGCGCATTAAAAGCTTCATTGTCCTGAAATTAATTTTGATACAAAGGCTCACTCCACCAAGGAAAGGGTTGTTTAGCAGCAACAAAACCAAGTGAAAGACACCCAGGGATTACAGTATCTTAATGGATCTGCTCTGTGCTGCATTAATTCACATTAAAGTGTGGGAATTCAAAGAGCAATTGCTTTGTAATATGTTCTACTAAAATGCATTTGTTTTGGTTAGTTTAGACTTTTAATTAAAAATAAATAAATCCACCAAAAAGCGAAAAGAACATTTTGTACAACATTTTTTTTTTAAACTTCTCTGACTTTTTTTTTGTGTGCCAATGTTTATATGTAAATATTCTCTTTACGTGTGAAATAAGATTGTAAGACATATACGTATAAATATAATAACTAATAAATATATAAATAAGACATTTTTCCTTAAATAAAGCCTGTTGTTTACACAAGTTCAAGATATTTTCATATTTTATTATACAACATAAAAAAACTGCATCAGTAATACAGGTAAACTCATCTACTCCCTAGTCCGCTTTCACAGCCTTGTTTTTATAATCGCACTCTTGCAAACTATTCTAACTCAAACTTTCAGGGAAAAAGATTTTAAATAAAGACTGAAAGGGTTGTCGGAATCTTAGTGGTGGTGATGTTGTCATGCAACCTTGGTGTAGTTCATTGATGGCAGTGTTGGGGAAAGTAACTTTTAAAAGTAATGCATTACAATATTGCATTATCCCCCAAAAAAGTAACTTATTGTGTTACTTAGTTACTTTAAGTAATGTGTTGTGATACTTTTTCTCATCTGGGCTGGTCTTGCTTGTATTTTAAGAACAAAAAAAGCCCTATTTTAGCAAATGTAAAGGCCCTTTTACGAATAAACCTCAGGCTGAAGGAAATGCAAATCCACGTTGATGTTGATTGGACATCAGACAAATGATCTGGAGGTTTTTGTTTTTGTTGTTTTAATTAAAAACTGGAAATTACACTATGTTTTCATAAGACTTTTATTCTGGAAAGATCAAGGACAAACTTTAATGCTGCCTTATATGTGGGATTAAACATGGGATTTGGGTGCATTGCATGCATGTGTTTTATGTCAATGACACGAATGTTATACATTTACACTCACATAATTTAACAAGACATTTTTCATTGCAGCACCTGCTTAACAACTTCCACATAATTACAGAGCTGCTGGGATCTGTAGGGGGTATAATCAATTTAATTATTCATAAATGAAAACCTTAATTAAACTACAGAATAAGATGCCACATCAGTAACTGCTCAATTTATAAGAAATGACTGGCACATGCTTGTGGAACCTTAACAAGCAGTTGATGTACAAATACCTTTTAATGGCCCAACACCCAAATTCCCAACTCAAAGTCTAAAAGTTTCCCTTTAGGCCACAAACATGCATTTTTACAATTGCCACAGTTAAATTGGAATATCGCATAAACCATTTGTCAATAAAGCACTGTTTCCATCCAGTCAGTCGAAGAGAACAAAATCGTCACTTCCTGATAAACTGACACTAAATATCAGTAGGAGAAAAGCCACTGTAATCATTTTCGTATGTACATTTCTTGCGTACTTAGAACGCGCAGACGAACCAAAAAAAAACAAAAAACAACAACGCTATCTTGCTTTCCAGATGGCAGAAGGCAGATGCTGCTGTTTGGGAATGCAGTAGTGTACAGTTGTGGGAGTTCTGGGAGATAATTATACCGAACCACTTTGACGACAGACTTTGCTCTGGCATTTCAGATGCTGTGCAAAAAGATAAGCTGGTTAGTCAGTCGTGCAAAGTCACATGATTTTTTTTTATGCGGATCGTGGAGTTTATTCGGTAATTGTGTGTCCATCGTTTTTTATGTGCATTTTTTTTAATTTATGCAGATCTTAGTGTTTCTATCCAGCAGTTTTTGATGCAATATCCCAAAAATCTAATAAAATATAATCATAGCTTGTAAAAATAAATAAAAACAATTCTTAATGTCTAATGGAATATTGCAGTATTTAGTATAAAGGATTTATCCGTGCACATCATGTATATATTTTTCATGTAGGCCTACCCTTGAAATCTTTAATCAAAATAATTTTCGTAAAAGTCATAAAAACGTATGACGTTTTTACTGGCATGAGAGCGGGACAACCTGTCACTCATAATATCATATAATATATACCATTTAGCACCATTCATGGCTCAATATGTCACATGTTTGGCCACAGTTCTGACAGAAATATGTTGAATTTTTTTCTTTTTGACAGCTTTTTGATTGACAGGATTTAGAAAAAGTTAATAAAGTCTTGATTTGAATGACAGGCATCTGGTTCTGATTGACTGGTTTCAGAATCCACTGCTCATGTTCTGATTTAAATACAGAAAGAGGCTGGTCACACTTCCTTCTGTTACGATCTAATTAGGAGAGTCTGTGGGAGAGAGGAGGGGAAATCAGATATCTACTTTGTACCTGCAGAATAATTAAGGATCACGCTGGCAGAAGTAGAACTGTCTGGAGAGAGATAGCCTTTCTACATTTTTCTCTGTTTATCTTTTGGTCTCACAGAGGCACTGGTGCAAGTAATGCTACGTCTCTCGCCCTCTCTGGTAATGTAAAACCATTGAGGGTGAGCGGTCAACTCTTTTCATTAATACAGGGAGGAAATGTTGGTGCAGTTCGATCGTCCTAGGAAAATTCCGTCATGCTTCGCCTCTTCTCATTCTGAAGCATAGACAGTAAAAGAAAGGGTTAGAAGTTAGGGTTAGTTATTCCTAATAGTTAGTTATTCTAACCCTAACCCTGAAGTCCACTCCCGTGATGCTCTCCTCTGCGGTGGAAACCTACCGCTTGGCAGACACCTGCTAATTGATAGTTAATGAAACTCGTGTAAAGTGATCGTGTGAATTGTGAAATGATATTATGTCTGAGGACGGTGTTTGTCTTTTCATCTTTTTAATTGGAGGCAAAGAATTATAAACCTCTTCCAGTGTGGCAAATCACACACTCTGTTAATAAGTTGGAAAAACATGTTCTATATCTATAAATAATTACCGGGTAGAGTTTAAATATGTAAACATAAATCACGTAAAGCATTTTAACTATAATGAGACATTAAAGACAAAATCCCTTTACTTGAATGAAATGAATGGTGCATGGTTGTTTGGTGAATCGCTTAAAAACATTTCCCGGTCAAGTATAGGCTAATTTTTTGACCATTAAGATTGTTTTGGATTTTGACATTTTCTTTAAAAATATTTAGTACATTTCCCCCAAATATTCCATTCTGGACATTTTACTTTTAATTGTTTTTAGTTTCATATTTTTCTCAGTTGTGATTCTAATTAAATTATCATTACTGTTATACAGCACCTTTAACTGTAATTCAGTAAAAAGGGATTTATATTTGTAAAATTACAACAAATGCCTTGATGTAAATACTTTACAATTAAATAATATATCAATACATGCAGGTCTTACGTTATTAAGACATGCTCAAGACACACTATACATTGCATTACTTATCCAAAATACATCCAAACACAGCAAGATTATATAACTCAATATGTAAATATACCCTTATACACATTGTCACACTTATAGGCTCTGAGCTGTTAATGCCATTTAAAGATCCTGTCAAAGATGTACGCATTTCAAACTTATGAAAATTCATATCCCATACTGCTTTTTAAATTCCCTTGACCACTGTATCTGAAATTGTGCACTTAAAACTGTTTTGCACCTTCTTCCTTGGCTACTTCCTTCCCGTTCTTTCTTCCCCAAGTGTTAATTGGCCAAGGGAGTGTGACAGTGATAGATTTTTGCTAGTGCAATTACTCAGACAAATTGTCCTTTAGAGAAGATGTAGATCACCTAACACTCACATGGCTTCTTAGCTTTGAGCTCTAACACCCTGGTCATTAGTAAAAGAGACGGTAAGAGGCAATTTCACATGTCAAGACCTGTGATGATTATAGAGTGGCGGCCAGGTCAGGTGTGCATGGATCAAACATCACTGCACATGTATTGTGGACAATATCAGGAAAACATGTCATGATATTTAAGATTTTCATGATAATCAAGCACATATTCCACCGCAAACTGTTCCTCATTATCGCAATGCATCCACTTTTTTAGTTTTATTCTAATCATTCTAAATAATGATCCTCGTTAGATTCTCAATTTTTAAAATGAAAAAAAAAAATTAAAGCCAGTATACAGGCAAAAAAATATATTTAACACAATTATATATATATTCTTATTTTTACATATATATATTACATATGTGTAAAAAATATATATATATATATATATATACACACATACATACACACACGACACTTTATTAAGTACACTTTGCTAGTAAAGGTTGGTCCCCCTTTTGCCTTCAGAACTGCCTTAATTCTTCATGGCATAGATTCAACAAGGTGCTGAAAACGATTATGGGCCAAATTGACATGATCGCATCACTCTGTTGCTGAAGACTTGTCGGCTGCACGTCCATGATGTGAATTTCCTTTTCCACCACATCTCAGAGTTGCTCAATCTGGTGACTGTGGAGGCCCTTTGACTATAGTGAACTCATTATGGTGTTCAAGAAACCAGTTTGAGATTATTTGAGCTTTGTGACATGGCTTGTTATCCTGCTGGAAGTAGCCATCAGAAGATGGGGACACTGTGGTCATAAAAGGATGATCATGGTCAGCAACAATACTCAGATAGGCTATGGCGTTTAAATGATGCTCTGGTACTGAGTGGCTCAAAGTGTGCCAAGAAAATATCCCTGCCACCATTACTGTACACCACCACCAACAGCTTGAAGCGTTGATACCAGGCAGGATAGTTGACAGGAGTGCGTTTTCTGCTGCTGTAGCTCTTCTGCTTCAAGGTTGGACAGAATGAGAGGATTTGAGTTACTGTTGCCTTTATATCTGCACAAACCAGTCTGGCCATTCTCCTCTGACCTCTGGCATCAACCAGGCCTTTTCACCCACAGAGCTGTCACTCACTTTATATGTTCTCTTTTCGGACCATTTTCTGTAAACTCTAGAGATGGTTGTGCAGAAACTGCTGTCCCAGTAGACCCGCAGTTTCTGAAATACTCAGACTAGCCCGCCTGGCACCAACAACCAAGCCACTTTCGAACTCACTTAAATTTCCTTTCTTCCCCATTCTGATGATCGGTTTGAACTTCAGCAGATCGTCTTGACCATGTCTACATGCCTTAAATGCATTGAGCTGCTGCCATGTGATTGGCTGATTAGATATTTGCATTAACGAGCAGTCAAACAGGTGTACCCAATAAAGTCGCCTGTGAGTTTATATATGAATCTAAATAACTAAATTAATACTGGTAGAATATAATAAATCTTAATTTGTCTTTCATTTGATTTTGGAATGAAAAATGACCCAGACATGTTCCTGACCTAATAATGGAATAACAGTGATATATTATTGATCAATCGCTTTGCAGCATTCAGGTCGAAACAAGGCTGTAAAATCTGATTGTGAACAAAAAAATCCAATGTCATTAGATACAACACAAAAACACTCAAGGGATGCTTTCATACACTCTGACTGTCAAAGCCTTGAATGGAGGCGATTATAAATGAGACTGTGCACCTCTCAGCATTATGTACACCTCTAGTCTTCAGCATGCTTCTCAGTCCATTGCTCATTTGCCCTTGGCACAATGTGTGACTGGAACCTGTTCAGTGTAAAAGACTGGAGCTGGAACAGTCCAGTTGCACTGAAAGACAGTAGGCTATTGCGTCAGAGTGACGAGGAACAAATATCTCCTTGAATATGTCCTCATCGTGCAAAGAGGATGAAAAAGCCTGTTTTTATTGTGTCCGTTAATCCCCTCTCCTAAATGTATTATCTCCAGGATTGAATGCACTGATGACTTATTGACTCTTTTTGGCATCCTAAAAGAACCAGAACCCATCTGCCAAGAACTGTTTGGCATCGAATCAGCCTTAATCCCCATTTGCTTGCAGAAATCTTAAACCCCGTCCCCCATCCCTTTCTTTCTTTTTCTTTTTTAAAAGCCTTTTTGTATATTGCTAAACCAAAGCACACAGATTTTGCATAGAAGTCAAATAATAACTTGCCTTTTAATATTCTTCGAAGTTTTTAAAAACGGATTTAGAGAGAAGATAAAACTCTCTCAAACAACCCTTGCAACCTTTCGATCTCATATGCAAAAAGATTTGGGCTGTTTCTATAACAATCACAAGGTATAATCCATCTGTTGTCGTCCTCTCCCTGGCTCCCTGTGCGATCATCTCAGCTTGAGTTTTTCCTTTCCTTCTTAAAGCCCCAACAAAGTAACAACCAACCCCGAATTATCCCTCATAGCACATCACATCTGCAGATTAGTAACCACACACTCAGCAATCAGCCGCATGCTGTTTACAGTTCTGTGCAGACACTCAGAGAAGCTCAAAGGTTGTTATAAAAAAATGAAATAAAAAAAACACATTCAGGTGTTACTGACCTATCATCGAAGATCTGTCACAGATCTGAGTGATAAGGATCAAACTTAGCTACAAATCCTTGACTTCTAAGATGCCTTTGGAGACAATTCCTGCCTAAGATCGCACAGGATTATTTATTTCGCTGTTCATATAGACACTGGATAGAGAATAACTGACAACTTCAATATCTGTCAAATAGTAATTTATAACCCAGTGGCACTCTAAAACTACCAGTGTAATACTATACCTTTCATTCTTCAGGCATCAGATAGATAGTGCATTTCTCCTGCCATTGTAAATAAAATATACAGAAATGGTAAAAGCACAAATTTGACTACTTGCTGGGGAAGAATTTTACTACAATTTTATTATTATTATTTAATACAAAGTAGGCTATAGGTGGTTGGTCTATGGTGGGGATTTTTAGCGACCCTTTTACAACACCAGTAGATGGCGACAAGGGACTGTAATTATAAGTGAACCGAAATTGTTGGTTCATTCAGATTCAGGAACAAAACATGCGAGCGAGGTATTGAATTAAAGCACTGATTCATTTGAAACACAGGAACGCCTTTCTTTATTCATTCAACTGATTCGATCAAAGTCTACGATTCATTCAGGATGAATAGCACCATATATGAATAACACCATAGCCTTACTGTGTGTTGATCGGAGACAGTCAACATTGGTTGCTTATTTGACTTCGTCTGGGGCGCTTTTCGTTTGAAGGAGTAAAAATAGCAACTGGACAATTGTGTCTAAAATGTAAGTTTCTGATTTAATATTATTTTTGTTAGTTAAACTGTTATTTAAAAAGCGATATCTGCTTATGTTAACCATGCTGTGATCATCACCTGCTGACTAGGCCGCACTCAGACCAGCCAACGTAGTCTTGTGATATTTGTGAATCGTGGCAGAATGCATCTTTTGGAAATATAAATATGTACACTGTAAGACTGACATATAATATAAAATCTGCTTAATATGTTAACATCTAAATTGGAGTTGTTGAAGTCGTTTAGTATTATTTAATATTACCCTACGAATGAATCTAGGCGCATTAGGTCATTCTTAGATGAGGTAGGCTATTTGGCCTCTGTTGTATTAGTAATGTACATCAATATTTACCGATGATTGCTGCAATAATAGCTGCTGCTCTCTGCCCCGCTTAAAATCATTGGCAACGCGATTTGTTTGGAACTATTGAGAGCTACACGAATCACGTGACCGCGCGGCGGCGAGATCACAGACACAAACATCTATACTCTCAACTCTCATTTTTAACAGCTCTGGTTCGCGTTTAGATACAGCCAAGGCAAGTTTAAAACAAAGCGCGCGCTGTAGGCCTACTCTGACTGGTGGTTCGTTTGACCAGTTACGATTTCATCCACTCATAATTAAAAAGGAACGACTGATTTTGAAAATGTTGTAGGCCTAGAGTAAAAAGTAAGATATTTGACTTTGAAATGTAGTGGAGTTAAAGTAAAAGTCTCCCCAATTGAAATAGTTGAGTAAAGTACAAATACTCAAAAAAGCTTCTTAAGTACAGTAACGAATTACATTTATTTCGTTACTGTCCACCACTGCAAGTTAGTGATCTGAGTTGGCCAGACTAGTTCTTCATACACAGTCTTATCATAATGGTTATGTTAATGCAGATGGCTTTAGATCTTAAAATATTATTTGTTTAGCCAGTTAAGCATTTAGTTGAACACACCAGAATCTTATAACGTTACCGAGCACTTGCTTATGAACAAATTAACATAGAGTATTAAGGTGTGTGTGTGACACTGTTGACCAGGAATTTCTAGACAACCACTTAGCTATCACCACAAAAACGGGTGTCCACTATTACTGTAAAAATTACATAATTGCAGCAGTGTCTATAGTTGAAGCGATCAATTGTTTTCGAAAAATGTCTCTCGGCTCTCCAACATTAGATGAAATAGTCCTCTTTCAAAAGCACTCACTCTGGCTGTAATTCAGTAATAGGTCTGCAGTTATTGTAGTTACTTAGCTGCAGTTTGACTGTTATCTCTTGTTGCTTTCACACACACACACACACACACAATAACTCTGCTATTGTCTGTAATTCTTCTATCAAAAGACAAGCTGTGCAATTGATGCCTTACCAGATTTTTTCCCTTCAGCAAATCCTTAGATTTTTCCAAGAAAAATCTGGAAAAATCCAGATTTCCAAGAAAAATCTGACCTAAAATAATGATGCAGGCCTGGTAGTCACAAAACAATATGGTATCCAGATATAAATGTATTCCTCCCAAATTGTCTTGCCATGTTTAAAAAATCCACATCTGACTAAACAACTTTGTCATTGAATTTTTTTGCCGCAATCCTATCGCACCACAATCAGTCTCCATGTAACTCGACCTTGCCTCTACTTTATCTACATTATGCTCGTAGCAGACAGAGGCTTTCTCTTGGTTCTCCCGGTGTGACAGGCGCAATATCCACTGCAGTAAAACCCTATTTTCCCAGCTTTATTCTCAAATGCATTGGAATGGGTTAGCCGGGCCCTGGAGGCAAACTGAAGTGCTCTGATTGCGATCTAATGAAGCCATCAATTAATGTGACAAAGTTTCTGGACACCCTTCACCCAAAGGCAAGTGCAATCCTTTATTTGAGTTACGCTGAAATCACAGGAAGGGATTACAGCAATGATGGTGATAACCATAGTGGCTCGGGTGTCTTGTGGCTCATTGTTGACTCCAAGGAGTACATCAGTGTTCTCAGTGGATGAATCCAATGCTGAGTGTATATCATTAATTGATTAATCTTACTGGAGTTTGGAAAAAAATGGGCCAGTACGATTTAATTTGAACTAAGTGACTTTAAGGGGCAGGCAGTAGATTGTGCATAAGAAGTGATAGTTTGGGAAACATCTTGTTTACTTGCAAACACAATTCCTGAATTCTTGTTTTTGGAGTCATTTCTCCAGTCTTTAGTGTCACACGATCCTTCAGAAATCATTCTAATATGCTCATTTGTTTTTCCAGGATTATTTGATGGACAAAATGTTCAAATGAACGGTATTAGTTCTTAAATAGAAATCTTTTTTAATATTAGTAATGCCTCCACTGTCACTTTTAATCCATTTAATGCATACTCAATAAAAGCATTAATAGTAAAAAAAAAAATTAATTTGTACTGACCCCAAACTTTTGAACGGTGGTCAAACTGGTAAACTTGGTTATATCCAGTAGTTAACTTGAATATGATAAGTTGGTATATGGTAAATTCAGTACCATGGTACATTGTACCTGTACAGTTTTTTTTTGTTAGTCTCTTGTGGATATATTAAATACTATGGTTTTCGAATGAGTTTCCCCCCGTGACCTTTCTAGCTGCAGGTACAGATTGAGTCTCAGTCCCTTGTCTCCCCGCACATCCACTACTGACCTCAGAACAGCTTTGAACATCTGTGGTAGACCGTACACCACCAGAGAGCCTCGGAGGACCCTGACATTTAAATAAAAGATGCTGTAATCTGGGAGAAATGTCGTGCCTTACACGGGTGGCCAAAATCTGATAACATGGAATGGCTTTTAAAGCAGAGTGAAGAAAAGAAGGTGGCTTTACTTAAAGACTAACCTCTCTCTTTCTGTTTAGGCTGCAAGTAGGCACTGCACTAATCAAAGATGGACCGAACCCTGCAATTTAAATGTTGTTTACCACCAGGTAAGCTTTCCTTTCTAGTCCTCATTCATTCACAGCGGGCCCATCAGCGCTAGCCTGTTCCCCTTTTTAATTGTTAAGACCTGTTATGAAAGATTATGTTGCCATGGCATAGATGTGTTGAACAGAATGAGCAGAAATGATGTCAGGTAATGTCAGGTCTCTCTTGGCTCGGATCACCTTAGCCCAATTCGAAATTGAGACAATTCTCATGTCAGGTCATTGTTAGAATGGATTGTTTTATAAATATTTTATATATTTTGCTTCTTTGTCAATTTCACCAGTATTTTTCTGCCTGCATACTGATTATTTTGTAGGTGAATGGATTGGTTGGTTAAGAAGAGCTACTGGAATACTTTTCTGTAGTTGTACTGGTATTGCCATCCATGTGCTTTGCCATATACAAGATTTGTATATTTTTGTATATATTGTAACATTACAGTGACAGTGAAGAAAAATGACTAAAACTTTTCTAATTTATGATGAAAATGTGCAAAATCCATCAATGTTGCACTATAATTTTTTATAACTTTTAAACGGGAGAGTTTTGCCATATCAACTTCACACTGCAAAAAACAGCTGTTAGAAACTTAATGAGGAACTTTTATGAGGAATATGCTCACAACAAGAGAAATAGTCTAACAATAGCTCCAAAAATCATAAAAAGCACCATAATGAACTACATTTATTGTTTTTTACTTTTGGGGCTTACCGGAGCCCATTTTGAGCTATTGTGTGTTATATTCCAGTTCTTCTGAAGTCATACAATAACTTTGTGTAAGGAAAAGACTTTAAGTCATTATTTAAAGCAAATCTTCTCTGCTGCAAGTCTAAAAATCTCCTTCACATACACTTCAAACGTGGCACTTCAATATTTGCCATGCTACGTTTGACATCAATAATGGCAAATGTCATTGTTTTTGTGTCTTATAACTGATTGATGGCTCCAAATTTTATAGAATCAGAAGACTTTGAATATAGTAGTATGGACTTTTATGGTGCTTTTTGTATTTTTTAGAGCTTGACAGCATCAACATGTTGTTAACATCTCCTTTTGTGGTCTACAGAAGAAAGAAACCCATACAAGTTTGGAGCAACATGAAGGTAAATGATATTGACATATTTGAAATACTGTGTGAAAATAAGTCTTAATGCAGTTTTGCTTCTCAGGAAAATTTAGATGTTTAAAGAATGTTTGGTAATTTTTACTAAAAGAACTTGGCAAAATATTCATTAAGAATATGATTTGTTTGCAGTGCAGATGACACTGAGGAACAAGGACAGATGATCTGCTGTTGATGCATCAGAATCTTGGTCATAGATCAGACTTTTCAGAGCTTTACGATCAACATTCCCTGGTGTAAGTAAAGCCTCTGCTTACCATTCAACACCTGCCTCCTTATATCTGATACAGGCCAAGTCAAAAAATAATCAAAGTAAAGACTAACCATTTCCCTTGACTGAATGGTGCACACTTCCATTATGTCCATTATGGACTATGCCATGTGTCTATTGTGAAGTGGCTGGTCATACAGTCATGGAAGAATGGGAGAAGAGAAGATATGAAGACATTTGCAATGTACAGTTCAACAAAATAGGTGTTTTGTGATTTGGGCAGCATTATATAGGAATCTAATATAATATTAATACACATACAAATTAATATGTATTTATATTACTGTGAACTGCATAAGCCCAACATTATGCAAAATTATTAACATGGCATAGACTGAATAAAAAAAAATCAACAATTTTGGTTTTTAAAGGGGACCTATTATGCTAAATACATTTTTTACATGGTGTTTGAACATAAATGTTTGTCGGCTTTGTGCGTACATCCACCTTGTGTCTCAGATTAAGCCATTTGTAGTTTCTATGCAATGCAACGTCGCAATGCACAGGCCCCACCCACGGCAGTTGATAGACTCTTTCATATTGGCATAGACCCGTCCTGAGTGATCTGTACACAGTACGCCATGTTTATCTACTCGCCAGAGCATTTAACAGCAGCATTCAACTAAGAAATGTATCCATTCTTCGGATGAAACGTTAAACCGAGGTCCTGACTCTCTGTGGTCATTAAAAATCCTAGGATGTCCTTCAAAAAAGAGTAGGGGTGTAACCCCGGCATCCTGGCCAAATTTGCCCCTTGGCCTCTGTCCACCATGGCCTCCTAATCATCTCCATATACTGATTGGCTTCATTACTGTCTCCTCTCCACAAGTAAGTCATATTGCGTACTGGCGCAATATGGCTGCCGTCGCATCATCCAGGTGATGCTGCACATTGGTGGTGGTTGAGGAGATTCCCCCTTCCATGTAAAGCGCTTTGAGGAAAAAGCGCTATATAAATGTAACAAATTATTATTATTATTATTATAATTAAAGCTACTAAAGTTATTCAATCAAGAGAAGTGAGGGATTTTCTGTTTTTCTTTTGTTGTTTGATTCATATTAACAGCATATATAGCAGTAGGTACTGTATATTACACTGCTTTTACTTTAATACTCAGATCTAATATACACATGCGATTTCTTTACTTGCTGTTTAGGTTCACTGACATAACTGAATGTTAATGAGAACTTTGTGTTTTTGACATAACCTTGTGTGTTTAACAGTTTAAGCGCAATAAGAGTAAAAGAGATCTTAGTTTGATACTCACGGGGCGTGCCGTCTGACGCTCAGAAAAGCATATATCAGAAGTTTAGACTGATATGGTCTTCCTTTCCCTCTTCTGGAAAGCAGGGTGGGCAGCAGCAGTGCATTTGCATTTAAAGATGCATGCACGAAAACAGCATGTTTTTCCTTCCACTAAAAATGCTGAAACTTCACAGACACATTCTGGGAACGCCTGAGACTAATATTAAATCTTGTAAAAAGGGGCATAATAGGTCCCCTTTAAATTTCTCTTTTATTTTGATCACAAACCATGTTTATTCTTGCTGTGCATGTATTTCTTGTGGTCTGGTCATGTTTTTTTTTTTACTCCAAAATATGCTAGAGTTTGATTTAATGTTCTGCCATTGATGCTGAACAAACTAAATTGTTTTCTTCTCTCTCAAAAAAACTATTTAATTAGCCCATTTATTTTGGTTATTGTATTTATTATATAAATATTTTTCATTTGTAATTAGTATTGTTTTTTGCTGCTGCAATCAGATCAGACCTGAGATAAATTTGTGGGTCGCAACCCAACAGTTGAGAACCACTTCTCTAACATAACATCTTGTCTTTCTAAAAAAACGGCACAGTATATTAGATCATTGCTTTCTTCCCAGGGGTTTAAACCACCTCCCTCCCTATGGGGAGATATATGGCAGCATTAGTAAAATAGAAAATGAAGTGAAGGAGCATGAAAGTGAGAACTTTCTCACTCTTTCCTCCACCAACCTGCAGTAGACTTGTGCCCCTGCGACCCCTCTCAAAGTGGCATTACTGTTAGAGCTCTCGGGGCATTTGACCTTCCTGGAAAAAAAACCCTGTCACAAATCCGCCCCAGGGACTTAGTCCTGATGGCTCTTTACAACTAGGAAGGATCTGTTGTTGTTGTTGCTGTAGCTAGAGCTTTTTTTGTACTTTACAAATCCTGAGGCTAAAAAAAATCGCCCCATGTATCATGCACATTGAATTTTACATGGCTTTCAGTTTGACCGGCCAGCTAGAGCAGTGTCTAATGTAATCTGAAATGTGTGGGGTAAATTACCCAGTCAGCCCCTAACCACTAATAAAATAAATAAATAAATGTACAAAGAAAGAAAGTAGATTAAATAAATCACCCAACAGGAGTTTTTCCGGTGTCATAAAAATGCACTCTTGTGACAAAACACCTCGATAGGGGACCTGAATATGAAGACGGTGCTTCAGGCAGCAAAATAACAAATTATTGGTCTGTCAAGAAAGCAGATGTTGGAAATGCAAATGATTATTGCTCTGCGCTCTTCATTTTGTTTGGTTGCGAGTGTAGCCCTTTGTCCCCAGGGTGAACTGCTTTATATTCTTTTATGAGAAGGTGAAAAGAGACACAGGTAAATTGGGAATGGTGGAGATTAGGAGTCTTGAGAAGATTAATTCATTTCTTTAGGCGTTATCTGTTCAAATAATATCTAGACTTCTGATTTATTATATGGTATACGGTCATAAGATACCAGACACAAATAAATCATCTGTGGTTTTGAAACAAGCAAATGCAAAATATCTGCACTTAGAAATGTTGATAGTAAATTTATGAGAAAGTATATTGAGTGCAACAGTGCCCGTCCACTTTTCAGCTGTGTTGGTCCTGGAAGTATTTTTTCCATTCATTTTTTGAAAAAAAAAAAAAAAGTCTTTGTTAAAGCATTATATGCCATGAACCAAGCCAACCAGCTATGAAGAAAATCATAACATTACAAACTTACAAAGGTTCAAGACTGTGTACTTAACGGCTTTAGTGTTGATTATAAATAAAAACAATATTTTTTAAGTTTATTGCAAAAGATGCATATATATTCAAATATTTAAGTATGTTGAGAGCGAAAGGAGATCGACTCGATTACATAATTTGCGGTGCTTCATGGTAGAGGGTGGAGCTAAAGAGATCTTTTGGTGTGTTTTGCTTATTTTTATGGTCTGCTTGGTGGAATTTTCTGTATAGCATCATGGGTAATGTACTTATTTAACCATGAATTCCGATGTTAATTATGTTTTAAAACTTGTCCGTTGTTTTTAAACTTCGTTGAAACTATGCAGGCTACTGGCTTCAATGTACGCAAATACTATTGATTAACAACCTCATAGGCTAGCTTACAGTAAGGCTGTTTATAAATTATCATTGAAAATGAATGGAGTTTTTATTTTACGGAACCCGAAAGTTGCACTCTATTGAGGTTTAAAAATATGTATCAGGTTCAGATCTAAATAAATGGATTAGATTCATTTATGATGCATTAATTACTTATTATATTATGCAAGTGCACGATATTTCCACCAAAATACTATAGTTACTAAATTTACTGCCACTACTGTTATGTAAGTGATTTTGCAACAATGATCAACAAAATAAATGCTTGGACATTGAATAATGATTTGAGTAAAAAAGAATAATATATATATATATATATATATAGCTTGTAAGAAAATCACAAAGTACAAAACAATTGGTCTAGCAACAAGACAAATAGGCTACTGCAACAACGTCATGAGACTAGTGTGACACTATAACTTATTAACCTTTCCAATCGTTCAACTCAAGGCTTGTCATCTATTTCCAGGTGTATGTTGTAACTTACTTTACTAACTACTGTATTTTGGGGGAAACTCTTGCTTCCGTGTTCATTTTGAGTGCCTCAGGGTCAGGTTACTTGTTTTGACAGTGGTTCCCAACAGTTTTGGCACCATGATACATCACATGCTCAACAAACGCAGGCCGACTGCTGCACAATAAGCTCATATTAGCATGAAGTAGTCGCAAATCACACGGTGTGTTTGCATGTGTATGACAGAGGGAAGCAAGCGGTGAGGTGAATGGCAGCGTGCCGTTCATTTGCATCTGAGATGCTTCGGTGTCTTTGCTGAGGGTTGACAATCGCTGCAATGTTAACAATGAGGCTACACCTGCGTCCCGCTTTGATGACCCGAGACATTCCTATTTATGTTAATGTCAAAGTAAACCCACTTTGCATGGAAACATCGCTGAGTCAATTTTCCAGGCCTCGTCATGCGGAAAATAGAAGGAATAAAAAATATGAGACACGTGAGCCTCGATATTGCTTGGTGCACATATTCTGAGATAATGTATGTAGGATGTGATTTAAGGGTTTTAGCTGTAAATCAAATCATATAGCATTTCCCTTCTTAGTCATATATCAGGTCTAAATGGATGGATTACATTAATTTAACCCTCTGATGCATGAATTATTATATTACGAAAGGGAAAAAAAACTTTTTAGATGCAAACTTTTTTTTTTTTACTTTAAAATAAGAATATAATCGTTCCCTATAGGGAAAGAGCATAAGGAGCAGTTTTTTTTGCATCAGTCTTTAAAAATGCAAAATACTGCCTTTTTGGGATTCAGATGAACAGAAATGAGACTCCTAATGTTAAATGCTTCAGAAGGGACCCTTGAGACAGACATGGCAATCAATGAGAAATCATATGGGAGGCGTTTGATTTGAGTACCTGCACTTGTGAAGTACTTAATGAAAATCCACAGATGCATCCATTTCTTTTCTCTCTGAAACCTACAGAACATTTGCAGACCTTAAAAGTCACACGACCCAAATGCCAGGGCAGTCTCATAAGGGAAACATTGCTGTAGAAACTTTTATACAGTACTGCACCATCTAAACGCCACTTTTGTGACATTCTCATCTCTTCTCAATATTTTGTCAAAGCCTCAACTAAGTACTGGTAACTGTTTTCTGTTTTTTAAATAATTTAAAATGCAAGTTATTCCTGCAAGTCATGGAAAAATGAATTTTCAGCATCATTACTCCAGTCTGCAATGTCACATTATCTTTTAGAAATTATTCTAATATGCTGATTTAGTGTTTAAGATTTTTTTCTTTTTCTTTGTGGAAACCATAATACACTAACCCGGTTTTACAGACAAGGCTTAAGCCTAGTCCCAGACTAAAATCCATGTTTTACCTGAATCTTTAACTGAAAGTAACTTGCACTGACATATCTTAAAATATCTCAGTGCCATTGTTTTGTCTTAAGATGCACACCGGAACGTTTTTTTTTCTGGGGCACGTTTATAAAAGCTACTTATTCAGCAAGGATGCATTAAATTGATCAAAAGTGACAGTAAAGATTGTAAACATTGTAAAATATTTCAAAGGATTTCAGTTTCAAATAAATACTATTCTTTTGAAAATGTATCATGGTTGCCACAAAAATATCAAGCCGCAAAAATGGTTTTCAACATTGCTAGAAATAAGAATCATTATTAATAATTGAGCACAATATCATTTTTTTACAATGATTACTGAAGAATCATGTGACACTGAAGATGGAGTAATGATGCTGAAAATTCAGCTTTGCAATCAGAGAAATAAATTACATAGAAATAGACATGCCCATGACGTGTACATCATACAATAAGATGTGAAGAACATATGAAATAGTTGTAAACCATGTAAATTAAGAGAACAATTTGAGTTATGTTATCTAATTGGGTTATTATTACAATGATGGCAGATTGTAAGTCATGGCATTCTGACATGTTAAAATCACTCAATACATTTACTTTCATTAATTCAGCTCATAAAAGCCATGCATATTATAGACTTAATTTTTTAAAATTCTACGAACGCCATTTTTTACAATGTAATGTTTTGTTTAAAAGCTGCTCAAGAGATGTTACTTAATGACAGTGCATTAAAAAAAGCTATTTCCTTATTAACATCAATACGCTGCTAAATACCACCTAATAGACTTCTCAATACATGCTTGTCTTTGGTCACAGCAGCTCAGTCATGTCAAAACTGTGTGCATAACCCTATTTAAACCTGATTCTTTAGACATTGGCCCAAATTTAAATGCCGGTCATGAAGAAATTCATTCAGGAATTTCAAATTTCCAATATTTAGGAATTAGTCAGGGTTTGTGGCCATGGTACAGAATCGGCCCCAATAGAGAGGAGCAGTACCGTGGTTAAATGAGTTCTCCGGAGTATTTTTAAATGCACAGACCCTGGGGTGAATACTTATCCCCTAACTGAGGGACGATTTGAGGCTGGCAGTGGACGGGGTGGAAAAGATGGACTGGTAATTGCCGTGCCAAGGCAGGGGTATATTAGAATGTCTGAATACATGAATAAGTATGTTGCAGATGCCGAGGAAACTTGAGGTTAGGAATCAATATTAGGGGTGTACCTAATAGCAACCTGTATAGCATCTTTCCTCAACAGCAGCATCTATTGACTATATTTTTACTCAAATTTGCCTGTTGCTTACCCATGCAAAATGTAATGCTCTGTTTTGAGGGGGTTTTAATATGGTGGTTGCAATGTCTCTATATTCTCTAGGTCAATCTTTCTCTGGGATTAGCTGGACAATTGGTATCATGCATGTCTGGGTTTTTTTCTTAGACTTAAGGGCGGTCACACTGCACTTTTCGTTCCATTCAAACGCATGCGACTGCGTCTGACCGGAAATCGCAAGCTCATGTGAAAGGTTTCGCATTTTGCTGTGTTCCAAAGTTAAGTTTGTTGAACTCTGAGCTGCGAATTCGCATCACGAATAGAAGATCGATACGTCATCCCGTGACCTCTTGGCTGAATTAAAAGAACTATATATTTTTGCAGTAAAGTCGAGTAGATTGTATATTTTTTACATTTGAAGTGTATTCCTATAAGTTATATGTTGAATTCATATTTCTTTTAAAAAAAGACCTTGCAGAGCATCATACCACGAACATTGCAGTGTCTGAAGAAATTTTGCATTCTCAAAGTCTAGTGTGACCGCGGCTTTACTTATGCAGGGTCCCTGCAGGTCAAGAATTCTGATCAAATTTAAGATCCTAAAACCTGATATGGTATAACAAAAGTTATAATTATTATTTAAGTGGTCTAAATTTGATGCGTTTTGTTTCATTTTATTTACTTTTAAATTCAAGAAAACTCCAGGGTGCTTCCTTCTATGGCAGTGCCTCCATTCAGCTGCCCATTGTTTTGGAAGTTTTATGGTTAAACACTCGTTTCTCGTTGGCTTTGTTAAAAATTAATATCTGCTTGTTTACACCAGTTTTGATGTCTACATGGAAAGCCAACATCAGTTAAATTGTGGCATTCAGCATTAATCTTTAAATGACCTGCAAGGTTTGTAATGCAGTCCTGCTCTTTCAAGCAGACCCACAGGGTGTGATACAGTTTCATGCAGTTTAATAGACAAACACGGTGCAAGAGTGGGGTTTAATCCATAGTTTCTCCAAGGCATATTTTATTGAGTACAAACTGTGAAATCTATTGTCATCTCTCTATGTTTGGGGTAAGGATTTGATTACTCTATATTATATTAATTGAAATGATGTTTGATGAAATCAATAGCAGGCACCTGTATCAAATCATGAAACCAATACAGCCATTTCCACGAGGTGGCGCTCTAATGTCAACAAACTATCAACAAACAACAAGAGAGCGTGTAGGATGTGTTCTTGGATCAACATGTTTTGTTGGTCGTAGAACAGCATTTTTGTCAAAATAACATAAGATGGAAATGATAGGCTGATATAATGTTGTTCAGGTTCTGACTTCAGATGTAACCCTTAATCAACCCTAAACCTAACCTTACAAACGAATTGGATAAGAGTGTGGATCTAGGAACACATCCTACTTATAAAAATCCCAGTCACCATTCTGTTATATTTGGATGGAATATACAATATCGTTCAAAACTTTTTTGGGAAAATAATTAAATATAAAAAATTATATATCTTTTTTTTTTCAGCACAGTTGCTCATTCATCAAAAGTGGCATTAAAGACATTTATGATGTTACAAAAGACTAAAAAAAAAGACTGATTTTACTGTATTTTGATCAAATAAATGCAGCCTTGGTGAGCATAAGACTTCTTTTTTAAAGACATTAAAAATCGTACAACCTCAAACTTTTGAATAGTAATGCATGAATCATTTTTCATATCGTTGTGCATCTATGATAATATATATTTGATTTTAAGCACTCTTTAATTTTGGAACAGTATTGGATTGCCACTTGAAGCCTTTTTGTCGGGCATTTAATTACGTGCATCTGCATCATCATAGCAATGTGTTGATAGCGTTGTTGTTTTCTTATTATAGCTTGATATGTCGCTATCAGCTGGCACATAAGCACTATTACAACTTGTGCAGTATTGATAATTTGTTGGTAGATGGCGCGATCCATTTTGTCTAGCAAAACTTTGTTCACAAATGTTTGCTTGAATGTTGTGCGATTCAACGTGAAAATGAATGGAAACACCTTAAAATGTCTCAAATCAATTTGATATACCAATTTGATTGCAAAACAGCATGTGACGTCATTACGCACAGGTTTTTATTCGCTTTAAAGCCGTAGGATGGAAACACACTTTCACCAGCTTTATTCGCATGAGTCTTTTTACCGAACTTCAGATAATTCGATTGACAAGTGGATGGAAACTTGGCTACTGTCACTGTTGTAAACTCGACTGCGTTCTTCATCCATGAGGGGGTTTGCCGCCATGGCATCTTTATTTCCAGACGGACAGTTAAAGAACACGATATACACGTCTCCCGGAAATCCTGTAGAATTCAACCAATCAAAAAACCTGAAGTGTTTCCAGTTAAGTGTGCCATATGCATCAGACGTTCAGCCAGCGATTATGAAAAAAAATACTTATATTGACAAAGCTGGTTTATAAAAATTTAAAGTTTGTCTATAGGACCACCACCAGAGGCCTCACTGTGGTGACGCATTACTTGTCTTACAGATTGTACCCACTCAGCAGGCTGGCCATCTGGCTTGTCTTTACAACAAGGACAGAAATACAAATCATACGTAGCCACAGATATTGCAGAGGTTACACATTACCAAAAAGAAGGGGAAAAAAACTGTTCTGACATAAACTCACTGGAGCGCTGCAGCTCCCAGCCATATGGGGACTTAAATGGATCCTAGAATTGTTCAGACTATCAGCTGAGCGCAGGTTTTAGAACTACACAGAGACAAGCCTCATCCAGCATAACGCAGGGGAATGTACTCGTTGCTGTGTTGACACAATGAGGGCACTGTATAGAAGTTTAAGAGCATCAATTTCAGTGTCTGTTTAAGGGGCCATGGGCCTTTTGTGTGTTAAAGAATATTTAACATCAGACGATGCTGCTGCCAGTGACTGTATTTCATCAGTATGAGTTATAAGTGTTGTCATGCGTGGATTCACGCAAATGCAGAGCTAAATAAACAGCAGTATTAATTAAGCAGTGTAATCTGTAAAATTTGGGGGGGTTTGTCTTGATTTAAATAATCTCAAAGGATTTCTTTGTTGTTGGACTCATTTTGCTATATGCCCATGTTGTCAGAGAGACTGTTTCTCAGCGCTGCCTGAGAGACGCGCACACATGAAGCCGCTGTTCATAAAGTGCGAGAGAACTGAACTGAGTGCTTTTTGCTGACTGAATGGGCTTGAGCGGTTAAATGCATACTTACTTTGCAATTAAACACAGTAATTTATGTCTTAAGTGAACGTAAACTGTTGAGAATGAAAACGCATGAGTATATTGGATCCGTGCAGTCGGTCTTAAAGTGACAGCAGCCTAATTTACCTTCTGTCGTTATTAATGTTAAACAACAACAATAAATTGTTGAATATATTTTGCAACTTTAATAAGAATAAATACATATTTAATTTACACAGTGAAGACTATGCAGTGTTTTTTATACATTTGATTACTTTATACAATTTATGTAGTATTTCTTATTTGTAGTGCTTCAGGTAGTTTTTCAGGTAGGTCTATTTTTTTTTAGCTAGTATTTTGTGATATTGAAAATGGGGACGATAATTGAAATTTCCATGGTCTCAAATTGATATCATAGCCTTATTTAAAGCAAAAATAACTATATTGTTATTGTGAAATAAAATTCAAATCTTGATATAAGATTTTAGTCATATTGTCCACCCTTAATTTCAGCATCACCTCTTTTCTCACAGTATCTGAAGTCTATAAACCCTGCCTTTCTGAGAGTCTACTCCACTCTAAATGGTCATATGGTCCAGTCTGTTGTGATTGGATAAACGACCATTACCATATCTGAATTTCAGCTCCGGATCTTCCTCAGCAGTTGATACACAGTGATTCCAACAGTAGCAATGGTGCGGTTTTATTGGATCAATTCGAGCGTGAGTCCTGATCCTTTGGAAGGTAATGCAAAGTTTTGCATCGCATAAGCAGCATATTCTCAACGTGTCGACAACTCAAACCAAACTCTTCCAGTATTTGAGGTTGGGTACTTGCATTATGCAAATTTGTTATAGTTACAAACATAGGTTCCTCCAAGTAAGACTGGATTTACTGATGACTCGTTTCAGGCAGTTCAGAATCAGTTATTTCTTTTGGGACACGATAACTCCATTTGTCATGCACTTTGATCTTTGAAACTTTTTAGACCTAAAACAACTATATTACACATAAAATGTATTGCACTTTAATATCTGAATTGTTTCTATAAAGATTAAATGAAACCTTTTGCTTAGTCAACATGAAACCGCTTTCACAGCCCATTTTACTACTGTAATGTGATGTATTTTTGAGTAAAATAATATATTTCACTAAATGTAAATAATGCCTTTATAAATAACACATTTTTATCCAACAGGAATTTATTGGATTGTAAAATGTGGCCATTCCATACTAGAATGCAGCCAGAGCTGAATGAGTTTGCAGTGGATTGTGGAGGACTTTAAAGAGGATTTTAACTGGTGTGTGGAGGTAAAGTTCACCTTTAAGAGAATCTTGATGCATCTCAACCCATTTTGTTATTAAAGATAAAGCCTCAATTGCTGTTTGGCTATTGGTTAACATTTTCTGATAGCCTGTGTGACCTAGGTCATGACAGCCAAAAAGGGAAGTTGTTCCAGAGGTAGAACTAGTTATTTTGATGAATTATAATAAAGATTTTTTGGTTACACTTTATTTTAATGTGTCCGTGTTACAGTGTAATTATATATTAAGTTCTGAGTAATAGTAATGAACTACATGTACTTACTATACAATTAGGATTAGGTTTGGTTTAAGGTTAGTTGCATGTAATTATAAATAATTTATAGTTGTTGCTATAATAACTTCATGCAACGCGTAACAAGGACACTATAAAATTAAATGTTACCGTTAAAGTTTTTAACAGAAGCAAATTATTGTCAAAAATTGAATTTGTGTTGGCTTCTCATATATTTCTGGTTGGCTTCTCAGGTTTCACATGTCTCTAGAGTTTCAGAACTCTCAAAGTCTGCGATCAAAAGTTAGAAATATTGTCGTTTGATCCCACAATATGGACTCAAACGAATTCTTCCGAACCAAAATAATCTGGACTGTACGATCTACACTTTACATCTCTATAATCCTAATGTCTATAATCCTGCCTCTATAATCCTATATGTGTGTAAGATATTTGTCAAGATTGATTGACAAAAAAAAGATAGCAGACAATTAAAAAATCTCAAAAAAAAAAAAATTCAAACATAAAAGGGAAATAATACTTTCTTCTTGGTTAAACTAAGGTTTTACATGATCTTACCAGATTGTAACTGGACATTTCCAAGAAAGCACAAATGACTTTCTAAGGCATAAGATGAAGTGTGCAATGAGTAAACAAAGCTAATGCCACAGCTCCACTGTGAGAGCCATTAGCAATGACATTACTGCCTGATAGAGCACTTGTCCAATTTAAGAGTATTGCAAAAATAAATTTCAGAAAATCTGTCCGGCCATTAATGTAACTGCCCTACTCCAAATAATAAAGTGTGATCTGAAATACAAATAAGACTTCATACATCAGAATCTGCTAATGTAACATCTATTTCCTCAGCTCATTGGTGTTTAATTATTGCATATGTAGCTCATGTTTGGAAGTACAGACTGGATCAGCATGTATGCAATCTGTTTGTGGATTTATTTGCAATTATCCCAATGCATTGCATTCAGTTGTACAATAAGCAATGTTGACTCCCTAATCAAGCATTGATGTGCATGGTTCAGTGTGCTGTGCGGCTCATTTGCTTCTTATTTCTCATTCTGTATAAATACAATGCTGGGCTGGATGGAGACTTGAACAGACACACATTAGCTGTGTAACATATGTCCTGAACCACTGTGATCTATGTCCACCTGGCCAGAATTGACCCACAGTGGATTAAGAGATCCAAATTGGCTGTTTGATATATGGCCAGTCCTTGTTAACAGTGTTCCCTCCTGTCAATTCTCTCCATTGCTTTCAAGGTCAACCGCCCTCTTCTGCTGGACGAATCAGAGAGCTTACTATAATCAGTGATGCTCGCACATACACGCACTTTCAAACTCGCTCATGAGTGTGAGCGTCAATGTTGAAAAATATGTGACTGTATGTGTTTTAACATGACTGTCTCTAATTTATTTTACATGATATGCATGAAGAAAATATGTATATATTTTTGTCCTAATCATGGCCTTATATCTGTGATTCTATTTTCTTCTTTTCTTTAGAGCTTGTAGAAAATACATTTTATTGCCTGCAAATACTGATTCGTGCTTGTTTGTTGTGCTTTTGACTGCAAGACCCTGAAACAGATCAATACCAGACTTCACATCCCAGACCAAGACTTGATGATTCATGAACTGCAATAAATAAAGAAAATTATTGTATCCTTAATTTCTAACAGTGTCATGTTGCACGCTGAAAAACATGATCATATCAGTAATCTGTTTGCCAGTTTGCCAGCCTTTAAATATGATATCAACATGGAGTGATGTGTATTGTTTAAAACCGGTCATTTTAAATAACACTAAGCTTTCTTTTTTTTTAATTCTTCTTTTTAAATTTTTTTATTGAAGGAAGAACAGTGTGACGTATCATATACAGAAAGAGTTAACAATGCTCCTTGTTTTTAACACTAAGCTTTCTGCTTTGAATTGAACTGGAGCTCAAATGAGACTAACATTGCTAAGAAAGCGAGACAGCGGCTCTTCTTTTTACGCAGGCTTCGAGAGTTCACTCAAAATACTAAGATTCTTCTAAATTTTTACTATTGTGTAACTGAAAGTGTCCTAACTAGTTGTATTACCGTGTGGTTTGGTAATCTCACCTTGAAAGAGAAGGCGGCTTTGAACAAAGTGGTTTGTTCAGCCAGCAGGACTCTTGGCTGCACTTTGTCACTCCTAGAGGTTACATATAAAGCTAGACTTTTAAATCGATCTTTAAAACTTGTTAATGATGCTTTAGGCCATCCTGCAGAGGCCTTCTTTGAGATGCTTCCCTCAGGGAGAAGGTATCGCTCTGTGAAATGTTCCACTGATCACCATTTAAACAGTTTCTTTCCCCAAGCTGTGATCACTTTAAACAAAGCACTTTAAATTAGGCACTTTAATTTTATGTATGGACTTTATTGTACAGTGTTTTATTATTGAGTTCCCTTTCAAGGGAACTTCGAGCTGCGTCAAACGCTGTGGGAACGCCCCTGCGTTGTGCGTCATGAAGCACGTATGGAATCAGTCCAATAGAGAGATGAAACGTCATAGGCGGGTGACGTCATCGACCAGGAACTATAAAAGCACCCCAAAACACAAGCGCATTAGCTTCTGTGCCTTCAGTCGCGCTACATGTGAATCTGTCCCTGTGTGATATTGTCTGTCCTACATACTCTGCACCACACAAACAATTTATATATATATATATATATATTTGAGAGAATGGCGAATGAGCAGCAATTTAAGAAGTGTGTTACTCCCTGCCCGCGCTATTTAATGGGTGGGGATACACACATTCTTTGTGTTGTTTGTTTGGGAGTGCAGCATGCCCAGTCAGCTCTCGAGGGAGGTGACTGTGAGCATTGCGAGCGTCTGCCGTTAAGCACGCTCCGCTCTACCGCCGAGCGCTCTTTGAGGAGAGCGGTTCCGTGCGCGCTCCCCACGGTTCGGGTCCCACTTCTGTTGAGGCAGAGCGGCGGCGCTTATCGTGGGGATCGCAGATGGATCTCTCAGCGGGGGTTGAGACGGGCGCTGCCTTATCTCTCCCTTCACCTGTGAGATCCAATCCCTCAGTCCCGAGTTCGGAAGCACGCGCTGCGGTTTCTTCCGCTCGGGTTGAGGCACCAACACTGCAGCTATCCAGTTCTGAGGAGCTGGATGTTGTCAGTGTTGAGGGAGAGGTGGAGGATTCGCCACCCCACACTCCCGAAAGTGATGAATTAATGGAGGTATTGACTAGGGCTGTTGATAAACTCAGTATTGAGTGGCCAGTGACTAGACAGGAGTCTGTTTCTAGATCTAAATTAGATGAAAGATTTTTGCCGTCACGTGAGCAGCCTCCACGCCGGTGTCTGCCGTTCTTTAACGATCTCCACACTGAGGTGTCGAGATCGTGGAAGAAACCGGTTTCATATAGAATATTTAGTCCCCAGACATCTACATATTCTAATATAATGGGGGCTAAATTTTATGGTTATGGCGCTTTGCCTCGCGTGGGAGAGACGCTCGCGAGCCATCTCTCTCCCGAGGCGGCGTCATCTTTTAAAACACCGGTATTACCCACAAAGCCCCTCAGAAATACATCTGCTTTGGTGGGTAAAGCGTATTCGGCTGCAGGTCAGGCTGCGTCATGCCTGCATACAATGTCAATCTTGCAGGCATACCAGGCTGACCTGCTAAAGGACGTGCGTGAGAGTGAGGAAGTCAGTGCTGACGTAGTTCGAGAACTGCGTCAGGCTACTGATTTATCCCTGCGCGCCACCAGAGAATCGGCCAAGCTAGTGGGTCGATCTATGGCAGCTCTGGTGGCCGCAGAAAGACATCTTTGGTTAAATCAAACTAACATGAAAGAGAAAGAAAAAACTTTTCTTTTAGATGCTCCTCTCTCTCCTTCGGGGTTATTTGGCGAAGCTGTTAATTCTGTTATGGACAAATTCCAGGAAGAGAAAAAACAAGCTGCAGCTTTCAAAAAATTTCTCCCGTTAAAAATTCACGTCTCTGGGGCTGCTGGGCGGGAGCAGCCCCGGCCATTTACAAGCTCATCCCATAGAGCGCAGCAGAAGCAGAGTGTCGCGTCTCGTGCTCCCCCTGCTGGACAGTGGGCTCAGGTGCGGCACTCTCATCCGAAGCCGAGGCGTTCAGGATGTTGAGGGTGGTCCCCACCGAGGCGGAAAGGAGTTCACCTCTCTTTACGGTGCCCATTCTTCCTCGGTGCCCTCAGGGGGCCGTTCTGCCAACCCCGCCTTTATGCCGGGGCGTAGACGGTCCCAGCGAGCGCTTTCCCGAGGGACGCTCACTCCCTCTGAGGAGGGTTTCAGAGCAGTCAAACCAGTCGTTCCCTGCCGGTGCGCCGTTACAGTGCGCTGTGTTTGCCCCTCAAGTTACACCAGAGGCCAGTCTCGAGAGGCTGGTACCCTTAGTAGATTTTCTGGTAGGGTGGAAAAGCCTTCCAAGAAAATCTCATTGGGTCCTGCAGACAGTAGAAAAGGGTTATGCTATCCAGTTCAGGTGTCGTCCACCGAAATTCAGAGGGGTTCTGCACACAGTGGTGGGCCCCGAGCAGGCTCTGGTATTGGAACAAGAGGTGAAAACGCTCCTTCAAAAGGAGGCTATGGAACGGGTTCCTCCTCCCAGTTTGGAGTCAGGTTATTACAGCCGATATTTCATCGTTCCGAAGAAGGATGGGAGGTTGCGTCCAATTTTAGACCTGCGCCTATTGAATCGCTCGGTAGGGAAGCTAAAATTCAAGATGCTCACTATCAAGCAGATCGTGTCTCAAATCAGATCCGAGGACTGGTTTGTCACGATAGATCTAAAGGACGCGTACTTCCACATTTCCATCCTTCCACAACACAGGAAGTTCCTGAGGTTCGCCTTCGGGGGCGAGGCGTACCAATACAGGGTTCTTCCATTTGGCCTAGCCTTATCTCCCCGCACTTTCACGAAATGCATGGATGCAGCACTAGTGCCTCTGAGGCTTCAGGGCATTCGTATTCTCAACTATATCTACGATTGGATGATTTTAGCTCAGACGGAGCAGATGGCGGTTCGGCATCGAGATGTCGTCCTTGCTCATATCAGAAAGTTGGGGTTGAGGCTGAACGCAAAGAAAAGTGTATTATCTCCTTCCCAGAAGACCACTTTTCTGGGTGTCGTTTGGGATTCGGTCTCGATGCGGGCGCGACTCTCTCCGACCCGCGCCGCTTCGATTCTCTCATCCGTGAAATAAGTAAGGCTAGGCCAGCTACTCACTGTGAAGCAGTTTCAGAGACTGTTGGGTCTGATGGCAGCAGCGTCCGACGTTTTACCTTGCGGCCTGTTGTACATGAGACCGTTGCAGTGGTGGCTCAGGACCAAGCGATTCTCCCCGAGGGGAAATTCGCTCCGCTTGATCAAAGTCACGCGGCGCTGCCTTCGTGCTCTGGTCATGTGGAAAGAAACTTGGTTCCTGTCCAAAAGTCCGGTGCTGGGGGCTCTTTGTCGTCGCGTAACGCTAACGACGGATGCTTCCCTCACAGGGTGGGGGGCGGTCATGAGTGGTCGTCCAGCCCCAGGTCTGTGGCAGGACCATCATCCTTCTTGGCACATGAACTGCCTGGAGATGTTGGCGGTGTTTCAGGCTCTGAAGCACTTCCTAGCAGACCTGAGAGGTCATCATGTGTTCAGTTCAGTCAGACAACACGTCGGTGGTCTCTTATATCAATCATCAGGGGGGCCTGCGGTCTCGCCGGCTTTACAAGTTGGCCCGTCAGATCCTCCTGTGGTCCCAGGGGAAGCTACTATCACTGAGAGCAATGTATCTTCCCGGGTATTTAAATGTGGTAGCGGACTCCCTGTCGAGGCAGGGGCCGAGGCCGGGGGAATGGAGACTCCACCCCGAGGTGGTGGAGCTCCTTTGGTTGAGTTTCGGTCGCGCCGAGGTGGACCTATTCGCTTCCAAGGAGACCACGCATTGTCATCTGTGGTTCTCCATCAGTCTTCCAGCCCCTCTGGGGTTGGACGCTATGGTAAAGCCGTGGCCGAGGTCACGCCTGTACGCCTTTCCCCCGATTGCTCTGCTACCAGGAGTTCTGGAGAGGGTTCGCCGGGACGGGGTCAGCCTACTATTAGTAGCCCCGTTCTGGCCGGCCCGAGTATGGTTCGCGTACCTGATTTCTCTCCTGGACGGCTCTCCTTTGGAGCTCCCGGTCAGGAGGGATCTACTCTCTCAGGCGGGCGGCACAATATTTCACCCCCGCCCAGAGCTGTGGAAATTGTGGGCTTGGCCTCTGAGGGGGCCCAGCTTATAGATTCTGGTCTCTCGACTGAGGTTGTTGAGACCATTCTTCACTCCAGAGCTCCATCCACGAGGAAGCTTTATGCCTTGAAGTGGAAACTTTTCACTTCTTGGTGTGGAGAACACCTGCAGGACCCAGCTAACTGCCCAGTGGGTGCAGTGCTGGATTTCCTGCAGGAGCGCTTCTCCACAGGGTTATCCCCCTCCACACTGAAGGTGTATGTGGCGGCAATAGCTGCTTACCACGTTCCTTTTAGTGGAGTTTCTATTGGGAGACACCCACTTATAACTCGTTTCCTCCGTGGTACTTTGAGGCTGAGGCCAGCAGTTCGTACGAGGGTGCCAACCTGGGATCTGGCCGTTGTCTTGGAAGGTCTTTTTGGAGCCCATCGAAGAAGTTCCTGAGAAGTTTCTCACTTTTAAAACTATCTTTCTACTTGCTATCTCCTCTTTAAAAAGAATCAGAGATTTACAGGCTCTGTCGGTTTCACCCTCGTGTCTGGAATTTTCGCCTGGCATGGTTAAGGCTTTTCTGCATCCTAGACCAGGGTACCTTCCCAGGGTCCCTACTTATGTTGTTAAACCTACGGTTCTGCAGGCTTTCTGTCCTCCTCCATTTATGTCATCGGACCAGGAGAAACTTAATTTACTCTGCCCTGTTAGGGCGTTAGACGCCTATGTCCACAGAGCTGCCCTGTGGAGAAAATCGGAACAACTATTTGTATGTTTCGGGCCACCCAGGAAAGGGTGTCCTGCGTCTAAACAGAGAATGAGCAAGTGGGTGGTTGAGGCTCTCACTTGCTTATGAGTCGGCTGGCCAGCCTTCACCTTTGGCTGTTCGAGCCCACTCTACCAGGAGTATGGCTGCTTCTAAAGCTTTATTGTCAGGAGTTTCCCTGAGTGATGTTTGTGATGCGGCTGGATGGTCTTCACCGCATACTTTTATTAGGTTCTATGACCTAGACCTAAGCTCTACCCCTGGGGTACAGGTGCTCTCGTCCTCTGTGCGCTAGTCTCACATGGCGGTCATTTGGTCCTATGGCGACGTGGGTATTCGCGTTCCCACAGCGTTTGACGCAGCTCGAAGTTCCCTTGAAAGGGAACGTCTCGGTTACGTATGTAACCCTAGTTCCCTGATAGGGAACGAGACGCTGCGTCATTCCGCCATACTCCCGGCACTCCCGTTAGCGCTCCTTCAGGCCTATCAGAAGCTAATGCGCTTGTGTTTTGGGGTGCTTTTATAGTTCCTGGTCGATGACGTCACCCGCCTATGACGTTTCATCTCTCTATTGGACTGATTCCATACATGCTTCATGACGCACAGCGCAGGGGCGTTCCCACAGCGTTTGATGCAGCGTCTCGTTCCCTATCAGGGAACTAGGGTTACATACGTAACCGAGACGTTTTATGTGGCACTTGCTTGTTTGTTTTATGTTATATCCTTCTATGTGTTGACAATTACACCTTGAGCTTCTTGCATATTCTTTTCCAATGTGGTTTTATACTGCAAATGGCCAATAAAGTGAACCTGTGAACCTGCTTTAATTGTCATGTTTGTGATGAAATTGCAATATGTAGGTACAGTATAAATGGATGCCCCCCCCCCCCCCCCTTTTTGTACTTTATCGAAATGCAATGACATATTCCTTTATTAACACTTTCCCTGCCATTAATGGAAATTTCTGTCATTTATGATGGAATCTGGCCCCAGGTGTAAATGCTAATCTGTCTCACAACTTTTAATTTAATTTCTCTAGATGTTACAGCAGTTGTCCAGGTGTAAATGAAGTGAAAGATATCAGGAGTTGTGGAGATTTAGTATACAGAGAACTATAAGCAAAGACTTAGATCAAGATTCCAAGACCACAAGATCAAGACACCAACTCTGAGATGGTACTGATCCAGGTGACTAATGTTAAATCCTTACTGCTTCTTAACCAATTCTGTCACTTTTTTTTGTCTAACATGTTTCACAAGAGTGATGACAATTAACCTCAATGCACACCAAAACGAATTAGAATTTGTGAAGGTCAAAGTCTCCCCTACTTCATCTTAGCCTTTAGCTATGATGTGACACACTTGACGGTCACAGCAGCAGAAATCTGTGACGTTAAAAAAATAGTTTCAAAGAGACAACCACACTAGCGGTCTTTTGAACCTCCTCTTTCCTAAACTCCGTATATGACCCCATTAGGAATGTCACACAGAACTTCCTTTCACATTAAACCATGATGTGTTGAACAATAGAGACCTCGACGGGAGAGCACAGTCTCATCTATTCTTTCCTGCCTTTTTCGTGGCATGTTTATTATCACAGCTGTTTACACACATGCATTTTTCACCATGAATGTGTGACCATCGGATCTTGTCGTTTGGGCGTAGGAGCACACGTCACAAACTGCTCCTCCCGTGCCTGGGCTGAGCACAAAGCTTCCTGAGATGAAGAAGAAATCTTTTTATGTCACTTTTGTGGAGATTTTACCACGCAAAGCAGAGAAAGTAAACAAAGTATTTTGGCGTCCAGGACACAGTCACTCTGAAATGAAAGAGCAACTACGCCTTTCAAAGTCACAGACAGGAATTGGGGAGAATGGTTTGTTTTACGTTTTGAGTCTGCTAATACGTGGAGCAGAACATTTTCTAGTTTTATATGGAAAAAAAACTGTTGTGAAATGATTGCCTCAGTTTATTCTCACTTATTCTTCAAAATAAGGCTCAAAAGATTGTCACCTTTGCTCTTCGTCCCTGGTCTTCTTGATTAGAATGTGACAATGAAGGCTCTTCAACCTAATGTCAATTTATTAATTCTACAGAATATTGGGTACAATTGAGATGCTTCTCTCTGAGATGCTAAGTATGAAAACACAATGGGTTTTAGGGTTGTGCAACATTCTAAAATTAATTTAGAATTTCCTTAAAATTCCAATTAGTAATTGATTTAAACATTTGAATTGGGTGTATAAATGTAATTTAAATTTAAGGAAGTAGAATTACAAAGAAATCGTGACTGCTGCAAGATCAGGTTTTAAATATATCACATTTTATTATTTAATATTAATTGCTGTATTATCAACTTGTACCTGAAAACTGTTGAATAATTGAATTACAAAGTTTAGCACTGACAGTATTAAACTTTGTTTAGAGAAATTTGTAGTGACATATCAGGGAATAAGTTATTATTATAAGTTCTCTCTATCACAGACAGACATATGAGTATAGACATAGATTTTAATCTCATAGCTTATAGTATTGCAAATGATTCTTAGAAATTGCACTACCTTGAACCACATGACAACATGATTTAGCATTTTATACAATCTTTCTCACAGATGTCAAGTGATTAACATTGTAAGCAACTGTTGTGCGCAAAGGAAAGGATTTGACCCTTAGGAAACTCACTGTGTAAGTGTGTGATGGTTTTTGTGATTGTCACGTCTCATGCGCAGTTACAAACGCTCATCCTTATCCTTCAATCAGGTCGTGGAACAAAACACAATGACTGACAATAAGTAACATGAATTAGACCTAATTATACATTAGCATGTAAGAAGTATAATAGCGTGGCCTAGTATGGGTGTTTGTTGACATTGGGTACATTGACACGATCAACAAACAACATGCTATCTCAATGACTCCATATCGAAACCTGTATCCTCCAAAGGAGACCTCAACAGAGTCCTAAATGGGTGGCTTAAACAAAGACCAAGGAGGAGGAGAGCAGGGACACAAGTGGGCATTGTGGCAGACATCAAGGAGCCAATAGAAACCTATTTTGAGTTTTCTATAAACATTGGGAGCCAATAAGAGCTGGTTTGGACCAAGTTAGACACAGTTTCACAAGGCTGATCATATCATAGGCCTATAGAACTTTCAGCAGTTCATTTTCAAACATCGTGTTTTTCCTCTGGATTATTCACATAACTAGAGACTTGCCTTGACCCAGTGTGGTCCCTTAAAATGCTGCTTGCCGTCACCGTGGAATAGAAGAGGACTTTGGACTATTTTATGCAGAGAATTTATAGACTGTGCCAGAAAGGTAGGAGCACTTTTGTGTGGAATGTGTGATTCTAAGCTTGAATGCGCTAAAATGTCTAGCCTGACGGCGTGTCAAGGACCCGTTTTACCTGTGAAGTGATTCATTTCATTCGCACTTCTTTTTAAACCATACAGCACTTCAGCTGAAAAGAGCGATATGCTCTGCCAACATGATCAAACTGTCAGATGGTTCAAATTCAAAGTGAACAGCCCAGTAATGTAATAATGGCTAAATCCAAATACATCTTGTAAGAATTTAATACAAAATTGTATCATGATGAGATGTTAAGAGTGCTTGTATGAATTCAGATAATTCTGCCACATTTGAAACTGTTTGACACTACCTTAAAAATTACAATACGCCACTCTGGAATACTAGATTCTGATTGGTCAGTCATTCTGCAGGAAAATATGTTTGTATATATAATAAACTATATATTGAAATATATCACAATACAAAACTGTTTAATTCGTAACAATATTTCACAATATTACTGTTTTTACATTTTTTGTCAAATAAAACATGTTTACACCTGGTACTAAGATGCATTTTGGTCGATCTGATCACAAGTGAACGACGCTAAATAAAGGTTGTAAACGGGGTCTAAAACTTTTTGAGGTAGTCAAAAACGTATTCGACCGGATTACTTTCGTAGTGTAAATGCTCATGTGGTCGAATGCGTTCGAACAGCCACAAAAGGCGCCTACTCTCCGCCTACTGACCTAGTGAGTAAACATTATGGGAAGCACGCTAGCCAGACAGGATTTAAACTTTGTCGGGTGTTGACTCAAGTTTGGTTTGGTTTGAAGATGAAAAACGTACCAAGCAATGCCCTCACCATACCTGATTTCTAACACACTCATAGCATTTGGTGTTGTCTTGTGCCTGTGAGAGCACAAAAAAAAAGCTGCTGCTCTCTGTGTTTTTCAGTCGTCTCCGTGTCCGTTCCTATGTAAATTGTACGAGTTTATTTTGTCCATTAGATCAAAAGATCTGGGGGGGGAAACATACATTTACCCGCCCATAGACCCTCCCTTCAAAGAAATCAGGACAGAAGTGGTTGAAAGAGAACAAAAGTGACAGATTGACCAAAACGCGTCTTAATACTAGGTGTAAACAGAGCCTAGGAGACTTTCAAAAACATTTAAAAAAATCTTACCGATCGCATACTTGAAAGGTAGTATAATTTCATGTTCATTTGATTGGTAAGTAGCCATTTAATATGGAGGAGAACGTACAGCCAGCCAGTCATTATCACAAAATAAACCTCTTCAGGGTGATGCAAGACCCTCTTTGCATTGGAGTCCCGATTGTCTTGTCTGGGTTTGTTTTGTGATAATGACTGCACATTGTTGTTTTTATGAGAAAGTTGTTATTAAAAAACTTTCTAGCAGCTAATGGCAGGGTGCCCTGATTCGTCAAGATCATGTTGTCTGGGCTAGCAAAACAAATCCAAGAGCACATGTAGAGGCTTAAATGCTAATGGGGGAAACAACCTGATATTGGTATACGATGCCTCTCTCTGACATAAACCTCTGATCCTCTTTAAATAATTTAAGTCACATTTCCATTTTGGAGGGAATGTTCACTTTAAAAGCCTCCTGCTGTGGCTTTACAAATACTGGTTGCACTCAGGTCAGCTGTGAGGCTTTAAAATGTAAAGTCACCATGAGTCTTTATGTACCATCTATGTTTCCTTTGAACGGTATTTTGCCATATGTATGCACAATGATTTTTTGAAGCTTTTGGGTGTGATTCATGTATATTGATGTGTGATGCTTTGAAGTTTTTGGTTTACCTTTAGAGGACTAGTTGTGCAGAAAATATTGTATTTCCTGCCCATGAATCAAAGTATTAGAGGTGCTATAGCATCACTATTACTATTACTCATACTCAGTGTTAGGGATTTGAAAAAACACCCAACCTAAGGTGTTTAACTTCAGCACGTAACTCATCCCACAGCGCTTGTGCCTCAAACATGAATGATACCTCAAATGATGCGGTTGAGGAGCTTTTCTGACTTTAGACGTTTCTCGCCTTCTAGATAAATGGACGAGAAAATCCTATAGAATTACAGTGAATGAACTGAGCCAAATAGAGACCAGAAAAGCCATAGCAATACACTAAAAACGTCTCAGGTTACGTATGTAGCCCTGGTTCCCTGAGAGGGAACGAGAAGCTGCATTGAGACGCGGTGGGAACGCCCTGCGTGATTGCGTCGTGAAGCATGTGTAAAATCAGTCCAATGGAGAAACGAGACGTCATGGATGACGTCACCGACCAGGAAGCTATAAAGCACCCTTGAAATCAGATCGCGACAGCTTCTGAAAAGCCTGAAGTAAGTCGATCAAGGTATGCATGAAGTATAGCAGACGAACGCAGCGTCTCGTTCCCTCTCAGGGAACCAGGGTTACATACGTAACCTGAGACATTCCTTTTCAAGGGAACTCGAGCTGCATTTGAGACACGGTGGGAACCCCATACCCACCACGCCATAGTGACAAATGCCTGTTCTGTGAGAAGTCCTTGCGCACACTAAGAAGCAAGCAACCTAGCCCCAGGAGTGGAGAGGTCTAGGTCATAAAACCTGACAAATGTATGCGGTGAGGACCAGCCTGCTGCATTACATACGTCATGAAGGGAAACCCCGAAATTAAAGCCGTAGAGGCAGCCATACTCCTCGTAGAATGGGCCCGAACAGCCATAGGTGAAGCAACTATCCACTTGCTCATAACCTGTTTAGATGCAGGGCCACCTTTCTTGAGTGACCCGAAGCAGACACACCTGTACCATCGCATCCAGTCTGAGAGGAGCTGGGTGCATAAGAGAGAACTACATGGGACAATGGGTTGAATCTAATGATGCGAAAAGGTCGACCTGAGCTCGACCAAACTTCTCCCACAGGAGCTCCACCACCTCGGGGTAAAGTCTCCACTCCCCGGGCCTCAGCCCCTGTCTCGACAGGATATCCGCTCCCAAATTCTGATGCCCCGGAATATATACTGCCCTGAGAGACAGTCATTTCCCCTGGGCCCATAGGAGGATTTGATGGGCCTGCTTGCATAAGTGACGTGACCTCAGACCCCCCTGATGGTTGATATAGGAGACCACCGATGTGTTGTCTGTGCGGACCAACACATGGTGGCCTCTCAGGTCTGGCAGGAAGTATTTGAGAGCTCGAAATACCGCCATCATCTCCAACCGATTTATGTGCCAAGAACATTGATGGTCCTCGGAGGATCGTATGGGGACGCTGACACCCCGGTGCCCTGAAGCGGATAACCGGCAGGGAACACCTGAAGTGGCGGCGCTGCGACTCTCCTCCGAGAGTCGCCCTCCAGAGGTTGCCAAGGAGGAACGATTCCTCGAAATCGTCCTTTCCTGGAGGGGACCACCCTCAGACGTTTGATAGCCTCGGCATCAGGACTTCTTTTTAGACCAAGCCTTCCTAGAGATGAGAGTCCTCAGATCTTGCCTACCCCTAACAGGCCTGGACTGCGACCGCCACCCAGGATCCCCAGATTGAGGAGGAATACGAGCAGCGACGCTCTGTTTTTGTTGCACTCTGAGCTGTGAGGAGCTCGTAGACGGTCGAGACTGTTCCACCTTTATATTACGGGCAGTCTCGGGACCAGTGGACCGACGAGGAAGAAACCTCTGGAACGCAGCCGCTTGTTTTTTAGTTTCTTGAAACCGATCGACAACACAATTAATAGCATCACCGAAAAGACTTGAAGGTGTAAGCGGTGCGTCCAGAAGAACAGACCTATCTCTATCTTTGATTTCAGAAAGATTTAACCATAAGTGTCTCTCCGTGGCCACCAGGGCTACCATAGAACGGCCCACAGATTTGGCCGTCTCCTTGGTGGCCCGGAGAGATAGATCTGTCGTGCGACGTAATTCTTGAATTGCATCAGCACTAACTTCCTCACAATTGTCCATGTCCTTCAGCAGGTCAGCCTGGTATGAATACGCTTTACCCACTAGCAAAGATGTATTTTTTAAAGGCTTAGTGGGTAACGTCGGGGTTTTCAGAGATGACGCTGACTCGGGGGAGAGATAGCTCGGAGGCATTGTCACATAACCATAGTGTGCCATATCTTTAACTTTACTATAGTTACTAGTTTGTGGATTATGAACTCTGAACGAAGCTGGTTTATTCCATGATCTCGACACCTCAGTGTGGAGATCAGGAAAAAATGGCAATTCCCGACGAGGAGGTCGTGATTTAGATGGCAAAAATCGATCATCTAAAAGACTCTTTCTACAAAAAACTTCATAATCGTCTGCAGGCCAATCAATATTTAATTTGGCAAAAGCGCGAATCAAGACCTCCATTAACTCCTCATCAACAGGGGTTATGAGCTGGCGAAAACTCATAATCCCCAACCTCAACGACATCCAGTTCCTCAGAACTGGATAATCGCAACATTGGTGCCTCAACCTGGGAAGGAGAAGCCGCAGCGCGGGCTTCCTTCCTGAGCTGAGACACCGGATTCAGCAGGTAAGGGTTGAGAAAGGGCGGGGCCAGTCTCAAACCCCGCTACTAAATCTATATGGGAACCCCAAGTCGATAATCGACGCTGTGCCTCGGCAGCAGCGGGACCCGAACCTCGGGGAACGCGAACCGAACCGTCCTCCTCAAAGAACGCCCGGCGAGAGCGGAGCGTCCTCATGGACAACTTCACACAATGCTCACAGTCAGCTCCCTTGAGAACTGACTGGGCATGCTCCACTCCCAAACAAAACACACAAAGCAGATGTGTGTCTCCACCCGTGATATAACGAGGGCTGGGAACAACACAACGCTTAAAGTCTTGCTTATTCGCCATTTTATATATATATATATATATATATATATATATATATATATATATATATATATTGAGCTTTGACAGACAACAATAAATAGACAAGGACAGATATACAGAGAGCACTTGCTGAAGGCACAGAAGCTGTCGCGATCTGATTTCAAGGGTGCTTTATAGCTTCCTGGTCAGTGACGTCATCCATGACGTCTCGTTTCTCCATTGGACTGATTTTACACGTGCTTCACGACGCAATCACGCAGGGCGTTCCCACCGTGTCTCAACGCAGCTCGAGTTCCCTTGAAAGGGAACACTTAATATTTTAATTATAGGGTTTTTTTATGTATGTAGTTGAATGTATATTGTTAAAAAGTTTGAAGTCAGAAGTTTTTTCTCAGCATTTGTATTCTACATATATTCAGCAAATGTATCATTGTTTCCACAAAAATATTAAGCAGCACAACTGTTTTCAGCATTGATAGTAATAAGAAATGTTTCTTGAGCCTCAAATCAGCACATTAGAATGATATTTGAAGGACCATGTGACACTGAAGACTTAGAGTAATGATGCAGAAAATTCAACTTTAAAATAGAAAATAGTTATTTTTGGGGAAAAAAATGAATTATTTTAAATTGTAATGATATTTCTCAATATTACGGTTTTTACTGTATTTTTGATCAAATAAATGCTGTTTTAATGAGCATAAGACACTTCTTTCAAAAATATAAAAAAATCTTACTGACCCCAAACTTTTTTTTTAGTTAGTTATTTAAATATGAAGTGAAAATCCATGTTTCTAAGGCTCATTATGAAAATATTTGTTTTAATGACCTTGAACTGACCATTTTCTTTATTTCTTTAGAGAGAGAGAGAGCTTTGTAAACACCTGGAGCTATGGCACCTGCTGTTGGAGGTCCTGTGGGCTACACCCCTCCTGAGGGGGGCTGGGGTTGGGCCGTGGTAGTTGGCGCCTTCATTTCTATTGGTTTCTCCTACGCCTTCCCAAAGTCCATCACTGTGTTCTTCAAAGAAATTGAAGTGATCTTTGATGTCAATAGCAGTCAAGTGTCTTGGATCTCTTCCATCATGCTTGCTGTCATGTATGGAGGAGGTAAGCGGTGTCTTCCTGCTCTTTATCCTTTTCCACTCAAAACTCTCAAACACTCAATATATCATAAAAAAGTTGTTTGTGAATTCATAATGGTTTAATTTCGTACTAGACGTTTGCACTGATTTTAACCTGAGTTGCTTAATACAGTAATTCTGTCCATGAGTCACTTTTAAATAATGCTGTTTTGTTGTCCATTCAAGCCAGTAGTGAGATCATGGCACAGGTAATGAAGGCACAGTTTATCAATGGATATTGCGTGAGTGAAAGACCCTTATTCATTTAAATGTAGAAACGAGAGGCATGCTAGACAAGGCTTAGACATCAGCCACCGGCTTTGCTGAGAGATTGAGCTCTGAATGGGCAACTCTATCTCCCTCTGGAGTCTTTCTTCTCAGTCAGCTCTTTATTCTGCAAGTGTCAGATGTTTTCCTTGGAGAGAGATGAGGAGATGAGACGCCTAACTCAGGAGTCACACAGACTTGTGATGACTAGTGTCAATAGCAAACTTGTCTCAGGAAGTGGAGCACCACCAAATGATGTCAGCATACTTGCATAGGCAGACTGAATTGCACCTTCTCACGCTACTGAGCAGATCAAAAATGAGTTTAAAAAAAATCAACCATTTCATATATGAAAAAAAGGATTGAATGTTTCTGACAGTATGTTGGTACTTTTAAGTTATAAGTCAAAGTTTTATTGCAAAAGCCAATTATCAGTATGACTTGTGTGCATGCTTTCACACAAACTTAAAGAGGCAAAACATTTTTTAAATTTTTTTCTTTATCCTCGTGTAGATCCAAACTCTCTTTTCCCTTTCGTAGTCACTACGAGTTACGTCATGACGACGAATGGGGTTTCGTTTAGAAAGCCTATCAACTTTGAGAAATATAAAACGAGCCAATGGCAAATAAATGCAATGGGTCTGCTGATTTTGCATAGCATAACTCCGCCCCACCTCGTAGGTATAAAAGGAGGACGCCGGCAACAAGCAGATATGTTTTCGCTTCGGAGCCAAGTTTGTTCTTCACTCCACAAGCCATTCTGAGTTTTCACTCTTCGAGACGAGCTACTCTCCAGGTGTTGGTGTTACAGCGAATTCCTGCGAGATTTACATTGCCTGCTGATCTGTGCAGTGATTGCAAAACGCTATCCAAAATCCGCAGACCCATGGCATTTCTTTGCCATTGGCTCGTTTTATATTTCTCGAAGTTGATAGGCTTTCTAAGCGAAACCCCATTCGTCATCACAACGTTCTCTGTGGAACACAAACAAGATGTCAAGTTGTTTTGAAGAATGTTAAAGCTCTTTTTTTTCATTCAGAGCAAGCGTACAGTGAAGTAATGTAAAGCTCGTTGAGTCATTTTGCGAGCAGTTGTTGATAAAGAAAAATGTCACATCACAATATTGGAAATATTTCCGTTTTAAATAACAAAGGCAAACCAGTGAATATCACACAAGCAATGTGCAAACTTTGCGCTATAGTTATGCTGGTGAAGAAGTCTCAAACCTAAAAGTTGTTTTTGATTAGGAGTAAGCTAATCTAGCATCTTATCATTGCAGAGCATTAGTTATGTGGTGATGCACTATGAAATTATTGTGGGGCAAATAAATTGTAATTTTAATTTAATAAAAAAGTATCCTAATAATAATATTGATAATAATTCAGATCATCGCAGCTTGAGATGATCATCATTTTTTTTTTATTTTTTTTTTTATTGTTAGTTCTGATTGTACAATGGGATTTTCCTTTCTTTGAAAAGATTTTTCCTTTTTTTATTGTGGACACTCTGTATATGTCATTGTCCCACATACTTCCGTCAAACTTGAGCTTTTGCCCTCACATTTGTCTTTACAAAGAATAAGGTGGTCGTTCTGGATGTGTTTTTGAAACACAGACCTTTCAGTTTATGTCAGTGGGGTTGACATTATGGCCATGAGAACTCGTGGCATGTGGAAGCACATGACTTTACATTTGACCTCATACTCCTACACTGCCCCTTCTGGCCCAGCTGAGCTAATTCTTAACTGGGGGCAATACAGAGCACATGACCCAGATGATCAAAGAACCAAGCACTCTTGAAAAAATCCAAGCGTTTTGTTCTGAACACAATGATGTACAGAATCGCAACATGTAGTGCTATGGTTTGTACTGACATATTTGCAGGCAAGACATAATTGTGTGAATGTTGTATGCTGACTTGTGCACATCAGAAGTCTGTGTAGCAATATTTCTTATTCATAATAGTTCACATGCTCGCAAATAAATCAGAATGGCATTGTTTAGGATCTAGTTTTATGCTGTCCATGACTGGCATGTGTTGTGGTCCCCTTTTTGCTGTCATTTCCCTTTCTATCTGTTTTATGATGCCCCCTCTGCCTCTTTATGAATTCATCCACTGTCTCACCCACCGTTTGCAAAGAAGTCTAAATGCCCTCTAAGCTAAATACTGTCAGAAGGTGTTTGTTTATTTTCCAGGGATGTGTTGTTTTGGCATTCTAGGCCAAGACATCTTCCTACATAGACCTCTAGTGCATTTAAGCTTGTTGTCGTGACCCAGGCAGCCCAGAGGTAGTTCGCCTGGAGCAAGAGGTCCAGATATGAGGATATTTACATGAATGCAGACTGATCTGATATGCCAGGAGTGGGTTTTTATTTAATGTCACCCAAGGGCTTAGTCAGTGAATATTCTAATTTAAAAACACTCTGTCTGTACCACATTTAAAGTCATGTTAATATAAATTAATTTGATGTACTGTGGTTTTAATAGCAAATCTGCAAAAAAAGAAAGTGCACAGAATGTAGTAATGCTACAAATTACCCTGAAATAGTTCATGCTAAACTGCCGTTACACAAAATACTGTCTGTTTCCATACAGGTTTCCTGAAGATTCCACTTGTCTGCCATTGGTTGGTCAAATAGACATCCTTGCCCTAGACTCACACCATTGCTTTGCTTGAAACAATGTTACTGAATTGTGCTGGTCTTTTGCAAGTATTCAAGCTCATTTGTTAGGAGTGCTCATTCACATTTATCTAGGACTGCACAATTAATGATTATCATGGTATGGCCTAGTGCAATTATCAAATCTCAAAAGGCTGCAATTTGGAAACAAATATATGTGATGCGTGTTTCAGAGTTAAGCGTAGTGTAGCGCACTGTGTTCTTATACACACCAGGAGCTCATTAACTGCCAGTGCCCTCAGCATTTCAGAGTTGCTTGGTTTACAGTAAATGCTGTTCCACACAAACTCCATCTCTGCATCTGCTGTGAGTTTGGGTTGCTTATAACGTGCCTTTTGGAATCAATATGTGCCAGCCATTCTTTCCATACTTGTAATGAGAAGTGCTTATCAATTAAAAAGATGCTTTAAGGGCTCCCTGGGGTTACCTTTCAAAATACAGGTTTGATGGTATAATGTTTAAAAATTATAGTTATTATTATTATTATGATAACCATATGATATATAATCACAACTTTTTGGCCAAATTATACAGCCCTACGAACAAGCACAGCAAACTGAATTTTTTATTAAAATTGCAATCGCAATTTTATCAGAGAAAACAAGTCTGGGAGGCTGAAGACGTGCAGGGGCTCGCCATCACTCCCCGGTTTTCACATGATTAGGAGGATTCCTCCCCCCATGTACAGCCCTACATGTACAGCCTATAGCCTACTTCTCTCATTTCTTATAGAGCGGGAATGATCAAATCTGGTTAAAGTACTGGTATTACTAGTTGTTGTGGGGTAAACCAGGGATGTAACTTGACTAATGAATTTCCGCATTTATAAATGTGTTAATGTTTTCTTGCTTACATTCTCGAACACATTGACTCGCTCCCCCACTGTATGAGGTGGATTAGAGAGGCAAACAAGGCAGTCTATTGTACTGGGAGGCTGAAGACACGAGGCGCTCGCCGTCACTCCCCGGTTTTCACATGATTAACAGGCTTCCTTCTTACATTCAAGATAGGATTTGGATTCTGTACATGAAATGCTTAAAATACTCACGTAACTGCTAATAGTTTTGTAATCACTGTGTTTGCTACTGCAGGGGAGTATATTAGAACACTTTAGTTTGGTTTGTTACGGCTGAAGTTTGCCATAGGAGTGAAACATCTGAATTATGATTTAGTAGAGCATGTCTTCCAGCCACTGCATTTCACAGGTAACATCTTTTCCTCAGTTAGCTGGATGATGGTGAGAAACAGCAAAATCTGCTTTTTTATGATTACTGCAGTAATATGCAATGTCAAATTCTATTGTTCTTCCCCACAGAGCTGCAATGCCCTCTAGTGGTGTGAACAGAGACTATCAACTTTCACCATTAAATCTAAATATTTATTTGTCCTTTTTAATTTTGCGTATACATTGCTGATGTTATTGTGGACAGTTAACCTGTGCATAAAAGAAAATAGATTTACATCTTTGTAATCTTTCGTCATAATTTTAATAACGTCCTTTTCTAAGACATCGTTCCTTTGATAGGCCAAGCCATCTTTCTTTTTTTAAAAAACCTTTCTTTTCAATCCCATCAAATCCCAATGGATAAAATCAAATCATGGTTTACATTTTCTCTCTCTCTTGTTGAGTTTCCTGATAACTTAGAATTGGCTGTTTCTTGAACCATTGTTCATTTTTAGTTTGTAGCTTGATTTTTCATTACCACATATCTTATACTTATTCTCAAGCATACATTTTAACAGCCCCATTATCTTCTTGGTTACCATGTACACTAACTTTTGATAAAGCTTTACTTCAAAACAGTCATCATTTAATCTAAAAAATATTTTTTTTTAAAGAATTTTCACACAAATATTGCAGTGGCGTATTATATCATTCTCTGTTTAGTTCATTGTATTTTAAAATGTTATACTGTCTTAGATTAAATTTAAAGTATAATCTTAGTGACTTTGAAGATAATTTTCAAAAATAACATTTAAAATTTTCTTAAAATAGTTAATAAAATCTCCTTCTGCTTTAAAATTTAAATATATATTATGTGCAATAATGTTTTTATTTTATTTTTATTTATTTTTGTGTGCGTGTGCAGAATCTGACAGCTTGTATTTCCAATTTTTGTTCCCAGGTCCTGTCAGCAGTATCCTGGTCAATAAGTATGGAAGTCGGACCGTTATGATTTTAGGAGGCTGTCTCTCAGGAACAGGGCTCGTTGCTGCCTCTTTCTGCAATACTATTGAGGGCTTGTACTTCTGTGTCGGTGTTTTAGGAGGTATAAATAAATAAAATAAAATAAAATGTTTTTAAATGGTCAACCGTTATATTAGGTGTCCTTAACTATTATAGTTAAAAAATACTTAAAAAATAAGTAAAATGTACTTATTGTATTCATATCTTGAACTTTTGCTATATTGAGGTAGGATACGGGAAAGGTTAGGGACAGGTTTGCTGGTGTGGTTTGGCAGCTGTAATTATATGCAGGTATTTGTTTTAAAATACAGTACAATGTAAAAACATGTTATGTACACACAAGTGTATTGTATTAAATTATTAATTTAAATTAAGACTGACATATTAAAGACACCATATGAAGTGGGACCTTTTAAACAAATCGTTGCACTCATCCCATGCAATTTGTAGTAATAGCACTCTTGTTGATGGTGCACTCTTGTGACACATTTTAATATCACCCTGGGGACCAGTTTTCTTTTTTAACTGTTTGTTATGATGTTTTCCAGGTCTGGGACTGGCATTCAATCTCAACCCAGCTCTCACAATGATCGGAAAATATTTCTACTTAAGACGCCCGATAGCTAATGGTATCGCTATGGCTGGTAGCCCTGTCTTCTTGTCTACTCTGGCTCCTTTAAACACTTGGTTCTTTGAACAGTTCGGCTGGAGAGGGAGCTTCTTGATTCTGGGTGGACTTCTGCTCAATTGTTGTGTAGCCGGATCACTGATGAGGCCCATTGGGCCAAAACCCCAACCTGCTGTTAAAGCTGCTAACAGTAACAACAGAGCTAGAGAGCAAAAGACCATGATAGAGATCATCAATGGCTTTATCGATCTGACACTCTTCAAGCATCGTGGCTTCTTGCTTTACCTATTGGGTAATGTGGTCATGTTCTTCGGCCTCTTCACTCCTCTTGTATACCTCAGTAATTACGCCAAGAGTAAAGATATTCCCAAGGAGAAGGCAGCTTTTCTGCTTTCTGTCCTGGCCTTTGTAGATATGGTTGCACGGCCTTCAATGGGAATGGTCGCCAACATGAAATGGGTGAGACCAAGAGTGCAGTACTTCTTCGCAGCAGCTATTTTCCTTAATGGCGTGTGTCACCTGCTTGCCCCTCTGTCCACAGACTACTTAGGGTTTGTGATTTACTCTATCTTCTTTGGGTTTGCCTATGGCTGGCTGAGCTCTGTGCTGTTTGAGACTCTCATGGATCTCGTAGGGGCTCAACGTTTCTCCAGTGCTGTAGGACTGGTGACGATTGTGGAATGCGGGCCAGTGTTACTGGGGCCTCCTTTACTAGGTGAGTATGGAGTGTGTTTACGTCTCATACTCAGGCAAATCAAATGGTTTACTTTATCATACATGCATGTTTTATGACCCCCATAATAATTCAGAGACTACATATCGTATTTGTACTTATACAAATTAATTTGTCACACAGCATCTTTTTCGGATAATACCTTTCATGCATTGTGTAATATAGCTGTTTTTGAATGTAAAAGGTCTGCAAAGTTTTAAAACATCGAAGTGAATGACAAATGGAGTTATTGTCTCTGAACTGAATCTGATTCTGAAAAAAAAAAACTTCAGTAATTCCAGCCTTAATGCCCGAATATATGTATGTTTGTAACAAATTTGCACAATGCCTGCATGATCTTCATTGGCTGCCCGTGAACAACAGCGCCATCATTTCATTTCATATTACTGTATTAAGTGCTGAGGAAACCTCTGCAGCTGAAATTCAGATATGGTAATGTGCGTTTCGTTTCCGACATCTGACCAATCAGAGCTGAGTTGGATCTCTAAAAGGCGGGGTTTAGAGAGACCGAATCCTTGATCTAACCATTTCAGACACTGTGAGGTGAAACTGCAATGTATTATGAGAAAACTACAACCTTAAACAAAACAAAATTAGGAACTTTTAAAATTGCATAATGGGTACATTTAAAATGAACCAGTGAAGGCAAAGGGTTTTTTGTTTTTTACTGAGAAATTACCAGTCAAATGACCTAGGAAATTAATTTTCCCTAAAACATTCAGGTTAATATTAACCTGAAATCCTGGTGTTCATTAAAAAAGAAGAAGTATTACCTAAATTTGAATCCCTTTTATCACATTTTGTTGATAATGGGTTGATGGATCCCACTTGGATCACTGACCTTTTTTTTTATATGACAATTGTCTACACTCACAGGGAAGTTCAACGACATCTACCATGACTACAAGTATACTTACATGGCCTGTGGATTTGTCCTGCTGGTTGGCAGTTTGTTTCTGTTCATCGGAATGGGCATCAACTACAGGCTGCTGCATAGAGAGGCGAAAGAGGAATCCAAAGGAGCCAATCTGCAGGAGAAACCTGGCGAAGAAGTTGAAGATGCACTGAAAGTACCCAATAACAATACTGCAGAGGATGATGTGTGACACTGGCTGATTGGTGTTATTCTGGGTGATCCTTACATTTATACACTCTCCACATTGAAGATTTAGTTACAGACATCTATCCTTGGCCTATTCAGGTTACTGAGACAGTGATGCAAACATTTCAGTGCCTTGCATGAGTGCACACTGCGCAGTAATGCAAATTATATTTTTAATTTTATTTTTAGAATTTAACTTTAGTTTAAAAACATTTGCTGAACATTTTACTGTTTACTGTCTATTTTGGGGTGTTTTATGTACGCAGTGAGTGAAAGATTAAATCAGTGAATTAATTGCAAGAAACAAAAGTTGCCTTCTAACAAAAAAGACACTGAAGTAATAAAATAGCAGTAGATATACAAATAGTGTATGTTGTTAAATATATGCACAAATGAAACATAACCTGGTAAATATTTTCAGTTAATGCATTTTGCCAGTTTCCATGCACACTTGCCAATGTCTGTTATTTTGTGTATTCTTATGTGTACAGTATCTATATGTGCATAGCCTAGCAATGTAGTGATGAAAGATTGTTTCCTTGTTTAAAACTATGTAAGTCCAACCATTATTTGTGTATAGCCAAAAAGGTAAAATTGTTCTTGAAATGTAAAATAATTTACTATCAGAGACAATGTATATAATGTGTTGCAAAACTGTTAAAATAAAAATGATTTTCATTTAAATAAGGATTTTATTGTTTCATATCACCTTTCAAGTGCTGGTTAACTCATTTACAATGATGCAAATCTTATTTTTCTCGTTTACTTTTTTTGCAAAATGTTTATCTGACCAAAAGTCAAAGCCCATTTGATATTGCCCTTGATATTACACCTTTCATAAATGTGACAGGAGGTATAATGAAATGAATAAAAAAAAATGTTCAGTTGTGCTTTTGGAAATAATTGGACGAAACAAAATACAATAAAAGAAGAAATAAACAACTCTACTACACCAATCAGAACGTCATCAGTTGAGAATTCAATGCGTTTGTATATGTTACCTTGGGTCTCTGAGGAGCCGAAATGTTTTAACTGTTTGCAAGCTTCAACAATTTGAAGCATGCCATCCAGGTTAAAACTTAAAAAGTTTTGTAATAAGTTAGATTTCGGAAGTTATGACTAATGGGGCAACCGTGTTCATTTCAGTTGCAACTGCTGTTGCTTAAATTGAATCTCAGCGCGTGGCTAGATCAGCGGCGCGCAAACCATTTCAAAATCGGCGTCTCGCGAGTCAAACAACTGACGTAAAGTAAAAACCGTTGGTTAACGGAGTCGTATCAATCATAAAACCCGTTCAGAAGGAGCTCGTGGGAATTGTTTAAAGGTAAAATGTTTTAAAATTACGTAAACATAGTTTATAAAAGTGGAAAAGTAACGAAATTTTGGATAATTTGTAAGGAATAACTTATAGGCAAAATTTTGGATAATTTGTAAGGAATAACAAGTTATAGCCTAACGTTACCGTTTTCGTTAACTGTCTCAACATTTTCGATTTAACGTTACTTTCTCAGCTAGAAAGTAAGTTAACAGTTAATGTTATCTCAAAAGGGAAAAGCCCTGAACAATAACACTAGCAGTAGTATTCGGTATAGGCTACAGTTCTGAGGATTTTTTGAGTCCTAGCACTATTTCGTTTGACTCCACAGCATGCAAAAACCATTCAACTTCAAACTGTTGGTGCCCCCAAGAGCTCATTTGAATCAAGTGTATGCAGTGAAGCCACAGGAAACAGGCTTGTTTGAAGAAAACGGTGTTTTTTCTCACTCGGATCAGGTTGGCAAACTTGTAAATTCTCTGTTTGTGCTACAGTGTTGCTATTTGTCCTGTGGCTGGCTGCTAAAACTGCTGTGTTAACTTTTAATGAATTAGAATGATAGGCTAGTACAGTAGCCTATTATTCTAATTAATTTGAAAGTTCTTACAGCATAGCTAGACGCTACATGTATTTTGTTTGTAGAGTTACAAGTGTTCAGATATGGAGACAAGCCTTCCATTTCCATCCAAAATGGTGCTTCCTACGAAGCCATCTAGACCAGGTAACATTTATAAAGTCTAAAATGTAGTGGTGTAACTTAACGTTACGTTAATATTTATGAATAAAATGTATAGGTTTTAATGTAGTGTCAATTCCAGTCTTAAAAGCCACATGTTCGTTAAACCTAATACTTTGTGATTAAAGAGAGTATGAAGAAGGTTGCAGTCATGCCAATGGAAAAGGAGGAGGTCAGATTGAATGCTCATTTCATTTTGTATTTTCGTTTATTTCTTAAAAGATTAATCATTCAAATACCATATAATGAGGTCCATGTTATGAATTCCGTAAAATGCATAATGAAAATAAATCTAAGCAGTTTAATTATGGTGCTTTTGCATTATAGACATCATTAAGATCCAGCCAGCTGTATTCCAGATTGCTGGATGAAGCTGAGAAAATTAAAATGTGGAAGTTCAGAGTAGATAATGAAATTTCACAAAAAGACAGGAAGCTTCAGGAGAACAGAAAAACCATTGACACGCAGCGCAAAGCCATTCAAGAGCTTCAGGTAAATAATTTGTGGGTTGTACATTTGTTTTACTTTTTATTTTTATTCTGCTTTACTAAAGACAGAATTATAAATTATGTTTGTTGCAGTTTGCAAATGAAACTCTGAGCATGAAATTAGAGGATCAACTCAATGAGAATGAAGACCTTAGAAATAAGTATGTACATCATGGGTAATATTTAAATAAGCGCATACAGTACTATATTATATTATATTATATTTTTATCATGCAGAAGTAATGCTACCAGAAATTTGTGTAACATACTAAAGGATACATTTGAGAGATCTGCTGAGAAAATGAATCTGTGTAAGTGAGAGCATGTTAAAAGATGTCATATAGCATAACATAATGTATTAATTTATTGCCAATTATTAGAGAACAATAATGTGTTTTTCATTTTGCCTGAATAGTTGAGGCTGAACGGGAAGAAACTCATGATCTGTTCATACAGAACAGTGAGAATATTCAGGTAATTATATAATGAGTGTATTTACTTATTTATGTACTGGTGAAGTGTGGGGAATAGGTCCAACCCTAGATTGGGACAATCCTTTTCACGACATTGTAATTTGTTCATTTGCAGAGGATGGTGGCAGCATTTGAAAGCCTAAGAAAGCAGGCAGAGGCTGATCAACAGGAAATGTTGACATGTGCACATTTTTAAATAATTTGTCTAATAATTTAAAAACTTAAATTCACTTTAAGCATGTACTGTATTTGATACTACAAAATGAAAAATTTTAACATTGTTTTGTTAACACATCCTACAGTAAGAGAATGCCTTGCACAGTTTGAGGATCTTAAAGTGAAGTTCCAGAGTGAATGCCATGAGAAGGAGAAGGAGGTTAGTCTTTATTTTGAGTGATCTTTAATGCATACTGTAACACTCACCTGTCTTTGTGTTCATGTTGTGACTAAAACGCATGTCTATTTTGTGTTCCTTGCTTTGACTTGTTGAGGTTGCCATGCTTCAAGAAAAACTCCAAGAAAAAGAAAACAATCTCAAAGATTTTTCAGTAAAACTTCAAGAGGCAAAACAAAGCTTCAGTCTGCTAGAGGAGTCTGCAAGTAAGAATGCATAAGAACACATTGCATAAGTCTTTCCTTAATTTTTCCACAAGTCATGTGTGTTCACTCATGTTTCTTTTAGGGAAACATCAGATATTACTTCAGAATGTCACACAGGATCGGGAGGTGCTTGAGGAAAAACTCAGGGTGACGTTGCAACTCAAATGGGAGATTGAGGTTTGTCCTTAAACAAGGTCTTACTCTTAATACAATTGACCGTTTCTCAAAGACCCGCCCCCTTTAGTTACTGTTGCTATGTCCGACAAGCCACCCCACTCTCACACCATACATGCTCACGCAGTGAAAAATACATCGCTGAGCAAAGAGGACACAACGCGCTGACAGACAGGACAGAGCAGGTTACTTTTGATATGTAACAAAGTGTCATCATATCTTCCTTCTAGTTAATTTATAGCATCAAATAAGCATGAAAGAACATAAGAAGGACTGTTTTTTTAACCACGGAAAGACATCAGTACACTCCGTTTTTCAAGTTCAAATCCTCCAACTTAATCTACTAACTCTCCTGACTGCTTTGACGGACAAAAATGGCGGATTCGGCGGATGACGGATTATGATTGGTCAGATCGCCTGTCAATCAAACTCCCTGCGAAGGGTCAATTGTTTTGGACTTATTTGTAGTAGTACATAAAATAGGGCTGCACAATTAATCAAATTTTAATCATGATCCCGATTTTGGCTTCCCACGATCAAATTCGCGTGGTCGAGCGATATTTAAAATGCGTCATTGCGTCCACAGAACGCTCTGTATCAAAGTTTTTTTTTTTTGCAAAGCCAATCTAGCGCTCCGTAAACCACTGTCTGATCACGTGCCTCCATGAGCCACAGTGCGCGAGAGAGACCGAGTGTGTCTGCGCACTAGAGAGACCAAGTGTGTCTGCGCGTGAGAGAGGCCGAGTGTGTCTGTGCGCGAGAGAGACCGAGAAGTGTGTCTGCGCACGAGGTAGACCGAGTTTGAGCATTAGTAAATTGCATTAGTAAATTGGTACATACTACATAGTAATACATAATTATTATATAAGAGGCATGGAAGTTCGATTCATGGACTCCAATAATCAGTAGGCTGCTACAAACGTCTTGTTTTGAACTATTGTTTAATAAATAGAAATAATTCGAGCACATAAACTTTCATATGGAGGATTAAATACGATTCAATTTATGCAAGATTTCACAACTAATCACTGTACCACAACCAGGTTTTAAGTTTCTTAAGCATCAAATAACAATGACTCTGAATTTTATCCATTAATCGAACTTCCATAGTGCATAGTTCTGCCTTGAAATTTTCTCATTTGGTTACATTCTGTTATGGAAAATTTATTTTTATTGATTGTATATTTTGAGTTTTATTCACATCCATTATGCAGGTGCAATGCAAGTTTATATTTTGCTTCCTAAAATATATTTACACAATGTAAAATAGTGTCCTGTTGAAGTTTTGCTACATTTTCTTTATTGTTTTCTTTATTTTTATTTATTCTTTAAGGAGATGCATTGAATATTGGTGAATAAAGAGGAGCTTTTTTATTTTGATGCACATATTTATACATTAGCAGGAATGTAGCACAATATGGATGTGAAAGCAGTTATAATTAGCTTATGTGACAATAAAATTTGTTTTGGTTAAAATCAACAAATAATCATGATAATTAATCGTGATCTCAATATTGATAAAAATAATCGTGATTATAATTTTGGCCATAATCGTGCAGCCCTAAAATAATTCATGTTATTGTTTTGCAGTGTTTTATATTGTAATGTATTGAATCACTTTCCCAAGGAAAACCAGAGAGCCTTAACTGACAAACTGGAGCAAAGCAAGGAAAACCATGAGAAAATTCTTCAAAAGAAAGACACTGAACTAGAGGAACTAAACAACTTCAAAGAGCAACAGTCAAACCAACTTGCAGAGATGCAGCTGACAGTGAATTCTTTGCAATCCTCACTAACATCTGAGATACAGAGGTACTTCATAGTATATCAGTTCAAGATCTAGCATAATTAGGGATGGATTTCGTTCAAAAATCTTCGATACAGGTTCCTGAACGATACTTTTCTTCCATACCAATTTTATGAAATCTGTTTTTACAAGATTACATTACAGATTAGCTTAAAAAAAACATTGGTTTTATTTTTTAAGTTTGTTGACTTTTTTTTTTCATACTCAAAGACTCATATATGCTTCGCGCTCAAGCTTGCCGCAAAGCACTGGCAAAAGTAGCCTAATGATTATTAGAGATGTTCCGATACCCTTTTTCCCTTCCCGATACCGATTCCGATACCGAGTACTGATCCCATACCTGGGTGTGTATCTATACAGCTGCAATTCATACTAGCCCTGTATGAATTGATAGAATTATTTTATGGTGTGCTTCAGACTTATCCCTTAATTAAACATAAAAACATTCATACAGTGAACTAGAGTATTTTTATTATCTGACATACATTTCACAGCAATATATTATTTATTTTACTTAAGTGAAAAAGAACTTCAAATGCAGCCACACATCTAAAACTGTAAAATGAAAAAGGTATTTTAGTTTTACAATATAACTGTATAAAAAAAGTGCAACAAATAAATCTAGGAATCTAAAAAATATATGAATAATATAAGAAAATAATGTCTTTATAACTTAAAGTCCAGAAACAATTTAGTTAAATAAACGGCATTTCAGTTTTGACAGCGGCTGGTCATCCAGAACAATAAACTCGGTAATTTTGTCGGTTATATTTATCGCTCGTTGGCTGTCTTTTGAAAACTTTTCTCTTTGTTTGAATGAAGCTTCCAGAGATTGTTGATTCTGGCACGGCTCATTCTTCTCTGCCCTTGCCTTTGTGTTACCATCGTGTTCTGTGGCGTGACGCATCTTCAAGTGCTTTAGGTTACTCGTGTTGAAGTTGCTAATACTTGTTCCACCCCATCGAAATTGCAGTATGGCATATGAGACATGTCGCCACTTTACTGGCTGGTTGGTCCAGTCTGAAATACTGTCAAACAGCTGACATACTGCTAGCGCGCGTTTTCTTCTTCACTGATCTAAACAGTGGTTGCTTGTGGCAACAGCACAACTTCCTGTGTTGCCACAAGCAGCCACTGTTTAGAGCAGCGAAGAAGAATTGATCTCCGATTTGCAGCGTTAAGCAAAGCTAGCGTGCATAACTAGGTATTGTTTAAGAAAATGGTATCGGATCGGTACATGGGTAGAAGTACTCGCCGATGCCAGAATTGTTATTGGTATCGGCGGCATTTCGTAACAACTCTAATGATTATGAATATGTCGGGGAAAAATAATTGTTTATTAATAAACTAGTGTTTTCTGAGACAGTGTTGACTGCAAAGATGAAGTTGACGAGTGCTGACTCGTCTTCTCCGCAGTATAGGGGTGTAACGATACACAAACCTGACGGTTCAGTACTTCCCACGGTTATGAAGTCACAGTTCGGTTCATTTCGGTGGGGTGGGGTAGGGGGGTTTTAGAAAGCTAAAATTGCTTCTTTTTTTTATTAAATGAGGAGCCTAGTACAGTGATCTGTCACGCCATATCTAAGAGCACCAAAACGGCATTTATTGTTTGAATTTCGTGATCAAATAGACAGAATTTGAAAGATTACACCTTGCTTATTATCAAAAGTAACAAAACACAGCTTATTGCGATAATATGTGGTTAATGGTGGTTAGGCAACAACGCTGTATTCGTTGTGTACACTTAAGACATGAGGTCCATTGAGCCAGGGCTTGGCGGGGCAGCAGGGGGCGGGGCGTGTTCGGTACGCCATGAGAGTAGCGATACATATCGTGGGTGGTGTGTCACAGTTATTCGGTTTGGTTCGAATATCGTGCCTATGTGCCTATAGAGAGAAATACACCTTTCATTTGGATTGAATAATCAGAGAGTATTTGTTTTCGAATTGGTTCGTTTAAAAGTAGACATTTCAAGCTGATAGCACAGGTGGAAATGAAGTACAATATTAAACCAAGAAGTTTAATAATTAATTTGAATCCATATTGAAATGATTCCTTTGTTTTTTTTACAGGGTACAAGACCTTGAGACAAAGATAACCTCAGTGGGGAATAAACTTACTGTCAAAAGCGCAGAATTGGGTGTGTTAAGTTTGTAAATGTTAATAAATAATGGCGCAGTTGCATGCTTTGTACCATTCTAAGATCATTGGTTGCATTATCTTCATGCAGAAGTTATCAAGGGGCAGAAAGAGGACCATAGAAGGCAAATACAGATACTCCGGGATGAGCTGGTATGTATTTCCTCCTCTGTTTAAGTATTTATATATGATTTATGCATTTATGAAACTAAGCTCACAGTATTTCTTTAACAGAATGAGAAGTCAAACTCACTCTGCTCTATAAAGGAGGAATTAAAGACAAGTGAGGTTCAGATGCTCCAGCTTATTGCTTCACTTGAAGAGAAAGAAAGTGAGGCAAATCATTTTAAGGTGAGTAGAAGGTCATTAGGCATTCATCGGCAAAGTAAAATGCATTCTCCGAAATTTCAATGCTACATGTGCTTCATATCTAACATTCACCCCTCCCAGGATGCAACGGAGAGTGTCACCACAGAAAATAAAAACATGATGGAGGCCCTGGCAAAAGCTAGACATGATAATAAAGAGCTGCAAGAAGCTGTTGTTTTTAAAGAGGTCAAGACATTCTTCAGTTTTTGTGCATTTGTGGCATATTGTTTCAGTTTTTCACTATATTACACATCATGTATATTTATTTGAGTTGAGTAATATGATGGAACATGGACAAATATTTTGGATACTCAAATTGAATATGTACATCTTTCATCCAGGCTAAATTGAAAGAGATGGAGGAACAATTGTCAGGAGCTTTGGAGAGCTGTTGTAAATCATCTAAAGAGGTAGAAAGATTGGAGAGGGACTTAAAGGAACAGAAGTAAGAGCAACCACAACCTGTCTGGTTTTACACCATTAATCTTTAATTCTCAAACTAAACCTCTAATTTACTGCATACTGTTTCACATACTATACAGTTAATATTGATATGGGTAGTAATGTAAGGGAGGTAATCTATCTTTGAATTCTTTTAGCATCAAATTGTTTTGCAAATGGATCTGTATTGTGAGTAATTAATGTTGAGGCAGGGATGTAGACTAAATTTCTTATGAGAAAATTATTTAAAAATGTAATGTTCATTTAAATCTCATTATATTAAGCATCTTGGGCATTTTCTATTGTATAATTGAGATCTGTTCAGTATTTTATTGAACTTATTGAAGTTGTTTTTTGCTTGAAGGGATTATTACAAGGAGCTGATGTTGAAGTTGAATGACCTGCAGATGCAGAAAGACATCATTCAACAACAGGTTGATAGTGGTGCTTTAGAGAAGAAAGTCCTTCAGTCTCATCTAATGGTTTGTAAATTAAATCAAGCCTCTAAATGTTGTAAATTTACAGAATGACCTCAAATGCAGCATGTGATGGTTTGTTTGTTTATTTGTTTCTTACAGGAAAGCAATGTAAATGCTGAACGGGAGAAGACAGAAATAGATAGACTTGAGAGAGAGAAGCAACAGCTCCAGTAAGACTGAAGGAGACTTTTTGTCTTACAACATTGCAAATCTGGTTTCATTTATCATTTTATTTTGTTTTGCATGTACAATTTCATATTCCAGGGAACAGGTGAATATTTTATCTGCAAAAATTGCTGGTCAGGATGAAGAGAGAAAGAATGCTCAGGAGCAGTTGAGAGAGAGTGTGCGTTCTTATTATTATACTGTTTTATTCCATTCGTTTGTTAAGGTGTGTAATCTCATGTTTAACAATAATTCATGTTTAATCACCCCAACAGGGCAAAGGTGCAAAGAGAGAACTTCTCATAAAAGAAAAAAAAATCAAAGCATTAGAGTCAAAGGTAAAAAATCTGATTGTGTTGTACTTATACAGTATTGTGCACTGTACTCAAACACATGTTTTTAAACTGAAAATTGTCTTAAAACCAAAACAAAACCTCATAAGGAATGTATTAAAGAGGTTTCACTATTATTTTGTAAAATCATAATGTTATAAGAAGATTGTTGAAGTCAACATGAAGTACATAAACATGAAAAACATGAAACGGCATTCGCAACCCACTTTGCTAAAAGGGTATTCAGGATTTTATTCAGCAGGTCTTTAAAGGAGTGGGTGTGAAAAATAAGAGACCCTGGTGAAATTCATTTAATTCGTGACGAGTTTTCTTTAGAGGATTTAGATAGCATATTTATTCATACTTTTGACACTGGAGACTGCAGTGGTCATGTAACTGTATTTTGACATATTTCCCTTAGATAAGTAAACTTAAGGAAGATTCTGATAATTTAAAGAAACATCAGGAAGAGGAGCTTCAGAAAATACGCTCTGACTTTGAAGACAAATCAACAGCAGAGGCACAACTCAAACTTGAGGTGATTGTTTTCCCCCATTAAATGCAATAACTGAAAACAACAATAACAAGACATGATGCAAATAATGGTTGTTTTATTGTTGTTTTGAATTTTGTTTTTAGATGCAAAAACTGAAGCAAACAGCCATAGAGGCACTGAAGAATAAAGATGACACAGAAATGAAATGCCAGCAGAAGATATCAGACATGATTGCGTTGATGGAGAGGCACAAGGTCTTTATCATTCTTAATATTTTCCAGTGGTCTCTAAAGTTCTAAAGTAAAGTTGTACAATATTTTCAATTGTTTTTAGTAAGGCTGCCCTAGACTAAAGATGTTTCTAGTAAACTGGTAGTCGTTCTGTCCTGCTGAGTTTAGTTCCAACCTGCTTCAGCACACCTGCCTTTGTATTTTCAAGTGATCCTGAAGAGCTTGATGGATTAGGATGGAAATAGGATTGAAGACCTCCTATTTAAGTGATCAGTCAACTAATCACATGTTTATATTAATAAGCCATAAATCAAAAATAACGAGCCTTCTATATAAAATACATAGCCTAATCAGCACTCAAGCGCACACATAAAGCTTGCCACAGCACATCGGCAAAAGTAATGATTCTGAGTGTGTCGTGTAAAAACAGAAGGACACTGTTTAAACATTGTAATCATTTATTGGTAATGTTTTTGGCTGCAGAGATTTCGTCAACGATGCTGATGCGCGTATATGCACGTTTCATACGGATTACATAATCTGAGAATATTTTTTTTCCATTTGAATTTGTTCATTCAAAAGTAGACATTTTAAGCTTTCTATATAAATTTCTCATGTCTGTGAGGCAAGTATACACTGACTCATGTGACGCCCTCTCCAGTTCTGACTGAGATGGCAGAAAGCGCATCCTTATTGTTTTCATTATTTTACAAAAGCACAATGTTTGATGTTATTGTGAGTTTACAGAAATAAAAGTAGACCCTATACAGTTTGCATTGCTTATCTATATGACCAAAAATGACGGAGTATTTTAAATTAAATGCAAGTGATCACACCGGCACCTGTATGGCATGCAGTAAGCTCGCTCTTCACACAAACTTGTGGTGGATGAATGCGGTCGATGAATGAAAGGGCGAATGTTTGGATTTCCTGCTGTTAACGATCTGTCCTTCACAGCCTGTGGGATTTTTCCACTTCCTGTGGAGTTTTTTTTTTTTCTGCGACTAAACGACTAATACAATTTTGGTCGACCAAACCTCTTCTAGTCGACTAATGGTTAGTCGACTATTAGGGGGCAGCCCTAGTTTTTAGGCACTTTTCATTCATTTGAATGTATTGTCTTTTCTTTGCAGCATGAGTATGACAAAATGGTAGAAGAAAAAGATGCAGAGCTGAGTGAAAAACGGATGAAAGAAGCTGAAGTCAATGCAAGCAAAGCATCACTGGTAAATATTGAATTCTGTTTTTTGCACTGAACATCATACTCAGCATAGCTGAGTTGTCATTAGATGCCTGAGATGCTAATCCAAAAGTCCTAAGTCCAAAAGATTAATAATTACATTTATTGTAGAGTTATCATTGTATTTGAGACATTTAACCAAATGTTGCTGAAGCAAGACTTTGTACCTTTAGTAGGTATAACATGTAAAATCTCTAAAAACCAAATAAACAAAATATTTAGGACCTGGAGCTGTCCCACCTGCAAGTGGAAAATGATGAGCTGAGACAACAACTTGAAAAGCTCAAAGGAGAAAAGATGGTCTTGAGGACACCAGTTTCATCTCTTGAAAAAGACACACTGTACCAGGTATTGTACCATGTCAATTAAGATACCATAGGTATACATGGCAATTTAACTTGAACAGTACAACATGAAAATCTTGTTTTAGATACCTGAAATCAAACCAAAGAAGGGAGGAAACAAGATCTCTAAAACTCAAAAAGCTGGCACCACTAAGAAGACTCTGTATCAGGAAGAAAATGAAACTCCATCGAGAAATGCATCTTACACTCCTGATGTAGGTTTTTTTTTCATTATCTTTGTGCATTTTTTAACATATTCTTCACATCTATCATCTAAAAATCTTTTTTTTTTTATTATTGGCGCAAGGGAGATGTGAACGAAGCCCTTCATACCCCATTATGGAGCCTGAGCAAAAAAACTCGAACGCCTCAAATAAAGGTATGGGGGCAACCTAAATAGTTTGCTCTAGTTATTATTCATCTTAAGCATTTATACCAGCCAGACAGTTTATTTATTTATTCATTCATTTTGCTTCAGTCATTCAGAATCCGCACACCACCGTCACCTGAGATTAAGGGGTCTTGGAAGAAAAACATTCTGAAGCTGGACCCAAAGTCAGACAACTCCGAGAGCAATGATATACTGGTAAATTGTATCTACTGTCACTCTATTCGCAAACCACTAGTATTGTGCTATAAACAGACTCTTCAGTGCTCTGCTTATTTATTTGTGGTCAACTCAAGTAAATCCTTAGGCTTGTGGTTTCTTACTCTTTCTTAATTCTTTCTTAATCTGGTGTGCAGAGTTTCTCTCCAAGACCTGTTAAATCAAAGAAACCTATGCAGCCAAAAGACCCAAACACTGAGAGTTTGGACATGGTCAAGAAGGTAAAAAAAAAATCACATTTGACCAGTCTTTTTCAACTTTGTCTTCTTTATGTTCTTATTTTGACTGTCATCATGTGCAAATGATCGGCAGGTGCAGACCTCTTTCATGTGTAAGTCTCCAGGAACAGCGCTGAAACTGGCTGCAATGAAGAGAATGCGAGATGCTGGATGGACCACTGTTAGCAGTTCAGATAAGAAGAAGAAAAAAGTTACAGACAAAATCTTTGCTTGAAACTATGCATACAAAATGTGATTATCCTTTTTAAAAAAAATTTTACATAGTGCACATGACACTCCTTAGGCAATAACTTTTGATTGTTTACTATTTCTACTGGTGTTTGAATTAGCAGAAATATTTATATTATTTATTCTAAGCTCTCAAAACTATTTCACGTCATAGTATGTTCAGTTAATATACAGTACCTTACAATATTGATCAAAAGATGTTACTGGTACAGTTGTTGGTTGCAGTTACAAATCTTTGTATTTACATTTTATATTTGTGTATTTACATTTATATTTGTGTTTTATGCTGTTATGTTCAGTAATTTCATTAGTTCAAAGTTTTTTTTTTTAAATTGCCGTTTAAAAACAGCCTTTTTCATAGAAGCTTTAAGTAAAAGCAACATTTTCATCTCAAAATGTGAACTGAAAAAACTTATTTTGTTTTTGTTTTTTGAATAAAAAGAGGTTTGTTGCTGAGATCTTAAGGCTCTTGTTCATGTGCATGAAATGTCTGAAAGGTGGAGGTCTCGTTGTCAAATGGGCTCTTGATCCTCTCTCAGAAACTCCAAGCGAAACTGAGTAGGTCTGGAAGCAAATCCAGGTATGCCTGTCTGGAATTCTTCCTCGTTCTGCACTGTCATGGAGGGGTTGTAAATCTGAGGGCCGTCATAGAGTCCTCCTGAAATGACCAGCGTGTCATCTGGCACTGCAAACGGCTCACCTGTGAAAGCAATTTACAGACAATACTGTAATACTATTCATAATTTTTATTGTGAATATATAATCTTTGTGATTACTATAAACTAGATTAAATGGGCTTGCCGATGCACAAATTGATGGCATGGTGTTGGAATTTGCCTGACAACTTTCCCAGACTATAACCCATTTCTATGGTTTCATCAGCTGTGAGTTATTGTTTGGATTATTATTATGGAAAAAAAACTGTTACATTAGTAAACACCACTAATAAGATCATAAACAGATAACAGATTCTCCTAACCTGTATCTTCATTCTGGAGACGGCGATGAGTATATTGGATATTTCTCTCTTTGCTTCTGCCGTACTTGTACACAAAGATCATCAGAATTACCAGAACTATTACACCAAGCAGAATGCTGAATAAAATAGTCAGAGATTTCTCTGAATGATTCAGGCCACCACCTGCTTTAAAATAGAGGTAGGAATAGTTAAGCAGGTTACACATATTTTATTTGGCTTACATTATTAATGCTAGAATATGTTCAAACCTACCTTGAGATTCATTGGAAAAAGTTGTGCCATTTTGAGTTACAGTGGGAGAAATAATCGCTGTTGATTTGGTAACTGGTGTAGTGCTTGATGTAGCAGTTTCATTGTTGCTATGAGTGCTGTTGTCTGTAGAAGTGACAGCTGTTGAATTGATGTTGATTGTTGTGAATGTGGCTGATTGGGTTGTCTGAGTGTTTTCTGTTGAGTTTGGCTGCACTGCTGATCCTGTGACTGCTGCATTGCTTTGGATGGGTCCCAAAGTACTACTGAAGCCAGTAGGGGTCGCCTGGGTTGTCAAGTTGTTTTGAGTTGTACTGCTATCATTGTACGCTGAATTGCTGGATGAATTTGAAGCATTGTTCTCTGTGTGGTTTCTTGTTGCATTCAGAGGTGGAGCTTTTGATGGTGACTCATCGATCTTCTGTGCATTGGTTATACTATTCACAACCAATGAAAACAATATTAGATGGCCACATACCAAAAGCCGAAGAGTTAACACACCCATAACTGTTGCAACTGCTTTCTCCTTAAAAATAAAACATACACAGTGCATAAGTTAGTCTCGGTCAAAAGATAAAGGCATACACTTTCATACAGCACATGACCTAGTTCAGTGTGTTTTATCTGTGTGTGGTGTTGACATGTGGTTTCCTGCTAGACGCTTACAAAGTTTCCATTTACTAAGTACATTTATTTCTGGTAAAAAAAAAAAAAAAAAAAAAGTAATCATGACTTTCTTAGTATTTTACTACTATAATCAGTCGATTAGTCGCTTGATTCAAACAATAAAATGTTTTTATTGTCCTCGATTAAAAAATAAAATGCATACTGTATATGTTTAGAACACATAATGATGACTTATCTTCTTCTAAATTTCTGTACATCTAAAATGGCACTGACATGAAACTTAAGACAACAAAGAGCCACATGCATTTTGCATAAGTTAAACAAACAATCGTGAGCAACCGGTTTTATTAATGCCATCCATCACAGACTTTCCTCACATAATTTAACATTCTCGCAATTTTGTAGAATTTACATCATGTAAATAATTTTGAGAACAACTGTATGTTATGAATCTTAAGAAACTAATTTTTACTTCTATCTCTTTCTCTCATCTCTTTCATTCTCCTTCACTTGTTTGCGTAATTGTTGTAGTTATATATATATATATATATATATATATATATATATATATATATATATATAAACAGTATTAATATATGAGACAATAAGAACAGAACTTACCTTGTAAGCTGAGACGAAACCAGGAAGTGTCTCGCAGCAGTTCTTACACTCCCCCACCTGCTGCAGGCTCAATGCTTTTTCCACTCGCTAATGAAAACGGCTCGGCTCTACGTCAGACAAACAGGTAGAGTGGGCTGGCCTTGAATGACTGACTTCCTTATCCAGCATAGAAGGTAAGTTCTCAGCCATTTTTAACCCGTGTGTGTACTTTACTCAGAAGTACTTGTTTGATTTCAGTGTTTTTCCCCCTTTTCCTTGTGTGTGTGTGTGAGAGAGTGAATGATACTCAGTGAGTTTGACAATCATTTGTTTAAATTTATTTAAAAACCATTCAGATTTAATACAAAACCTTTTACTAAATATAGCTATGTAAATTATTCAAAACTTGATCATAAAAATAGCAGAATGTTTCATTTATTAGAACAGCCCATATACAATATAAAGTAGATTCACAAAATAGATTCTTGCTATTAATTTCTTGCTTCTCATATGGGAAGGTTTAAAATAACTGAATTTATCATCATCAATTAGCAATTTCAACATACAAAAATACTGTCATAATTTACTATTTACAATGCATCTATATTTCACATCTAAAACTTTGTGATCTTCTCCTTGTGGTCTTTCTCTTTCAGTGCAATTTCATTGTCATAGAAAACTGGACTGTCCAGACCCTGGATGTGCTTTGGCTCTTTCTCAATTAAGTCTGACACCTAGAAAGAAAGAAAAAATATGCAATGCAGCATAAATGTCTTTTGCAAAGCAGCTTTACTAAAACTTCAGCAATGAAACAATCAGAAAAGCTAAGCATCTAGAAAATTGTATATTTGTGCAGACATTTCTAAAACCTTTTATATAAATATATATGTTTGCATTGCTACAATATTTTAACAATTGTATATACAATTATATAAATATTTTGCATACAGACGACAACGTTGTCAAAATGATCTCTGTTCACACGGATCTGTGAAAACAACTAAAAACGCTTTATAATGCTGCCAGGCCAGTAGCTGGCGATGTCACTTTTTTAAAGAAACACTTCGTATTTTGTAGTTTACACGCAGATGATCGTGGTATCGTTTTCAAAAACGTGCACTTTGAAACCCGTTTTCAGACCCCCAAAACGCTGTTGTCGTGTAAATGAACACCAAAACTTATAAAAAGTTTTCAGTTTTTAGTTGAAAACTGTGTTGTGTAAATGGCCTCTAAATTATGATCTTTAATCCTGCTCAATATTTTTGGACCGTGTTTGTCACACTGGTAATAAAAGGTCTTACCTCTGAGTCCGAGTTTCTGCAGCCAAAGCAAATGAGATCTGACTTTCTGATAAAGAGCTCAGGTCGAGCTTTCTTCTGCTTACAGCCACCTTAAGTAATATATATATATATATATATATATATATATATATATATATATATATATATATATAAAAATAGAGTTTAGGTTCAATCTTTGAGTGTTTGCCTCACCAACAGGCATATGAGATGTGTCATCTTACCTGAGATTGCACTAACGATCAGTCCTGTGATCATGGTCACCAGGATGCCCACAGGGCAGAAGTACAGGTAGGACAGAGAATACCAGTTGTCTGCCAAAGCTGGTCTTGGCCTAAAGGACAGCATGAGACAGTTATAGTTAGCTTTGATGTCAGTGTATTTGTTAGTTTTTGAAATGTGAGCGGTATAGATTTCATCAAAACAACAGCAGAAATAAATAAATATTTTTATATTAAGAAATTAATAATTTTATTAAGCAAGAGTGCATTAAATGTTAGTGCAAATTAGTGATAGTAAATATGTTTATAATGTTACAAAATATGTCTATTTCAAATAAATGCTGTTTTTTTTATTTATTCATCAAAGAATCTTGGGGAAAAAATGATGGTATTCACAAAAACATTAGGCAGCACAACTGTTTTCAACATTGGTAATAATATTAATGTTTTTTTGAGAATCAAATCAGCATATTAGAATAATTTCTGAAGGATCATGTGACACTGAAGACTGCAGTACTGATGCTGAAAATGCAGCTTTGATCACAGGAAAAAATTACATTCTAAAACATATTAAGGAAAGTAAGTTTAAATTGATATGAAATTTCCCCACATTACGGTTTTACTGTATTTTTGATCAAATTAATGCAGCCTTGGTGAACATAAGAGACTCCTTTCAGAAACATAAAAAACCGTACTAACTCCAAACTTGTTATTAGTTGTGCGTGTATGTATGTGTGTGTGTGTGTGTGTGTGTGTATATATAAATACTACTAACTGTGGAGTTGTGGTTTGTAAGACTGTGCTGAATGGTATGGTAGTGGTGGTTTCATTCATGTCCTGTGCAATGCATCCTTCCACACTCAAAGGAAGAAGGAGGATCTTCTCAGGTAAAGGAGGATACAACTGAGCTCCAATCCCCACCCATAACGTTATAACCAGGCCGGAAATCAAACCAGTTAAACCTCCCTGTTGGAAACAGTACACCATTAATTTGTATGCATTTTGTTTAGTGTTAAAAGTGCAAAAAGTACTTTTTGTTTATATGACAGTGGTCTTGAAATTTATACCAAGAGCTATTGGTGTGGATGTAGCATGACAAACATTTTTGGTTACTGATGCTGTAGAAATACCCGCTTGCTGTGGAGAGAATTACTTAGAGCACCTTTAAGACATTTTGGTTATTTGTTTAAAAAAAGTTACACCTGATATATAAGTTCTTACAGTGGAGTTCGCACAGCGGAAGAACATGCCGAGCAAATAAAGGCCCAAGAGAGGTCCACTGATCATACCAAATATGGACAGAGCTGCCTGTGGAGGAAGAGTCACAGCATGTCATTACAGTCTGTTATCAGCAGAGGGTGAGACAGTGACAAGGCAATGGATTGAATGACGTTATTGGAGTATTATATTAAAATGTGCTTTGTGCACAGAATAGATTTACCTGCAGTATATTGCCCATCATAGAGGCGACACCAGCCATTCCAATGCATACACCTCCATAAAATACACCTAGTGATGAGCAGTACACCGTTACACATCATGCACGTCTATCCATCATGCTCTGACGTGAAGCATGCAGTTGTCAGTGTATACAGCTGTCACTGAAACTCACTCATGCCCATGTTGATCCAGGACTGCTGTCTCTCTGTCAGCCAGGGGAATGCTGGTTTCAAAAAGTCCGCGACTGTGACAGCCACCAGAGCGTTGATACTCGATGACACCGTACTGTTGAAACACAACACAAAAGCTAACTAATGGTGTCTGATGTGTGACCTGATCTCAACAAAATCAACATTGTGTTCCATCAAGCCTTAAAAGTCAGGATCCATGCTTTTTCTCAGCTAAATCCTAATGACCTCTTTTTATTTATTTTTTTATTTTAAGTAGGCTACACTCTGATATTTCAAGTTAGCCTATGTTTTAAACCAGGGGTTTTCAAAGTGTGCGCGCGCCTCGCCAGGGGGCGCCAAAGCATGCCACGGGAGGAGCGGAGATGGGAAAAAGTATAGCCTAATAATTAGTTTAAATTAATACATTTAAAAAGTTAAATTGTTATTATTCTAAAAATAAGGCCTCGTTTACACTGCAGGTCTTGATGCCCAATTCTGATGTTACGTTTATTTTCCATTTTTTTGACCGTCCGTTTACACGTTCTTCCAACTGTATCCGATTCATGCGTTTACACTTGCCATATAGCCTATCTGAATCATTGCGACTGCGTAAAGGGTTAAATTCTCTTGCACAGATGGATGAACGCGAAAAATGCTTGATGCTAGCTCTGCGATAAATGCAAAGTTCGCCAAACATCACCTTGGTTTTGAGGGGAGGACGAAAAGTGGCATGATTGCACCCTGCGCATTTGCTTCAGTTATTGTGCGAGAGAGATCTCAGAACTCTGGTGGGAGCATATAGTTGAGCTGAGCATAATGCCTCAGAAAATCTGATCTGCCTGTTTACATGACAGTCGCGTTGGCACATATCTGATTTATATCTCATTTATTTCCACATATTAACGAGGCCTGAAACCGATCTCGAAATATCCGAATGCATGCGGGTTTTTTCTCCTGTTTACATGGTCATAAAACACATCCGAGCTGTGTCACATATGAGCAAAACATCAGAATTGGGTCACATTTCACTGACAGTGTAAACAAGGCCTAACTGCACTTTTCATGTTAACACTGTCAATAATTAAAAAGTTATAATCACTAGAACATTTGTAATGTATTTAAATAGGCTATATTTAAATGTTAATGTAAAAATAAAAAAAATCTAAATACTAAAACATAATCATCATACGTATATATTTGTGTTTACTGTGTGTGTGTGTGTGTGTGTGTGTGTGTGTGTGTGTGTGTGTGTGTGTGTGTGTGTGTGTACAATAAATAAATAAATATATATAGCACATTAATATTTAGCATAGTTTTAAATAGAATACAATATAGTTTGAACATTTACAGTGTGTGTGTATATATATATGCCTATATATATTCATGATTTTTTTTCTAATTATTCTAGTAATATAAAATAAAAATATATAGGCTAGTTTTTTTGTTTTTTTTTGGTTTTGGTTTTAGGTTGTTCCCCCTTGATCTTGGTTCAGGTTAGAAAACTTTCCAAGAATGATCAGGATGGACTTATTTGACAGATATTTATTGGTGGTTCACCTTAATGTTCCACTGTAAGCTGCAGCCACAAACAAGCCAGGAAGTCCTGGGAAATCAGCTAGTATGTCCATCACCAGATAAGGAAGGAGCTGGAAAACATTTTCTTTGGTCATATTAATTGTAAGCATTGTGAGTAAAAATTAAGAGGCTGCTAGGGCGTGTATTACCTGGTCTGAAGCTCCTACATCTTTATTGGTGAAAGGATCACAGTTTTTATATATGGAGTACATGGTGAGACCAGAGAACATGGCCAAACTCACTGTGACCCATAAACCAACCATATTCACATACAGAGATCTGTGGGCAAATATTGACAGGACACCAGTGTTTGCATTGAACATATGCAGTATTAGCTGTAGGAGCATGAGTAAAGTCTAATAATATCATGTCTTGAGATAATACTCACAGCTTGGCTTGAGTTACTGTCCGGCAGGAAATGTAGCGCTGCACCTGTGATTGGTTGATTGAGTACATGGACGCCCACATCAGACTGCCGCCAACAACGATTGTCCAAAAACTATGACGCCTCAAAGGATCAGGATCAAAACTGGAGAAACATTTGAGAGGTAAGTCTATCTCTGTCTCTTTCTTTACACCTACTTTCTAACTATACACTACCCTTCTAAAGTTTGGGGTTGTGCGATTAAAATGTTTTTGAAAAAAGTATCTATCTAGTAATTAATTTAATAATTAATGATCTTTACAACGGAACTGAATCAACACTGAACTTACTTCAGCTGAACAACAGATGAAAGTAAATGTATTCTTGAACTTGAATAAAAGTATTTAAAAAAATGATCAGTATTTATGTATGTGATCTAGTTTTCTAGCCCAGATTTCTTTACCTGAATGTTTCCAAACGTCCTCCATAGTAGCTGTCATTCCAGATCTTCCCGAGTCCCCCCTGCAGCACAGCCCCACGAGCGATGACCGCCACAAACCCCCCCAACATGATGATCATCTGGAACACATCTGTCCATATCACTGCCTTCAGCCCTCCCTGTTAACAAAAGTATATCCGCGTAAAATGCACAAATTGCACCATAGTTTATATGACCACCTGAAGACCAAGAACAACATATAAAAAACAGTAATGTTGGTGATTTCAAGTTACACTCTTTAAAAAAAGAGGTGGTTTTCATAGCAATGAAGAATTCTCAAAATAACCTTTTTTATTTACTTACTGCAAAGAACATTTAATGATCTAAAGAGCCATGGAACCATACAGTGTATCGAATGGAAGTTAATGCAAAAGTAGTAAATGAGCCAGGGGTGTATGGGACATTATCTGCTCTTGCCCTTTTCTGGAATCGCAAACAGTATGTCAAACTGTGTGATGTTGTGATGTGAGTAGTTATTATGATACACTACCTGTCAAAATGATTGATGGTGACCTTTGACCTCACCCCGCTCCTTCCGGTCCCGCCCCTTCCTGTCCCGCCCCTTCCGGTTCCTCCCCTTCCTGTTCCCTTTGACCTAGTTCCGCCCCTTCCCATCCCGCCCCTTCCTGTTACCTTTGACCTAGTTTCCGCCCCATCCGGTTTAACTTTCTGTCAAAATGATGGATGATGACCTTTGTTCTAGTTCCGCCCCTTCCTGTTAAAGTTTCTGTCAAAATGATGGATGTGTGACAGTTAGTTTGATCGTTTGAAGTTGGTTTGATCAAGAAAAAGGGGTATAGGGGTATAGATCTACATAGATGTTTCACACGAAAAAAAAATATTTCAGAGATCCTTGTGCGGCTATATTCGCATAAAGGGTTAAAATATACACTTAAGTGCTATTTAAAAATGGTATAAACCATCGTTTTATTAAAAAACATTGTGTCAGACGTAATTGGTAGCATGATTATCTTGTTTCATCGTGTATTAAGTACATATTTATCAGGCTGATATTTGTAGAAATAAGTAAATTTATAAAACAAAAAGAATCAGCTAGGGACGTTGCAAACTACTGTCATTTAACTTAATCTTTGGTTTTTAATCTTTTGGTTTGAAGTTATGACTTCTGAAGATGCGTAGATTCACTCGTTTGAAAAATTGAGTTTTGTAATTTACATATCTGAAATTAAACTTATGGTAGTTTTTTTAAGTATTTTATTGGCTAATATCAATGTCTTTATTCATAAATATGTTCTCATTGGTGTAAAATTAACTTTGCCAACGAACTGACTTATCCTCGTAAGGAAAGAATTTCTTATCATTATTTACATGGTACGGGTAAGTCCATGGAGGCCTCCGTGTCGTTCCGCCATCTTGAAAAACTATAATAGCATGAGAGGGACAAAAAGCACTAGCCTAGCTCAACTAGCCAACCTTTTCGTTCAGAGCCGGCTGACTGAAACCATCTGAAGCGCTCAGTGAGAGGCACCTGAAAGGCTGCACTGCACAGTACTTCATAATGCAATCCTCGTAGCCGTGATAAAGCATAAAAATTAATTTAAAGCAAATTCAAAACGAGGGTAAATATGGGGATAGCTTTTCCGAGGTGGATAGAGCTATGAAGGAGAAGTTGTCTGCTTTCTTCTCGACAGGTAAGTCAATGTTACGGTCTAAATTACAAGCGTTTTCATTCCGTGGTTGTGTAATTCATTATGTAGGCAGCATAACAGTAGAACATGAATAGTTAAACTCGATGAAATGCTATTGGAAGACGTGTTGTCAAAGCTTCTTGACATATAACGGCTAACGTAGATGCAGCACGCATTTAAAAAAGCGAGGCGCTAGAGAGCACTATTCGTTTGAATGCAAAATACAATATCACCGCTAGATGGCAGAAATTCCTACACAGCGTACCATTAAGGACTAAGTTGTAGGGTATTTGACAAAAAAGCCTAGAAAATCGAGGAGGTCAAAGGGGATGCTTCCCGCTATAGTATCATCAGCTCTCCCAAAGTCTGTTCATTGGACCAACAGACAGCCTGTCGCATCAACAAAGGCTAACATTTTAAAATTCGACATATATTTTGAGTAGATAACCGATAGTATATTCTCAGTAAAGGGGTTCACCCTGTGTGTTTCCACAATGATTAAGGATAGTTTGGGAGACACAAGAAAAGTAAAAATGATCTTATACGTACAATAGATCATAGCTACCCTAGAAAAAGTAAGATCATGCTTTGAATTAAGACGAGTAAAATTAAATATTCGCTCAAGACAAACTTTACTTGCGTCATGGACCACAGAGGCACATCGCGTCTCTGAAAATGTGTGGTGATTTTCTAAATGATACAACTTAATCTAAATAAGAGCAATGTAGAGTCCTGGGATTTCTTTAAGAACAACAGCAACAAAAACATTGTGACAACATGTTTCATGTCGCATGGACAAAAATACTGTTTGAAATAAGATCTAAGACGCCAAAGCACAGTTCTTGATTTAAAACAATTTTTAATTTTTGGAACAAATGATGTTTAGTAAAAAATAATACCTTAGGTTAAATTTATGAAATCCATTTATATCATACAGAAGTAGAAGATAAATAGAAGATACGATTTTAATAAAACTTTACAGATTTGACTTAAACAGTCTTTTCATTTTAAAAGATCAAATTTAAACTTTTAAGATTATGCTTTTAAATGAATTTAGTATGAATAAAACACTGGAAAGAAGACTACTTTACATATGCTGGGGCATTGTGTCCCAGAGGCTCATCTGGCCTGTAACTCCTCTGTCTCTGTGCGGGTGTGAAGCTTCATCTCACCCTGTAGTTTATCGCTCAAGGATCTGGGAGGGTTTTTGTTTATGACATCTTAAACTATTGGCTTTTTGGTTTATGTTTTATCATTGCATATATCTAGTTTCTACTACTTCTTCATCTCTATGAAAATGTAAGGAGTTTTTATATTTAATATTTATATACAGTATATAATTTTATATATATATTAATTTAGATAAAACAATGTTTAATTTGTATGAATGCATTTGTCATTATACATTGAGTTATATACTTTAGTTAATTTTAGTTTTTATTTTAACTTAGTGTGTGAGAGTGCAAAACAGTATGTAAAAAACAATGTAAAAATGCAGTTTTCTGTGACGGTCGTGTTTTAGGTGTACGGGATAGAATATGCTGTTACAGTACAAAAATCATTATGGCTATATTAATAACAATTATAATTTAGCTCACCGTTAAACAAAATCATTACAGTAATCTTCTAAAAGATAAATAGAAGATAGAACTGTATTAAAACTTTAAAGATTTAATTTAAACAGTCTTTTCATCTTAAAATATTTAAACTTTTAAGATTCTGCTTTTTACATGAATTTAGTATCTCTGAAAAGCAGACTAACATTGCATGATGCACAGAGGCTCATCTGCTCCGTCACCCTATATCCTGAAGCTAACATTATTGTCATGTAACGTATTTCTCTGAAGATGTGCTGGTAATCGGAAGGAGCTTATAAGCAGGCTATCAATGGGGCTCGGTCTGAGGCGTCACAGATTCTAAAAGTCTTCATTGTTGCTCTCTCACTACAGTTAGGCCTATGTGGGGATTTTCTCACAGATACTACTGGAGGAATTATTAAACATTTCACCCCAATGTGTGAGATAACTTGTGAGAGCCGCAAAGTTCAAAGTTCTTTACATGCACTCTGATAAATAAATAAATAAAAAAACATAGTCAAGTTTTCCCCAGAGACCATCGATATAGCATATTTGTTTTTTTATGAATTCATTGAATAAGTTTGAAACTATTTCAAACTTTTAATGCTTATACACTATGAAATAAATTTAGCAAAACATTCACAGTCTCATTCTGATCACTGAACACACCCCTCTGACTGTCAAACGCTGGTGTGAGAGAGAGAGAGAAAGAGAGCAATACCCTGGGGTTCTTTTCAACTTTAAATGGTCAATATGGACATCTATGTGATAGGAGCTACTTCCACCCTGGTGAAAATGTAAGATGATTTTATTTTTATCTAAATCTAACATAATTGGTACAGTAAATTTGTCAAATATTTATTTTAAATGAACAGAATGATTTTCAACTTCAGTAATTTAGTAAGATTTTTTAATGAACAGCAGGCTTTTCAACTTTAGTTAAAGTAGTAAACTATTTATTTTATATATGATATATTTTCATTTATACACTTTTAAAGGAACACAATGCTTTTCAATGGGCTCAGGAACGTGTCACAAAACCAGATACCAGTCCAGCCACACGCTGGTGTGACAGAGAGAAAAGACTTCAGGAGAAACACTTGTGGGAATTTTTCAACCATGGTGAAACAGTAAGATGATTTTATTTTTGTTTAATTTATATACTTTTAATTCAACAGCATGGTTTTTCAACTTGAGTCAGTGTCAAATATTTGTGAATGACTAAATGTACATTTTATAACCATTTCATTTAAATGACCATAATGCTTTTTCAACTTCGGTGTGAGATAAACTTCCAAGGTCCTCAGCAATGCGGAGGGAGGGGAATTCCTGCTTTGACAAAGACACACACACACATACATAGACGCTCGCCCACTATGTTTTTGAGACAGTGCAAGGTCATTCATACATTTGCATTGTTTTCATAAGTTGTATGTTTTTTTTTTCTTCAACTCTCTAATAAATAACTGTTTGCAATTTTTTGTGGCTCCATTTTATTTAAACTGAAATGCTTGGTTCAGTGAATAGCTCTACATTTATTAAAACTTTTAGTGTGAGGTTTTAGTAAGATTTATTTTATTTAAATTGAAATGCTTGGCTCAGTGAATTGTTCTACATTTATTTAATCTTTTTGTGTGATGTTTTTGTAAGTTTTTATTTTATATTCTTTTACAGAACAGATAAACTTTCACCATTTTATTTAAACTGAAATGCTTGGTTCAGTGAATAGTTCTACATTTTATTCAAACTTTTTGTGTGAGGTTTTACATAAGCTGTATGTTTTATATTCTTCAACTCTCTGATACATATTTAACTGTTTGCAGTTTTTTTGTGGCTCTGAGGTTTTACATAAGCTGTATGTTTTATATTCTTCAACTCTCTAATACATATTTAACTGTTTGCAGTTTTTTTGTGGCTCTGAGGTTTTACATAAGCTGTATGTTTTATATTCTTCAACTCTCTAATACATTTTTTAACTGTTTTTGCAAAAAAAAATTCTCTTTCTAAATCACTTTCACAGCTGCCCGTGATAAGCTCAGGGACATGGAGGGGATGCGGTGACAAAACACCAACTTCAAACGATCAAACTAACTGTCACCATCAAAGCCAATACATCTCAAACTATCTGTCACACATCCTATACCCCCCTTTTTCTTGATCAAACCAACTTCAAACGATCAAACTAACTGTCACACATCCATCATTTTGACAGAAACTTTAACAGGAAGGGGCGGAACTAGAACAAAGGTCATCATCCATCATTTTGACAGAAAGTTAAACCGGATGGGGCGGAAACTAGATCAAAGGTAACAGGAAGGGGCGGGATGGGAAGGGGCGGAACTAGGTCAAAGGTAACAGGAAGGGGCGGGATGGGAAGGGGCTGAACTAGGTCAAAGGTAACAGGAAGGGGAGGAACCGGAAGGGGCTGGACTGGAAGGGCGGGACCGGAAGGGTCGGGATGAGGTCAATGGTCACCATCAATCATTTTGACAGGTAGTGTATCATAATAACTACTGATGTGTGATTGTAAACGGAATGATGTTACTGACCAGGGTGCAGTAGATAATGCAGACAGCCCCAGTTGCCACTAGCACTCCCCACAGATCCAGACCTGTGACTGCAACACAAGAGCTTATTTATAGACATGAATGTGTTTGTGGCCCTGTTTACACCTGGTATTAAGATGCGTTTAAATACAGGTGTAAACAGGGTCTAGCTTGTCCACTTTCGACCACTTCCAGTTGTTGAAAACACATTAGACCAGATTGCTTTCATATGCCCTGTTTACACCTAACATTAAGATGCATTTTGGCCGATCGGATCTCAAGTAGACGAGGGATCTCTTTCAACAACTTCTGTCCTGATTTCTTTAAGTGGAGGGTCTATGGACGGGTAAAGGCATAGGGTCTTTTTTTCAGTCTTTTGATCTAATGGATGAAATAAGCTCACACAATTTCCTTATGAATGTAAATTGTGTGACTGAAAAACACAGAGAGCAGCAGTGTTAGTTTTTGCTCTGATAGCCACAAGACCAGCCGAACGCTGCGAGTGTGTGTTAGAAATCAGGAAGGGTGAGAGAACATTGTGCTTGGTTTGTTTTTGTCTTCAAACCAAATTTGGGTCTCTAGCAGACAAAGTTTAAATCCAGTCTAGCTAGCGTACTTCCCATGATGTTTAGGCATTAGGTCAGTAGGTGGAGAGTAGGCGTCTTTTGCGGCTGTTCGACCTGAATTCGGCTGAAGACCCAAGTTTGGTTTGAAGACAAAAAAACTTAGCAAGCACAATGTTCTCTCACTATTCCTGATTTCTAGCACACTCACAGTGCTCGGCTGGTATTGTGGCTATCAGACCAAAAACTAAAACTCCTCCTCTCCATGTGTTTTTCCGTCGTCTCCAGTCACATTAATATGTAAATTGTGTGAGCTTATTTCGTCTATTAGATCAAAAGATATGAAAAAAAAAACAAATTTACCCGCCCATAGACCCTCCATTTGAAGAAATCAGGACAGAAGTGGTTGAAAGAGGACAAAGAGACAGATTTAAACACCAGGTGTAAACTGGAATGTGTCTCCCTCGTCTGAGATCCGATCGACCAAAACGCATCTTAATACCAAGTGTAAACAGGGCTTATGGGTGTTTTATCAATTAGGGGCAAAATGCTCAAAATGTCTTTAAACTATTTCTTTCATGAATGATAGTTGGTATCATTCATGAATGATGAATGATGAATGATGTGTTTCTTTATTGGGGAGAATTTTTTGTTATAACATTTTATTAAATTGTACATAAAAGCTATAAATAACAATTTTTGTAAGCATATTTCCCTAATCCTAGGTGACAGAAAAGTTTCTCTAATTGAAGAATCACCCTTATGCATTTACGTGCAAGCATTGTTTGGTTTAATATACATGTGTGAAGTCATGGGGGGGGGGCATTTCCATTTCTTCTAGCAGGCTTTGTTAAATGGGTTTTGACATTAATAAATGAAATATAGTTCTCTACTTACTCTGATTAAGTGCAAGTGCAGGGGCATAGATAACCATGCCTGTGTATAAAGCCTGTGAGAGATAACACCACCAATTAGATGATTGAACAAATCTCTTTTGCCTAAAATTCGTCAATATATTCAACATTTATGACTCTATTACGTGGAAAAGGCATATACACAACAGACATTGTTTTTCCAAAGTGATTCACGATGGCACAATCACTCGTGAGATGCATGTTTGGTTATGTATAAAGTCATGCAGGAAGCTAAAATCCAACTTACGGTTTGAGCAATATACATACTGGTTCCAATCACTCGGATGAGCTTGTTGAAACGCATTTCCAAGTACTGCAAAAACAAGTGACCAATTCATTTAATTATTAGCAAACAAAACAACAAAATTTACATTACATCATTTACATCATTACACAAAACTCAGATTGTACGATGAACTATTACATACTGTTTTTCTCAGATCAACATCGTTGTTGTTTTAAAGGTTAATCGTGAGAATCGTGTGCTGATAACTTATCGGTGACAAGTCACATCACCCGAACCCTTTTAGTTTTGCTGTTTTCAAAATACACTCAATGAAAATATTCTAACTCTAAATATATATATTAACAAAAATCATTTTGATATGTTTTACTTTTTTTATTTCATTTTGATTAGTCTTTTCATATAGACAGTGACCAGCTTCTGCACTTTGGATTATACAATAAAACAGTTCTGACTATGAAATTGTACAATGTCCAGTACATCCAGTGCAATGTCAGAGATGATAAATCTGTTTGTCAATAATCTATCCTGACATTGCCTTTTTCCTTTTAATCATCTCTCTCTCTCGTCCTCATTGCATTTCCATCTATTGATTCTTTATCAAACACAGGCACAAATGAGGGTGTTTCCAGCCTGTCTGTGTTCTCTGTCCTCATGCAAACCCCTTGTGCCCAGTGTCGCCCTCTTACCTCGTATGTGCTGGTGATGCCCAGGCGGTAAAACAGAGGCACGAAGATTTCAGCGCTGATGATGGACATGATGGCATAAGAGAAGGCAAAGAGCCAGAACGGTGTGCCGTACATGTATGACTCTGCAGGGGTGCCAATAACAGTGATCCCTGACATGAAACTAGCCGTTAGGGACAAAGCCACAGGCACTGCGGTCATCTGACGGCCACCCAGTAGAAACTCTTCACTGCTGACCTCCTTGCGTCCACGGATAGCCTGGAACAAGCCGATGCCCGCAGCAAAAAGGATCAAGCCGGCGAACACCACATAGTCCCAAACTGAGAACGTCGCAACTGGACCTCCACTGCCCGGCATGATTTGGAAAGTGCTCTTTGAGAGACCTTAAAAAGTTATATACCTGGTGTCACGCCGGTCAGAAGTGATGTTCTGCTGGAAATTCCTTCCGAAGCTTTTTCCAACAGGAGGACGAAACCAAGTAGCACCGGTCCGTGCCAATGACTGATAAGAGTTCAAGTCTTCTGCAATCTTGGACCAGCAACAAAAAGACTTGGGTTAATGATCCCTCAAGGCCAGAAGATATATCAAGTTATATTGTAAAAGGAAGTGAATGTTTTTTTTTATCCCTAATCTTGCAGGAACAGTTTAGTCAAATTAAAATTAATTCAAGAGGATGCCTTGTGCTGACTTTAACCTCGCTTAGTCAGTCAACTCGTAGGTGACAAGGTAAAAAAGGAAAACCCCAAAAAAAGAACTAGGCTCTTTTAAGATCATTTTTAACAAAATCAGAGGACTTCCAGAATATGACAAACATACCACTTCATTGTGAGCCCATAGCAGGTGTCATGTCATGTTCCTGGTACTGATTTGAGGTTTACTTGAAATAAGACTTTAGTTTTTAGCTTAAAAAGTTTCCTGTAGGTAGTGTTGAATCATTATCTATCGACGGTTCCAGGTAAATCAGAAACCTTGAGCAGCTTTCCAATCAGCTACAGCTTGACAGAAACAATACACGCGATAAGATGAAGTAATTATTAACCGCATCTGAAACCAGGGTTCTATAGAAGGGTGATGTGAGCAAGCAAAAGAGCTGTAAAATCTCAGATAGACATTAAATGGCACGTGTGAACGTGAAGCTTACAATTCACGCCAGTAAAACAGCATAAGTAATGGTGCTGAAACGGCTGAGGAAGTTAATCTGTGACACTGTCATAACTTCTTGATGTTGTGATGCTGTTATAGGTTCTCCAAGCTGCAAAACAATTTTTAAAGGCATTCTTTTTCCTATTTGAGTGCTGAAGGTACGCATCACTCAGGTGGAAAGAATTGCTCACAAAATGTGCATTTACTTTTCCATTTTCAATATTGTGAACTTTGCACACAAGATAAGGCCTGCAAGATTTATACAATGACAGCTTGGTAAATTGACTAAACTGACAGCGTGTATCTTTATTAAAGATCAGGTGTGTGATGATCTGACAAGCAAGATGACTTAATGAAGCCCATTTGTTGCCATGTTTTGTTATAATACAGCTTGATTTGTGTACATAACCCACATAGGATATATTTCAACTCTGAGTATCTTAGGAACACCATTAAGTGTTAAATGAATCCTGTAATTATTGTGGAAGAGTGACCATTTATAGGGTTTGTGTTAATGTATAAAAGTGACCATTTATAGGGTTTGTGTTAATGCCAAAGAAGCTATGGATCAGACCCAAAAAGCTACTGTGTAGGAAATGGAAAATCCCAAATGAAATCTCCTAGTATCTCAATTGTTTCTCCTATACTGCGAAAGCAGATGTTGATTCTCAGTTAAGTCTCCGGCTTCTCAGATTTTTCTCCTGGAAAAAAGGCTCTCATAATCATATGTGCAAATAAATGAGATCTCAACAATGTCTCTTGGGCTACAAAGTTGCAAACAAAGGTCAGAGATTTTAATATTAAGTAATAGCTTTAAATAGCTTCCAAGACCAAAATTAACTGAAAGTTAACTGAAAATAAAAAAGAATTTCTATACTTTATTTCTATATTTTTTCACTTGCTTTTGATTATTTTTGGATTTTTATTTTATTTTAAATGTTTATTTTGCAAGTCATTTTAGAAGAAACATCTGAGACTTACAGTACGTTGACATTTAAATGTAACAGACCTGATAACATGAAAAGCAGGAACCTTTCCTCTGGTTAGAAAAACCTTACTAATTGAGATGTCGTGTGAATATTTAGTAGGCCCTTAATAGTGACCATGCAGCATGTAAGTGATTTGATTGGAAAAGAGTCATTTTTATGCATGCTGCACAGTAGCTGAGGATGGAGATGAAAGAGACAGATAGAGATCAGGTTCTGTGTCTGTATAAGAGCAGCAATCTTTCAACACAAGCAGCTTTAAGCAGATCCTCCAGGTAAGTGGTCCTTTTTATTTACTATAACACTGCTGTTTGGCAGCCAAAAAGTAAGAAAGACACGTTAAAGATAGCAGTGAGATTGTAGATTCTGTATGTATTTTTGAGTTATAGACCAAAAAGTGACTTTCTCTTGGCTGACTATTTTTCATCATATGGACAAAATGTTTCTCATTGCAAAACTGCTGTTCCAGGCAAGTAGGCAATGGAATGCATTTTTTGAATTCCATAATTGTGTCTTTTTTCTAAACATGCATTGGACCAGGGGTTCTCAACTCTGGTCACCAAGGTCAACTTTCATGCATTGCTCCAACCATAAAACACACCTAAACAAGCTAAGCAAGATCTTCAGGCTTACTAGAAAGCTACAGGCAGCAAGTGAGTTTGATCAATGTTGGAGATAAACTGCAGTGAAGTTCAGGAAAGACCACGAGTGTCAGAGTTGAGAGCCCCTGCAAATTAAGGTTAAGAGTAAATCAAGTTCAAAACGGCTCTCCAAACTCAGTTTTTTCCATTCATCAGTGCTTGTCCCTGCAGGCGTGCAGCGCCTCACATTTTTACTGCATAAACGCTTTCTGTGTGAATGACCCTTTACGTTTTTTCACTGTCAGTGGAGCTACAAAATCATAGAAGCCTATTTCCACCACATATGAAAAAATATGCTTTGTCAAATCATAATTATTGCATAAAAAGTCAAAATTATGACATGCTAATAAGTAATATTTATGAGATGAAAAGTCGACTTTGTCAATAATGAGATGATAAGTCGAAATGTTGACTAAAAAAGTATTAAATATGATATAAAAAGCTGAAATTATGACACACTATGCCGAAATTATGACATGCTAAGCAATAGTTATGACATACTAAGTAAATTTTTAACTTTATTTCAGAATTATGAGGAAAAAAGTCGAAAATTATGACAAAAAAGTCCTAATTATTTTTGACACACTAAGGGAATTAAGCCATTGACAGACATTGAGATAAAAGGTCACAATCATGACTTTTTGTCATAACTTTTTATCTCATAATTATGACTTTTTAATGTCAAAATTGACTTTTTGATTTCAAAATTCAAACTTAATGTGATAATTTCTACTTTTTTATCAAAATTTGACTTTTCATCCCATAATTGTGACAAATGTCATAATTTTGTCTTTTCATCTAATTATTTCTTGTTTTCATGTTATAATTTCTTCTTTTTCTTTTGTGGTGGAGATAGGCTTCCATGAAATCATAATTAGAGTTACCCTACTGTGCCCTTCAAGTGGAGACCGAAATATTATAATTACGAGTTCTGAGCACATGAATGACCGGGCATAGTCAAAATTTACGTGTGGAAACCTTAAAATTCTAGATGATACATGAGTTGCAAAGTTGTGATGTTGGAAGGAGCGTGTTGATTTGAAATATAGACAATCTATGCATAATCAATATAGAGATCAGTGGGCAAGTGTGTAGCAAATGATGTTAATCACTCAACTCTAACAGTTTGCACCACAATTAGTTGTGATACCATGTAAAAAATAAGTGATGGAAATTTTCATCATTTTGAATTCAGATGTGGTTATTTGGATTAATTGCTCACATGTCGTAATAACTAATGCCCGACACCGAGATAAGAGTTTCCCAGGTGCACTTGAAGCATAACAAAACCCTGGAAACCACCCATAACAACAAGCCACAGTGGCAACTTGTGCAATCATGTGCTATCACCACTCACATTTCACAATCCAGTTTAAGATGACTTTTAAATCATGTTGGCAATTTACTATGTCTATATTTGTGATTTTTAGAGTCAAATTTTCATTATATTCACTGTAGTTCTCCATATCCCACTAACAGACATTCTGACCCTGCCAGCTATAATGTCTCCTCTGTATGTGGTTGGCATGCTGGGACTTTTGATGAAGATATCAGCGCCTATGTGTGCCCCCACTGAGTACACCATTTACATCGAGAGACAGGAGTGTGATTACTGTGTGGCTGTCAACACCAGCATCTGCATGGGCTTCTGTTTCTCCAGGGTAAGCAGACAGTGTGAGGACAGGAGGGTTTTGTAGAGACGCTCCAGCATGCAGTGTGACAAGCTGATTTTAACAAAAGATGATATCAGTCACTGTTTACTCACACCCATGCCAAACCTGTGACTTTCGTTCTTCTGTGGAACACAAACGGGATTTTTCCTTTTTTACTTCATTTCATTTTGTGTTCCACAGAATAACAAAGATCATACGTCTCTTTAAAGTAAATGTTCATTTTTGACATCTATTGTTCCGCGAAGAACCTTTAAAGGGTTAGTTCACCCAAACATGAAAATTCTGTCATAAATTACCTGCATTTTCTGTGTAGATGGCACAATTGTTCAGTACTAGCAGGCTAGCCCTTTGCCTGTGTTTTAGGTTGATGTAGAAGACAGAGAAAAACAGTACCTATTCCAGAAAGTATTGATGATAGTGACGGCAGTGCATCAGAAAATAAGGCGAAAAGAAGATCAAGGAGGATAAAAGCAGTGTGGGTGATAACAGAGACGAAGAATATAAATCATAGATTATTGTGGAAGTCAGGCATGTGAGTACATTATCCTATGCCAGTTTGGAAGATGTGATCCATTCTACAACCAGAGGTCAGGAAAGACGCCACTGCCATATTGGCCTCATACACTGACAAAGCAGGGACGCTCCAAAAATGATGACTAAACAGATCAAAATCCAGTTAAACACTGAAGCCGAAGAGTCTTGTTGATTTTCACTTGCGCTACAATTGGTTTGGAATTCCAAGAAAGAAACATTGTGAAAGATTTGTTTGATGTTTTTTTTTTTTTTTTAAAAAAGTTAAAAAGTTACATCTGAATTTGAGTCAAGTTTTTCACATTTTCACATGTGAGTTCCTAATGAAATATACTAGCACAATGGAAAGTTAATAAAGCATTTTGATGTTTTTTTTTTTTAAAACTAAGACCTTTCCACTACTTTTCAGACAGTGAAAATGCATTTAAATGCGTGTGACGTTTCAGAAAATTTACCAAAATTATTTACCCTAATAGGACAAAGTCAGTTATAAATGACAGCACAGTAAAAAAGGTCAAAGGTCAGATTTTGGAAAATGATTTTTAGCCTTAAATGTATGTAAAATATAGTCATTTTTTTTCTAGCTGTGATTTCATAATCAGTCCCAAAAATGTTTCAATGTTAAAAGGGTATAAATGTTCTTTACACTAAGAAAAAGAAATAATCATTCACTAAAAGTAGGGCTGCAAGATTCATCAAAATGAAACTGCATTTGAAACCGACTGATTTGGCAGTCTGCGATTATTTAATGCGCAGCTTGTCAGTGAAGTACGGCTCTGTGATCAGTAGTAAATGCTGCTCCATCTGAAAGCCAGAGGGCGCTCTCACACAGACACTCCAAATATGCCCCGCCACAGAAGTAAGATAACACACATCATTCCAGGAAATCCCTATGGGCGTCATACTATTGCTGTTGCTGTTGCTGTTCTATCTCCTGACTGAAAAACTGTCCTAATTAGCAAATCCAGGTGATTGGAACAAAATACTGAGAAGGAATTTTAATTTCTGAACCTGGACTTGACACCTCTGTAAGCAACTCAAACTCGTAGTGCTTTCAGGTGGAGCAGCATTTACTACTGATCACAGAGCCATGCGTTACTGACAAGCTGTGCATTAAAAATAATCAAAGCCTTTGCAATTTCATAATCGCAATTATCCAAATCGGTTTAAGCGTGATTTCCATGTTAATTGCGATTATTCGTTCAGCCCTAACTAACAGTTTCTTTGATGAAACAAAAGTATTCTTCTATAACATCGCTACAATCAAACACCTTTTTTACTAACCATTCAGAAAAGTCCTGTTGCATTCTAAAAGTTGTAACTTCTTCCCGAGTGTCTCCATCTGTGTCTGACTCCAGGTCAAACATGTAAGGCTGAACACCGCAACTGACAATTTCTGACATTTTGCCCGTGTGAGATTCTCCAGTTTTGTTGTTGCTGTGCTGTAAAGGCTCCGCCCTGCTCTGGAAAGGTGGCTGGAAGCAGCAGCTCATTTGCATTTAAAGGAACTCACACAAAAACGTTGTGTTTTTGCTCACTCCCAAAATAGGGGCAAATTCGACAAGCTATAATAAATTATCTGTGTGGTATTTAGAGCTGAAACTTCACAGACGCATTCTGGGGACACCTGAGACTTATATTACATCTTGTGAAAAGGGCCATATGATAATAGAGTTTAAGAGTTTTGATAATATGATAATAGAGTTAATTAATAGAGGCCATATGATAATAGAGGCCATATGATAATAGAGTTTAAGAGTTTAAGAGACCTTTAAGAGTTTATGGGTATTGGTTTAAGAGTGAGTAAATTAATTTAATAAACAACTACTTAAAGAAATAAACTGGAATATTCTAGATCATAACCTCAATTTTTTTCTGAAATTATTTAGTGGCAATTTGGCTAAAAATGCATCTCTACATTCGTCCTACAGGACAGTAATGTGAAGGAGTTGGTGGGTCCTCGTTTCCTGGTTCAGAGGGGCTGCACCTATCAGGAAGTCGAGTACCGGACGGCCATCTTGCCTGGCTGTCCTTCATATGCAGATCCTCACTTCACCTATCCAGTGGCACTTAGTTGCCACTGCAGCACCTGTAACACCCACAGTGATGAATGTGCCCACAAAACCAGCAGCGCTGCAAGGAAATGCTCCAAACCTGTCCGTCATCTGTACCCCGACCCCGAGGAGAACCGTCACATCCAGTCATATTGGGAACAGTACGAGTAATGTTTGATAATTCCTTGAAAAAACTTAAATTAAAACAAAGTGTGTGTGTTGTAGCAGTTGACTGGGGGCAATTGTTTGTTAGATAAGCATTGAGTAAACCTTATGTCACTAAGTTACCTAACTCATAATGTTTGCTGTATTTTATATCAAGCATATGATGTCTTTAATGAGGCCAAAAGTGGTTAAGGTTAAGGCCAATTTTGGTTTTAATGGGGTTCAAAAACTTGTGCTTTTATGGATAATAGACCTTCTGCAAACTTTAATGATGCTTCAGTGTTTGATCGGCAGTGTCTTCATAAAAAATTCAGAGGGGAAATCCTTCCATAAAAATGTGTTTTATCACAATTGCTAGTGTTTATGGTTTAACAATGGGTGTTTATGAAATTATTCATCCAGGCTTGTCATGCAATGGATCAAAGAATAACAAGAGGCCAAGCTAGTAATTTCAGTCACAGAACCATTTTATGTTTTGGCAAATTGTTCGCTTATTCATATGAATTTCTACAATCTCTTGCACATTTTTGTATGATCTGCTTAGGTTTAGGGGTGAACCATCATGCTTACTTTAAAACAATCACATTTCCATACAAATCACACAAAGTTGCTGTCTCGTAAAATAGTTACAAAAACGACGCTAAAACTAAATGATGATAGGGAAAATGTCATATTGTGGTCAATATTGCGATTGCGATATGCAATATAAAAAAAAATGGTTTCATGAGTCAACTTGCTTGGTTCTAAAGCAAAATGCACACACAGATTTAGTGATAATTCTGAAATGTGTATTTCTCAACTCAAACTAGCACCAACTAAATGATTGATAACATCTATAATGATCAATAAGCCATTGATTTCTGGATAAAAATGAATAGCCATCCAACATTATGTGATTCCATCATTACAATTGAAAGCTATCAATATTTTTGAAAACATTTATTAGGCTTCAAAAAATATAACAGCTTTTAATTTAAGTGAACTTCAAACAATCCTCACATAAATCCATAATAAATGTCATATTTACCTGTCTAACAGGTAGGACATATAGCCTACAGAAATTGAATAAAGTTATGAAAATCAATGTTAGTAATCATAAATTATAAATTATATATAGACTAATCCTTATTAAAGCTGCACAAGTTCTTTAGTATAGAGCAGTGATTCATTTTCTGTTCCCTTTGTTCTTTGATTAACTTTACTGACAGAAAGCTTTGGCTGCTGGCCCTTTAAGAGCAGCCGTTCCTGAGACGCGGATCTCACGCGCCTCATTCTCTCACAAATTCTTTGTCCATCATATGACTGCTCTTATGTTATGAGAAATACTCGACAAACGACATTTTGGCATAATTGTGTGTGTTATTATTGTTCGTTCAAGCGCGAAAGATAACTATCCATTCGCGCGGTCTGTGCATGCGCAATATACTGGCGCGCGTCGGACATTCACAGGCGCGCTCTTTTTGACTTGTCGCGCATGAATGGTTTAAAGCATTCGCACGAATAAGAACGGGATCATGTAACACTAGCCAACGGAAGACAAAAAATAACAGATGCTGTGTTAATTGCGTTAACAGCCCTAATTTGTGTATTTCACATAAAATCGCAGCATTTTGCGTCATATAATCGCATAGGCTTGACATCGCGATTATTGCGACATTATTAATCGTGCAGCGCTTGGCTGAACCGATGTTGCTTTGCTTAGGGAACCATTTGAATAGCCTACTGATTCTGAGATTGTGCCAACATTGGTTTGATTATTGATTGGTAAAACATTGTTTTGCCTAAATGTTTTTCATTAAAAGACCTGCGTTGTATTGAACCACCAAACAGTGTCATTGACTTTTAATTGTCTCAGAAGTAGCCAGTGTGTTTGTGTGTAATAAATGAGCAATCATTAGATAATGCTATTAAGAGAGGCAAATAGCTGTGGGTTATTTATATTACGAACTCAGAGGATGGTTAACCCAAGTTTGCATTCATTCTGTCTTTATAGGCCATTTTCTATTTTATGGGTAATTGTAACCAGCCGTTACTATGTCTTTGTTTTATGGCTGCATGTCACGCAATAATATATCTTTCTTTTTTTACGAGTAAGAAAATAAGGGCTACAGGGGAGGGTTGGGAAAGAATTGCCTAGAGGTGGATCAAGGACTGACACCATGGTTACATGCTTGGGGTTCATAACAGGTTCATAACAGGGCAACAATTGTCCGTGTCCTAACAACCAGTACAAACAGAACCTATCCTCTTTTGAAACAAATTAAAGGTATTAGCCTACAGGTCCTATAATTATGAGAAAGAATACAGAATGTCCTTTCGTTCTTGTCCAAATATGTTGATTTGTCAGGAGTACACAATAGCATAAGGTGAAGTTGTTCTTCACCTTTCAGCTGTTATTTCAGCATGTCTCCTTGTTAATTTCCCTTTAATGTTCATTCACATGTAGAGACAGCCATTCCACTGTGATCCCCTTTATATTATTCAAGGATTCCTGTCGGCTTGGTCACAATCTGGCCAATCAAATTAGAATGGCGCAGATGCTTTCCTGACAATAGTGCATGAGTCTGTGTTGTGATAATCCAATGCCCTGATATAATAATACATCAAACAATAATGCTGGTGGAATCTGGCTGCTCAGCAGTCTTTTACAGGGTTGGTGGGACTGGAATACCTTCCCCATGTGTTCAGTGTCCAGTGGAATTTTTTTCTGCCACATTCCTCCTGCTAAAACTGGCTAGACTTGAAACATAAACCAAAGGTTAAGAAGCCAATGGCTGAATTTCAGTGGGGTTGTTGAAGCTGATCTTTAGTAGCGCTCCTTTCAAATCTGAGCCTATAAGATACATTCTAGTCGTGTTTTTGATGTTTATCATGACCTAAAAACTTTCAGATGTCATTCAGGTCTCAACAAGTCAGAACCTCAAAAAAAAAAAAAAAAGTGGTTGAAAAGAGAGTCTAAAAAAAGAAGAGCAGCATGAAAGAAAAACACAGCCATGCAATATAATAAAACAATGTTTGCTTTTTGTCTAAATTAGATCAGGGCTGCATTTTTCAAAAGCAATGTGAGCTAAGTTTATAGGGACCATTGTTCTTGATCTACTTAGGCTTACGATGCTTTTGGGGAACGCAGCCCTGATCAATAGCCGTGGATCACATGCTATGAGTCAATGAGCTAAATAAAGCTGGTGTGACTGATAACCACCAGCTGCATGCCTGGTCATTTTAATATAACAACTGCAAGTTCATTGTGTTTTATTTTAAGCATATCGGACAACTGTTTGCTTAATTTAGAACTGTATTTCAACTTCAACCAGAGAAACAAAGATTAACACTGATCTTTCTGGAGTTTCACTTAATCTCATTGAGAAGAAGTGTGGTTAGATTATAACTTCCAGGTATTTGACTTCATCATGATCTGTAGAACGGTATAGTTCTACATCTCTTAATCACAGTTAGGCTACTTAGACCAAAAAAGTAGCCTATACACTTTGCCTCATGACACAGTTTATAAAAACATTGTTTCTGGTGAAAAATAGAAACTTTTTTGCAAGTTGGCCTTCATACAATGTTTACCATTTCTACACAAGCATTCTAATGTTAATCAGGGCAATCAAGAGAATTTGCTAACTGGCGTCTGTGAAAGTAGTTTCTGTGATTGCCGTAGAACACAGCTACTCTGGAAAACAAAATGTAGGCCTACAACAATTTGTTTTGTGTGATAATATGTTTATGTTATAGATAGATAGATAGATAGATAGATAGATAGATAGATAGATAGATAGATAGATAGATAGATAGATAGATAGATAGATAGATAGATAGATAGATAGATAGATAGATAGATAGATAGATAGATAGACAGACAGACAGATAGATAGATAGACAGACAGACAGATAGATAGATAGATAGATAGATAGATAGATAGATAGATAGATAGATAGATAGATAGATAGATAGATAGATAGATAGATAGATAGATAGATAGATAGATAGATAGATAGATAGATAGGTAGATAGATGCATATTGTTTTAGCACAAACATCTATTATTTTGTAAACGTCACTGAACTAAAACACCCGTAGTTTTCCAAATGGCTGGTGTAATTTGACACCGTGTCCACAGTGCACCTCCCTCTGCTTTGACTCATAAGAGGAGGTCCTTAGAACTGAGTGACGAATGAATGTGGGTATACAAATACATTGAGGCATGATTGGACAAGTACATTTACACAAATGGCCCGCCTCCTATTTTAACGCTGAAAGGAAATTTCCATAGAACCATTCATTCAAATTTCTTCGTTGTGGAAGGTTCTGGAAACGACTCTTATTAAAATATTTGAACGATTTCAGAGGTGAGTGTTTATTTAGGGAAAAGCCTAAACCAGCTTTATGTTTTAGACTAGTAGAAACATAGTTGTTAAAATATAACATTGTAGAGATACAAATGTTATGCACCGACCAAACGTTTATAAGTAATATCAAGTAATTTGACTCATAATATGTTCAGTGGTGGGGGTGTGTTCTGTTAAGTGTTTGACTTATTTAAACCGGCTTTAGTGTGTTTGACAAATAACCTGTAGTTTAGACCGTTGGTTGAAACCGGGTAATTCATTCGTTTCCGCTTTTCTAGAAATAACCGCCTCGTAGTTTTGAATTTTCCTCTTTTTATAAAAAAAAATGAATTGCATTAGACACTTAATTGTCTTATTACTGTATTTGTCTATCTTTAATGCTACAGCCACAAAAATACATAACGTTACATTTTAAGAATAGTGTGCTGCAAGAACTGCATGTGTTGTAAATTAACGAAGAAATAACATGCAGTCTTCAGTTTCTTTGCAAGCCTGAAGCAAAAGCCGTGTGTTAGAGGAATGTCACTGAAACATGTCAGGTCTTGAGGAATCTTTTTAAATTCTTGTGATGTGAATTTGAATCCTCCTTTTGGGTCGACTCTTTTCGAACCAGTTCACAAAACTAGTTTGAATGAGTTGTTCACGATTTCTGAAGCAGTCCGAGCGTTTATCGAGTCAATAACAAATTCCACTTATTTAAAAATTATTAAACGTAATAAACTGTGTATATATATATGGCTTTATTATATCGTTTTAGAACATTTAATCTGCGACATGTTGGGGACAACGTGATGGCGTAATTACGCCAGGACGTAAAACAAGAACCGATTCGCGGAAATGAGTCGGATTTCCCATTGACTACCGATATCTTTACTCAGCAGTCAGCACAAAGCCAAACCCCTGACGGAACTGAACACATGCGCACAGGGCAGGCGTGCTAGTATACATGCGCGCGCACCCACACACACAGCCGGCAGTGAGTTCCTGTCATTTGACCTTTATCGGTCAGTGTTTTGGTCAGTGGATTAAAGCGTCATGAGATCCGTTGGAAGAGCTTAATGACAGTGAGGTGTAAGTTGTTTTTTTTCCGGTTGTAGAGCACGTGCAGACAGGCTTATATATATCAGTCAGTTAACAGTCATCTCGGTGTCTTTACTTCCAGGTCTCCGCACTCGTGGTGTGTACTTCCTTCTCTGATCACTGCAAGAAGCTCTCATCAAACTCTCAATCTTTATCTGAAATTTCATAATGTCTCAGCAGATCAGGTACAGGAGAATATTGATAATTTATATACATTTTAACTCTTTGTCTATATAATAAATAGTTTCTGGGTGATTTTCTTGTTGAATGTCTATTTGATGTTAATTAATTGATACATACCACCTTGAATGTATTGGATTGCCTTTGGATAAATATTTTATAAACATAGAAAGTGTGTCTATATTAATTAAATATCATTAATATCAAAAGGATATATAAATGTGTGTGTAATTTTTAATGTCTTTTAAGTGAATTTGGTAAAAGAGCCCTTGAATTCACTTATTTTTAAGTGTGGTTGTTGTTTTGTTGTTGTTGTTTTTTGTTTTTAAGAATATTTTAATTGAATATATTTGTGTGTGTTTTTATATATATATATGTATCTTGGGCATGGTTTCATTCTCACCTCTTTGTATGTTTTTCTTCCAGCCTCCCTGCCAAGCTGATTAATGGTGGTATTGCTGGCATCGTTGGGGTCACTTGCGTGTTTCCCATTGATTTGGTTAAGACCAGACTTCAGAACCAGAGGCCAGGCCAGCAAGTCTACAAGAGCATGTAAGGGCCTGCCACTTTGTTTTTCTTTAAACCTCTCAATGCTTAAATTCTGTCACTTTTCCATTTCAATTCACAAACACCATTTTAGTGGTGTTATATTACACTCCTGTTTGAGTCATGGCTGTGCGTCAGTCCCCTTACTTTGATTTGATAAGCTGCCTTGCATTGGTAGCTAATCCTAGTGGAATGTCATGCATGGGCAGGGGTTAGTTGCCGCCTGACATGATGGTTTGGCCGCTATGGTCACTGCAAAGCCTTATAAGGATTAAAGCCAGACCGTGTCCCATGCATGATGCAAACACATACATAGTGAACTGAGAGCACCTGGCTTTTGTTGTTAATTTGTGGAAACCGGTAGACTGGTCCATGTTAAAACATATTTGTCTTTCAGGATTGACTGCCTCATCAAAACAGTGCGATCTGAGGGATACTTTGGCATGTATAGAGGTAAGATTCTCACTTTTATTTATTTATAAGTGCCTGTAAATGTATAGTATGCCTTTTTTAGATTAGAATAGTTTCTCAAATGGCATGATGGGTACACCTGAATAGACTTCAAATGGAATCCAGTCCATATGACTTTGGATAATAAACTAGAATTGGTTGGCTGGTGATATAAAACTAGAGACATTTTTTTTTTTTTTTTTAATTTGTTGCACTTGTAGCAATATTTAAGCATTTTCCCAACATCTGAACAGTCTTTAAAAAAAAAAACAATCAAATAGTTCAACTAAAAATCAATACTTTAGAGTATACTTTGGTTGGTAAAATGGACGCACAATCAACCTAGAGTATACATATACTTTATTTTTAACCCCTTGATGCATGGTGTCCACTATAGTGGCATTTTAACAGTTTAGGGTGTGATGTTACATCCAAAGCACAATGGGGTGATTTATATTTACCCTTAGCCATAATTCTACATGACTGTCCATATTCATGCCCACCGTTATTAAACATAGCTCACGAAAGTGGTGATGCGCCAAGTAAATTTGCAATATTTACCATTATCTTTTCATTTTAAATGGGCCAATCTTTCAAAATGCAGATTTTATTTTAAATTCAAGAAAGTTGTTTAAATAAGTGATTAATTTGGGAATGATTAGATGCTGTTTTAAAGTCTTAAGACATGTGATTTTAATATTAATGCATCAGAGGGTTAATTTTAAATTCAGCAAATAAAAAATGTTGTAATTATTACAATTGGTAGATTGGTTGTTTGGCTTCAGTTATTCAACTGACCAATATAAGTGTCCTTGAAGAGTGTTATCTGTAGGGTTTGGGGGAGATTGGAGTCGGTGTTTTGTGCCGGGTCTCCATTTCTGTGAGGAATGCTGTTGTTTGCATCTGTGTTTTTCATGTTACAGACATGGGTCCCCGCTGGCATAGTGAAGGCTAGCCGATAAGGCGCAGCCACGCACGCTGGAGGCAAATCATTTATCATGGTTCTTACCCACTCTGCTCTATTACAATTAGGCACCAATATTTTTGTTGTTGTTTTTTTATTTATAGTTAATTGTTGAATCATTTTGATATTTTCTTTTTTGCTTCTTGTTTCTTTGTAGATATATATATTTCTTTTTTAATATATATATATATTTTTTTTTTTCACTTTCTTCACTATCCTTGCTCTTGTCTCATTTAGTTACTAACCCATCTTGCCATGTTCTGTTAACATCTAGAATGGTTTGTTGGATATTATCATCACTTATGCTCATTATCTGCTTTCATTTTTTTTAGTCTGATCATGTGAACAACTGCTGTTTCTTTTAAACAGTTATGTCTTAAAACAACATGGTCCTAGTTAGGGCTGGGCAGTATGAACAAATTATTACATTACATTTATTTATCACTATTATTTTGCCCTGAATTAAAGTGAAAACATTTTATACATTACCGAAAACAGGCATAATTACATGATTATGTAACGTAGTGAATCGAATGTTATAAATGAATGTTACTTAATCTTATTTTCCTTTCTTTTTATATGAATTATTTTCTTCATTTAAACTTAATGCCAGACTTATGCATGTGTGAATTTATTAGTGTAAAACAGATTATTTACTTCATTTAGGCTATCACTTGAGTTTAAAAGACTCAAAATGCAGTGTATTATTAATCTAATTTTCTGCAACATTTTAAGCTGTTGTAAATAGCTGTGACTGCAGATCAGTTGATTTACTTTATAAATGCTACAGTTAGCACATGCAACACGCTGAAAACTACACATCAACAAAGCTGTCTTCATTAGAAGCGGTTTGTTTGCAGATGTAACGCCGCATAAACGGCGTTGCAAAATCTCACATTTCTACCGTTGCACTGTATATACCTTCCTACTGCACAACCCTAATGTCAGTCTCTCTCTGGAATGTGCCTGCATTCTTTTCTCACTATTGAAAATTCTATCCTATATTTCTAATATCCTCTGTTTGTTTATAAAGTTGTTTTTATTTTTCATTTTGTTAACATTATGTAAAATCCCCCTCCATCATCAGTCTTCTCATAAGCTTTGCTTATATTCTTAGTCTGTTAGTTGCATTTTTATCTTATAATCTGCTTGAATGGTACTTGATAAGGTAATGTTGTAGATTTATCTCTGGTTTGATGGTGGTGGGGAATGTGTGTTTGCTGATCTGTGATCCGTTGTGGTGTGGTTTCATTAACCTTCTCTTTGTTTGTCTTTTAGGTGCTGCAGTTAATCTTACACTGGTCACTCCTGAGAAGGCCATCAAACTGGCAGCCAATGACTTCTTCCGGCACCACCTCTCCAAAGACGGGTATGTTTGCTACTGCTGCACTTGGTGCTATTCAATATGTTTTACCCAACAATTACAATATAACATCTGTGCTGGGTAGAAAATATAGATTTCTCTATTAATCGTTTCTCATTTTTGCGAACCATATCGATTCTTAAATCTCAAGAATTGATTAGTCATCCCGTTTTAATTTGATGAGTGAATGGGACATTGTAGCGCGCATCCCATCCAATGAATCGCAATCTTTGTGCTTTGTTATTACTGATATGAAAAAGTCTCAAATTTCAAATTACGTCCATTTTCTTACGAAATTCAAAAACATAAATACCGTTTTGACGCTGAGGCGTGAGATCGCTCTGGCACAACTCAAGTGAAGCACATGATCTCCTCTTCCGCCTTAATACCAGTTACAGCGCGAAATAAACATGAATGAGCATCTGTGAGTGTTAAAGTACAATTTATCGAAATCCGTATCATGTCACATGGAATAGTACAGTGTTTCAATCGTGGAAAGACGTCAGTTAAACACCTTGTAAACAATGTCATGTAACAGCATTTTTACCTCAGAAAAAACATATGTGACCATAAACTTGTTAGTTAACTGGAACAATTAACTCTAGAGGAGCATTTTGCTAAATATATGCACCAATTACATATTCATTATAATTTTTAATGTTCTTCAATATTTAATGCATGTTTGAATAAATCTGGAAGTTTTTATGACAGCCACCATTTAAATGTTAATATTTCATATAACGTTCTTATTATAAATATAAATGAAAGTGTAATTTAAGTGTTTGTATAGCTACAAATCAGTTAATTTATCTATTTTTTTACATTATAGTAGGCTACAACTGACTCCCATAGTTTACAGCATCAGTTCAGAGATTTGTTTTCCTTGAGAAAATGTGCCATGTATTGTACCTAATATCCAAAATAATCAATATTGAATCGAAATCGAATCAAATTGCAAGCTTGTGAATCGAAATCGAATCAAATTGTGAAATTTGTGTCACTACCCAGCCCTAATAATCATTGCCTTGTTTGTTACAGGAGAGGGCTGACTGTATTTAAAGAGATGTTGGCTGGATGTGCTGCTGGCATGTGCCAGGTTGTCATCACTACTCCAATGGAGATGCTGAAAATTCAACTACAAGATGCTGGGAGACTAGGTTGGTTTTCCTTTTTGTACTTATTGGATCAGTGAAATCTAGTTGGGCTGCTTGATTATGGCAAAAAATAATCATGATTATTTTGGTCAATATTGAAATTATGATTATTGGTGTGAAATAAGACTTTGATCATAAGTAATTTTAAATTGTGAAATTTCACAATTATCGATACTTCAGCATAAACTAATACTTGGTTGTCTTGTGTAATTATTATGTGGACCTTTTTCTTACATTAGTTAAGTAAACTGTCAGCAATACAAAAAAATAAATGAATAAATAATTACAAACAAAACGGAAAATAAATACAACAGAGCGAAATTTCGAATGAACAAAAAAAAAAACTTTCATTTTTCAGGATATGTACAAACAGTGCTATTTAGATAATATAAAAAAAAGAAAAAAACACTTCATATAACATTGCATAGTAATACTGTACACATTAAATCTAGATAGAATAACTTAAGTAGCTTTAGTAAGGATTAGTCAAGATCAGTGAGTGATTTTTCTTTGTCATTTGTTGTCTGGTGGTCTTAAATGACAGGCTGCAGCAGGTTTATTAGGCTGCAGTCACTTTAAGAGCTAATGCACGGATCCAATATACTGTTACACGCACGTTTTCTTTCCCAGTTAAAGACACAACTCACTGTTTACATGAATACTCTCCAAAAAGGCATTTTCTTATCCGCATTCGGCTCCGCATACAGAAAGCCACCTGGGGAACAGTGTTTCTTTTGTGGATTAATGCCCTTTTAAGAACAGTTTAATATCAAACATGTCCTGCAGTTTAGCAACAGCGGACTGCATTTTACAACACATTTATTTGGCTGATTTGGATGTCAGGCTTGGGCTTTTAGGGAGGAACGAAAGCGCACTGCTGTGAAGGAAAGGGAGGTACGCTGGACTGAATGTGGCAGTGGCACAATAATAATTTTTCTTTTATTTTGTTTGCATATTCTTTAAACCCGAAATCCATTACGATCAATTGTACAGCCCTAAAATCTTGTATATGCAGTACTTTATTCTGATTGGTTAGTTGCATCATTCTGCATCAACTTCTTGTCCATTTATTTTGGTGTTATAATGTAGTTAGTAATTATTGCGAAATGACCCCAACATGGTGATCAGAACCCCATGATGATGGAGTTTTAGCAATGATCAAAATTATCCCTTATTGTAGTTATTACTCACTTGGAACAAATTTTCTGATCGTCTTTACAGCCGCACAGAAGAGAAAACCAGGCATCATCTCTCCCAATAGACTGGCCACCACAAACACGCTGCTGAGTCGCTCCTACAATGTGATACCCAGCACCTCACACAGGGCCATATCTGCCACCCAGATCGCAAGAGAGTTACTGCACACTCAAGGCATTCAGGGGCTCTACAAAGGCCTTGGAGCAACTCTATTGAGGTAATGCACTGTGCAATCTTTACGGTGACTGTTGAATGCAAACTCTCACAATTATGAGAACATAAATGCAACTTTGTTTTCTCTTTTTCTCCTATTTAGAGACGTACCTTTCTCGATCATTTACTTCCCACTCTTTGCAAATTTGAACAAGTTGGGTAAGCCCTCCTCTGAAGATGCGGCACCATTTTATTGGTCATTCATCTCTGGATGTGTTGCGGGCTCCACAGCTGCTGTTGCTGTTAACCCATGTGATGGTAAGCTTCTTTTTGTCCTCTTAAGCCCCATCTCGTTGGTGCACTTTTAAAGGAAATGCACATGCTCACCTTGTCTATTGTTTTTAACAGTGGTTAAGACCAGGCTGCAGTCTCTGAACAAAGGAGCCAATGAGGAAACCTACAGTGGCATAATTGACTGTTTCAGGTTATGCATCAGTCCCATTACCTTAAATGTTTTAAATGTTACAATTTAACTGATTTGTAATTCTGGAATGTGAGTATATCATCTACTGTGTGTGACCTTTGTTTGTTTGTTTGTTCCTACAGCAAGATCTTCAGGCGAGAAGGACCGTCTGCATTCCTGAAGGGTGCGGGTTGCAGGGCTCTAGTCATCGCACCGCTGTTTGGCATCGTGCAGGTCATGTACTTCATCGGTGTGGGAGAGTTTATCATGAGCCAGTCCCCCCTAAAGCTAATCTCTGACTGAACAGACACAAATACCTCTTGAGTCGACCAAGACTGTGGCAGCTACACAACCAACTGTACATTTACAAAAAAAGATAAACATTAATCAAGATGAAGTCGCCGAGAGAACGACAACTTCTATTCTGGTTAAGTTCCTGTGAGTTTATCCAGCCTTACCGCACTTCCTCTATGGTTTACAGGCTTCTTTGATGCGCTGTAGCCAACATTTTGCACTTGTTGGTAAGGATATGTCTGGAGGAGAGCGCTTATGATGTGCTTACATTTTCTAGAAGCATATGTGAAAGTTTCCCCTCAATGAGGAAGACTGGTGTTGCTGTAATGACACTAATGTTTTTGTTTCACCTCCCCATCTATTCATTTTGTACAATTATTGTTGCATTAATACTTGCTTTGTGTCTGTCTTTTTCCCAACTCAGTATGCACATGCTCTCCATTTTGGTTTTCGAACCTATTTGGGGAAAGTATGTGAGTTGCAGTCTAAAATTCAGGATTATCTTGATGGTTTCCTAAAACAGACTAACATTTGATGCATATCATATTTATGCAATATATTGCAATTTTGTAGACATGCATTTTATTGCATTTCCTTCCGTTACATGAACCAACTCATGTTACAACTGTAGCTTCCTGAGATTTCTAATCTCAAAGCATAGGTCATTATTTTCATGTTTTTGCAAAGTTTGAGGGACCCAGACTTGAACAAAAGGCTGTATATTTAAGTGCTATGATGCTTTGACTACCGTATTAACATCTACTGACAATGACACTTCATTCAACATGTAGTAATTTCTGTTCAATGGAAATGGTTTTATTCAACATTGCAAAAATAAAAAAGCAAATGTTTACTTGTGAGCTCTGTTTTAATGTTGTTCAGGGTTTATTGCCCTGTGACCATATTTTCTCATTTCAAAGCCATTTACATGCAATTTCAGTTCTATAAAAGAGTGGGGGGAAAAAACTACTTGAGGTTGAGGGACTACAAACTAAAATGTGCAAGTTACAGTAACTGCAAACACGTTTACCATGGGGCTTTGTAAAGGCACATCGATCAATACAACTATTGGATTATATTCTCGAACAGAAGACAAAAAGAATCAATAGTTGAAGAATTTAGATATGTTTTTGATTTGGCTGCTTTTGTGCAATTTTACAGTAATATTGCAAATTATATTTTATTTATAATTTATATTAAATTATATATGTTGATCTCCCTAAAAGCTGGTATTTGAACTCTACAGATTCAAAATCAGCCAAGTGAGGAAGGGAATGTGCGTTAAACACTTAAATGACACACTTGAAAGTCAAAAGAATGAAAACATTTTTATAGAGTGGAACATGGAGGCTAAAGGTTGAGTTTCCTCTCCTCTCAGCAGTAACTCTACAAATATTTATATTTGCCATTACTGCTGTAATATTTATTACATTACTACTATACTACTGGCAAGATTTTAAAAAAAGAAACCTAATTAGGAATTTGTTTACTGGTTAACATTAACCAATAGCCTAGACAATAGCAGCAAACTCAAAAGGTTCCAGAGAAAGAGCAAGTCTATATTTTGATGAACAATTATGAAGCTAATTGTTTTTCTTTGGAATATCATGCACTCGTGAATCTTTTACAATTGAACCAGGAACTAAACAGTTACTAAATCAAACAGGTTTAATTTTGAGTTCTTGCTGACTTTAAGTGTGACAATCTTTGTCAGGTCTTAAATCACACTCTTCCACTCCTTAGCTTCAATCAGTATCTATATGATGTGGAAAAACCAAATATATGACCCATTATCTATTAGCACAGAAAACCTGATCTACTTCACACAATAAATAACATGAAAATAAGTTGATCAATCAGAGGCATCAGAAGGCTTATTTACATCAGTAAGAAAATGGCCAGTTCACTGTGAAAGTCTGGACCAAAGAAGGACTCAAGATGTGAGAACTCTCTATTAAGCGAGAGCAAGTTTGAAAAAAGAGAGATGTACACTATGTACCCCTTGTAATGATTCAGTGATAAATAAAGACAAAATTAATTGGGTTACAATATCAGTCCATGCAGTGGAGGTCATCTTCAAACAATGCAAGGAAGAGAAAAGACAGAAACGATCAGAGACAATGCTGTTCACAAGACCCACACTGCCTCATGGGAGTTCCTCCATCCTGCTCCCAAGCCTGAATGTGATGGTCCGATGAGGTCAAAGAAGGTGGGCTTTGAAACAGTCCGACTGGGCGAGAGGAGAACTGTGAGGTGCCTAAATAACTTCTCTGGTGTTTCGAATGGCGCAGCAAAGAACCATGCTGAAGATCATGCCAATTATCTGTTAAAACAGTGAGGGAATGTTCAGATGTTCTACATGATGCTCCCAAAAAGCATTTGAACACTTAAGCATTACATAATATCAAACCAAGTGTCTTTTCTATACTATAAAGCACATCTCAATTGGCTGATTTTTTTTGTTTTTGTCACAAAATTAAGCAATAGCTCTTTATATAAAGTTGCATATATGAGTGTCCAACTTTGACTTGACTTTAAGCATAACATTTCGCAAAAAGAAGTTTGTCGGTTTCATATTCTTACCATTATTCCAGCAATGCCAATCCCAACGTATCCAATTATGAAGAGTTTTTCATTGAAGAAGTCTTCGATAGCTTTTAAGCAATCCTTGAAATCCTTTAAAAAGAACATTAGATAAGTTTGGGAAACTGATGTAGTGCGTTAATGTTAAAACAATATATACACAACATCTATTCACTTCCACTGATTTAGCTCTAATAAAACTAATAGCTCTGGCTCTGACATCTGATTGGACGAGCCACCAATGCTGTGGTAAAATAGCAGAGATGTGCACACCCTTTATAACTACTTTATAACTAACTAATTATTATTATTATGATTAATTAGATGAATATTTTGTTTTATATTACATCTTAGTTGCCAAAAAGCTTTGCTGTGTCGTGCGTAAAAACCCATAAACTATGTAAAAAAATAATTGTAACGCATAACTGTATTTATGTTGATTTAAAAAAAAAGAAGATGGAAATAACAAGCTTGCGTATTGCATTTCGTCTGCGTGCTCAGACGTAAGTCATTCATGATGTAGGAAAAAAGCCACAGTGTCTTCCATGATAATATCTTACCAACCAAGACTTTCGAACGGCAGTGTATATTCACACACACACACACGCACACGCACACGCACACACGGTACCTGAATAGTAGTCATTTTTTATAGGCTACAGCCATTGTAAACACTGTTAAAACACTGTTAACACGCTGTTGCTGTATCTGGTTTCTAATGTTCTTTGCTGATTGGGATCCACTGACAGTATGAACTTCACACCTGAAGCACAATGTGACATCATGTTTCTCAGCCGATCAATGTGCTTTCGTGACAGCTATAAATAAAAAACTGGCGCCTTTGTGCCCCTGTGGGCTTATCGGATCAAGTGACTCATTGGACATCTTGCCGCTGTCTGCTTCATTTCTCTCTCTAAGCCCCTCTTACCTTCTCCCTCCACTGGTCTGCACCCCTCCCTCCCTTTCTTTCTTTCTTTACCCCATACAGAGCAACATGGCTGCCACCTAAGGGTCTGTGTCAGAACTGCTCATCATTCGAGTATGAAAGGTGTCCTTCCTGTGAGTCTAAGTGCCTGACTTACTAACAGCTTGCGCCAGCGCAAACCCTTTTTTGGCATTAAAAAACTACTTGTCAGGATTTGTTAAAGACATGCTTGTCTGTTCTCATTAACACTCTCCCTGCCACTGACACGTTTTTCTGGCAATCCGTGTTTTCACTGTTATATGGTAGGGGGTGCTGTTAACACATCTTCTGAAATAGTACAGCGATTCTGGATCCAAAAAACAAGTGAAGATCTGTTAATAACTAGAAGGCATGGATAGAAGATTGCTCATCACAAGTAAGCTAACGTATTCAAACATTCAACAGCATTTAAATCAAAACTGCCTAATGTTACCAAATGAAATGTTGAGCCCAAAACGCAATTTTCTAAGCTTTTTGTTGTAAATGCCCACATTCAAGTGTTGAAAAGAATGAACGAAGCTAGAATAAAATGTTTTTTGTTGTTGTTGTTTAAAAGCAGAGGCTCTGTTCTTTCTTTGGATATATTGACTTTTTATTCAAACAGCTAAATATTATGGGGGCCATGAAAGTTTTGTGAATATGATAACTTTTTTAGAAAATGCAAAATATATATAATTTAAATTTTTTTATAAAATAATGCAAAATAATAGAGCTTCGTGGCCTATACAGAAATAATAATGGATGGCAAATCATCTCAAATCACCTGGCATTGAAACGTGTGTCAAAAAGTTATGTTTCTCTTCAACTAATTCAAGAGATTCCTTCAGAATAGTGAACTGAATTGCAGTTAAGCAGATGAAGTGGCAGAGGTGAAATGATATTGAGCCCTCTAACATAAGCAATAAAAGATCAGATGGTGCATTTTAACTTACCGTGTTAGTTTTGTCTCCAGTGCACAGATCAGGAGGTCGAGAAGATTCAGTCCCACAGCACTCCAGCTGTGAAATAAGAACAGACATTACATCCACACAGGCTCTATGGCCACAGATCATTTACTAAATCAAATGCTTGACTGACCACTTTGTGATACATGGAGGCAATAGCAGTCCTGTTGCCATTTTCCAGAGTGGAGTCATAGTAGTTTTGGACATCATTAATGATCTAGAAACACATGTGCGAGTATCAGCTCATTATTACATGACAGTTCATTTCATATTTATGCTCAATAAAATGGTTGACACGGTGCATGCAATACCTTTGTCTTATGCAAAAAGCCAAAGACTCCGGCAGCGACCTCTGCGCCAAAGATCACCAGAAGGCAAGCAAAAAACTACAAAAGAGACTTCACTTTAGTTTTTCAAGACTAATTGCAATTCAACAGAATCATACAACAGGATATCAAGAAGGTTATTTTCAATTATGTAAACATTTTATTTTATTTTAACACTGTGCACAGATGGGTCGAGCATAATGAGACCAGGAACATATAAGAAAGTAAAAACGGTCCATTTTGATTTAATGTTTAATTTAAATTCTTCAGTGTTGACAAAAAAAGTAATCAAGGCAGTGTTGGCTGCAACTCATTACTAAGTAATTAATTACTGTAATTTAATTACTTTTCCTTGAAAAAGTAATTTGTCTGTAATTTAATTACTGTTGTATTACTTGTATTATTCAATGTGGGATTTGATTTGGAAAATAGTAATGCAGTACTTTTTAGAGAGAGTATACTTTAGTACAGTAATACAGAAAGAGTGTGTTCCAGGGTATTTCTTCATTTATTGTTGCGTAGTTTGATAGAGGTGTTCACGGGTCCACTTTGATCCGAAAACCTGAGTTGGTTCGAGTCCAAACTTTGACAAGTGTCTCGGACACGGGTCGGGTGTGATATCAGTCGCCTCTGGTCTTGGGTACTTTTAAATATATGTGCTTTTATAGATATAACCTGAGAATACCCGAATTCTTTCAAGATATGCCAACTTTTCATTATTCGTTTTGGCCGTTGAACAATATTTTATTATTTAAAACAAATGATGGTACTTTATTCCAGGCTTATATGTGTACATAACCAAACCCTCCTGGATACCGTGTTCTGCAACACTCGAGGCATTCGAGGGAATGATTAATGTTAACATTCATAACAATTTATGTCGTTTGAGGTGCAACATAAAGCTTGTGAGAGGATGGATTCTATGGCAAAATGGCTTAAAAACAGCTAAAAATAAACATTTGCAAACTACAAATAAGGTAGAAAGACAGGCATATTTTTAAATCTACACCTGCTGTGATGTTTCTTATTAGTTGTCTCTTATTTTGGTCTGTCATGCCCGGTTGAAAAAGTCCCCACTCAACCACTATGCAGGGCATTTGGGTTTGAAAAAAAGGTCTCGGGGTCTCTTTTATCGGGTCAGTTTTGTCTTTTTCTTTTCTTATTAGTTGATGCACATCAGGTTTGGATAAGAAGTGATTCAAGTTGATTCAGGTCAGGTATAGATCTTAGGACCAGAGAAGACCTCTAGGTCTTACCCACCGATCCCAGAAGACACTGTGACTCCCTCACGGCCCCAAAGCAACCGAAGAACCCCACCAACATCATGACACCTCCTGCTCCGATCAAGATGTACACCGCTGCGGGGAGAACAGAGTATAGTGTAATGTTGATAGTTAATCTTAGAAAATCCCAGCGTGCAGGTCATTATATGACCAGATGATGGCAGAACATGAATAGGCAATAAAATCATTTATTAATTTCAACTGTAAAAGTGCTCATATACTCTAATACAGATGGCAGATAAATGAAAATGAAACAATATGGAACAGGGTGTACTTTTATATGACTGAGAGTGAAAGCAACTGATTCTAATTTTATGAAGGTTCTGTAGGCATTTCCTGACAGATGGTCAAAATCAAAATCACCCTTATGTGTTAGGTACTTTCCCACTCAATGTAAACTACAATTCTTGTGTTTTGCAGGTCTATGCAGAGAAGAGAGAAGTTTTAGAATGTGTGAATTGTGCCTCCGCACGTATCTCCCACAACCAGTGTCAAAGGCCTCGGCTCAACAGAAACTCTCTCTGTGTAAAAAACACATACAGACACCACAAGCTCAACCGTTGCCCTGAGGCCTTAATCGTATATACCGGCATGATTTTATTTTCCCCAAAACAGTTAAGCGCAAACCTTACCCTGCAGCCGTTTTCATTTGTCATCTCAATCACACACATATATATGTATGTATACACACAAACACACACACATATATATATATATATATATACATACGTGCAATCAAAAAAAAAAAAAAAAAATATATATATATATATATATATATGTATATGTATGTATATATGCAATCAAAATGGTCATATACTTCATGCAAAAAAGGCCATATTTTAATATATATAAAGTTTAAACTGATAAACCACCTAAAACACCATAGCAATGCAAAACAATTGCACATTGTGGCAGCAGGTTTTGCATGAGCAAACAGCACTCTAATTTTCTTTAGAAAATTTGAAGCTTCAGTTAAAGATATTTCAGGTCTATTTTTGACATTCATGATTACGGGATCTTCATGATCTTGTTGTCATTCTCCTCTCCTTGCCAATTATCTCACTATAGCAACAATTCAGCCACCCCAGACGCAGGGTGCTGACACGTCTGCTGTGCCACACTCACTTGAGACCGCCGTTGCTAGGCTGGCACAGTCCCTCGCGAACAACTGCTTTCCCTCGCCACTTTAGACAAGCTAGAGCCATACTAATTAATGGAAAAAGATAAAAAATCTGAGGGCCTGGTGAAGCCAAACGCAGCTAAATATGCTACAATCCCTGTTGTTTAACGCCAGACTATACATTAAAAGCCAACTGTACATAGCCTTGTACACAGGTTAACATTTCAGATGTGACTCCACTGACATTTCCATCCTCGAAGGAGTCATGAAGGCCAAAAGGCTTGCCAGAAAGCACAGAACTAAAGCTTTGCCGAGGTTTTATAAAGGCTAAAGGAAGACAAGCATCACAACCCACAATAATTGATCCCCAAGAGAGAAAATAATGTTGTTTTCCGAGGACAGAACAAAGGAGATTTGACAAGAGTCCTCTGTGACTTCAGCAAGCTAAAAACACCAAGCCTCCTCTACTCTTGACTTCCTAATTGCCAAATGGATGGAAAACAAGCTGACAATTTCATATAAACAGCCCTCCTGCTTCCCTTATACTACCGTATAAACACTAAACATCTCTAAATGGGAAGAGAGCTCTCTCTTCAACATGCCAGGACTCCGTCAATTCATTACTTGAGAGCCCAGAAAATGGGCAATTGTTGTTTACCAATGATGCAAGAACATCAACAGCAAGAAGATGAGCAAATGGAAAGCCTTGAGTCTTCTGCAAAGATGTTTACTGGAATATCACATGCTGTCAGTGCAATTTATTGGTATCTTATTTTATAAACTGAACTAGACCAAATTTCTTTTTGGGGGGGGGGGGGGGGGGTTGATTTCACTTACATTATTATTCAAATAAAAATACAAAAGTAATATATATGTGCATAAATTAATTTACATAACTCACATACAGTATGAAGTAAATTTTTACAGAACCATTTCACCAGTAACTCTTTACTGAGTTTTTTAATAGTCTAGTCTTTGAAAATATGGAAAAAAATAAAAAAGTGTAATGTTAGGATTTGAACTCGCTCAAAAAGCCCAATCATCCGTTTACTGATGCATCACAAATCTATTTAAACGTACTTAGATGTAATTGATTTTAAAACTTTTCCCCACCACTTATCTGACCAAAATAAGTGTAATTTGCAACTGGTAAATACTGCAAATATCAGAAATATCTTTAGTTAAGAAGTCTGAGTTAACAAATAAATAAAAATATACGAGTTGTGTTTCATACGGAAATAAAATATACTAGTGTTATATATATATATACTAGGAAACAGAGAATATAACATGTATTTTTGCTGAATTCTTCATCTTGCTTCCTGTTTTTGTCTCCAGCACATAGTTGTTTGCCAAGTGATATTCTTCTGTTACTGGGTAGAAACTGTTTGTTCCAAGCATAAACATATTGCCAGGAAATGCTTATTATATTATGGTGCACTAGAAATGAATCCACAGAGCATCTCTCACTTCTTCTTTTTTCATTATCGCTCTGTCGCCGAGACATCATTGAAACGTTTCTGCCTTAGGTTATACCAGTGTTGATCAGCTCCAGTGTCTGGGTATCTCAACATATGATGTCAAGACCCAGTATTACAATTTGTTTCATAATCATTGTGTTTAGCACTTGCAAAGTAGTTGTTTGTCCATTATGAGAGCTCAGGACAGCAGTTAGCAGTCCCATATAGATTGCTCATTGCTGCCACCAGTGGAAAAACAGCAGGAAGCCGGGTTATTAATGTGCAAAAAAATGCCCTTAAACACAGTTCTAAAACTAGTGACACCTATCAACACCCTAACCATTATAAATAAACCAATTACTGCACCACTTCTCTCCAAAACCAATGAGGTATTTGTTGAGACGAGCTTTCCGCCAAACAGCAGCTCAGCAAACGGCTGCTCTGGGGACTAAACCGGAGCTAAAGGGGAAATTATGTTTTTATAATTAACCGACACCAGTTACACGCCTTCCCCTATGAGAAATCAGGTGTAGCTATTAGCAAGAACTACCAGTGTCCCTGCTTATTCATCACAGCTAAAACCAATATCAGATACACCATTACAGAGGCCATTAGGGCTCCATGATGCAGATGGGAAATTTCAGCTTGAAATTGCCGTTGGAGCCCGGTGCTTTGTTAATAGGCATTAGTGTTGTGCTTATTTCTGAAACTGAGTTACAGTATGGGTTTCTTTATGACAGTTTCTGTTCTTTGTGATTAATAAACAGATAACATACCATGTTAGAATTAATGCTGCCTTCACGACACATGCAATCAGAATTATCGTAAATATGAGTTTCCTAGTTAAAGTAACACTGTAGTTTTTCAACCTTCATAATATATTTCCAAGACCCTTGTGATGGTACATCGACTTACAATAGGTTAAATGACATGTAGGTTAAATGACCATAGCCTGACGCCGTCTGTATCGCTTTTACTGGCACTATGTAACTTCGGGGTTCGGGTAGTAACCCGAGCACAAAAAGAACTACAAAATTCCACTGCTTTACGGCATACCACCATTCCCCCACCACTTCCTCAAATTCAAACGTGAGAGGCAAATTTTCCGGCTTTCGTGCTTATGCTTTTTCATGGCCGAAGCAGTAACAAAAACTAAGAAGAAAAAGGTTTTGTCGGAGGAGACTCGGAAGAGGAAAAGGGTGAGTTATCTTTCATAAAATCATGCATCATACTCTACCTTGTCGGTGGCCATTGTTGATTCCAAAGCCGGTGCTGGATAAACCGCGAGCGCGCGTGCGACAGTAGGCTGCGGTAGGTTAAATTATTTACGACAGCGGTAATGGAAAATCCCGCTTCCAACCTGAAGGGCGACCGCAGAGGAAAAGTTCCTTGGTGTTGCTTTAAAAACAGGACATGAACACCCTCTCATGTTACATTTACCACTGGGAATCTAGGGGATAATTTTGATACCCGAGTTCCCGAGTTGAGCGTGCCATAAACGATAAACATGACGGAGGGGTGAACGATCGCTGCTGTGACAGGTATGCTTTATTAGTTATTTCACAACAGTTACATCCCCTTGTCTTATCATTAGAGTAGTGCATATTTACATATATGAATAATCATTTGAAGCGTATTGTATGTTTGTATACACAGCAAAAATAGCCTGTATTTGACCGAAATTTCAGAATCGTCAGCAAGCTGATTATCTAGACAGCGCTGTGAATGTTTATATAGTTGTCAATGAATGGGACACTAAATATCATTTTGGCTTTCCAAAGATTTTCCCAATAAATAGGCAAGAATAAACCTAGTGTCCTCCATTATTCATATTCTTTCAACAACGAAGCACATAAATGTAATGAGCTAATAATCATGAAAGTGGGAAATAGGAAATTTCCACTAGCACATGAAGGCAGCGAAGGGAAGCATTTAATGGCTATTCACTGTCTGTCACAATATCTCTATACAGCACAAAACTTTTTTTTATTTTGTGAGATCTAATCTGATTGGCTGGCTTGATGCAACAAAAGTCAGGGTGCAAAGGTTTATTTCAGCCTTTGTCGTGTTTGCTAAGTATTTTGCTCTGTTTTCTTAGTTTTTAGAAGGACATAAGTTTTTAGATTACAAAGTCTGCACAAATTTCGTAATTACTAAATTGACTAAAATTAAAAAATTAAAAATTAAAACTAGTTGAACACTGGCCAACACTGCTGTGCAATTAATTTTCTTGCATGTTTTTTTTTATTTATTTTGCTTAATCATTGTAGTATCAACTATTTCAGATAAATGTTGCACTCCTAAATGGTACAGAAAAAGAAAGGAAACTGTGGTTAGCCATTTTATACTCAAGTCACATGGCCACTTTTTTACAGTTTCTCCTATTTATATATTAACAGTGTAGTTTCCTCTCCTAAAAAAACCCAAGTCTGCTTTCATGACACTATATTTGGGTTAGGTTTATGAAATCTACAAAACTGTTATAAACATTTGCATTTTGCAACTCACCAATGAAGAAGTGTTCAGGGGCATCATTTTCGGCTAAGAGGTTGGCCGTGTCTGGGTCAAACCTCAACCATAATCCCACAGCCAACACCACTGAGCCCGACAGCTGGAAACAAGAGTGAAACATATCAGGAACATGTGCGGAAAAAATTCACTTCACGCTGTTTCTGTGACCTTTGCTGGTCCATACTCCATGTCTTTGATTTCAAATTCTGCACTGGTCTATTTAGTTACAAACACATGAATGCAGGGTTTGACTTTGAGAACAGGATACTTTGTATGTTTCCCATCACCGTAACTGGAAGGATAACCTTGACTAAAATAGAGCATTGATTGTAATTCTGTAAGATAAAGTGTATTATTGTGATACTGAAAACAACCTTTTGTCCGTCTGTAAGGTCATCAGAGAAAGTTTGTTTGCCTTCTAGTTATCAAGTCAAAGGGAAACCTACTAGACATTTTAGATTTACAAATTTGAGTAGTGTTGTGGTCAAGACCACCTCCGAGGCCAAGACCAGACTAACATTCCTCAAATTCATGCCTGAGAAATGTCTTTTTATTAATCAACTATTACAATTGGAATAATAAGACACTATATAGAGCTGTTACTAATCAAATGAAATCACTAACAACAAAATTAGTATTTTAACAGCAGAGATGGCACAGAAGTTCATCTGAATTGGTACAATTACAAATGCATAAATAATGTTGAGATTAATGTTATAAAAATAACATTTTGTTTATTGAACATTAGTATAAAATCAATATCACTTTGCAATTGTGTTCATATTTGTGAAAACAGCCCTCTTGTTTGTGATTTTGCTCAATTATATCATGTTATAATATAAATATCAAGATATCAAGTACTTTTCTGCAATCATATCCTGAATTTTGAGGGTACGTGTATTCATTTTGGTGACATTTTTGACACTTCCTTGTTAATTTCAGACATGGCACAACAGTAACAAAATAAATGAAATTAGAAATAAGTTATTGATTGCATTTGAAGCAGGAAGTTTAGCATCCAATTACATTATGATGTAAACAAATAAATCAGACAATGCAATGGCAATTTAGCGATATCCCCGCTGTGGTCTTGAAATAAAATCCAGAATCCTCTTAGTCTGAGACCGAGAACAAATGCGGTCGAGACCGAGACAAGATCAAGACCTTCAACCTTCTTGGGCTCGAGAAGTAAAACACTTAATTTTTAGAAATATACCCTTTCCTGGTGAGTCAACAATTAATGTTTGCTCAGTTAAATCAGCCTCAATATGCAATTTTGAAATGGTGAAATATTAATAATAATTATGACAAAATTCAGTTGAAAAAAAAACTCAGTTGATATAAAAAGTCAAATAAATAATAGATTAAAAAAATATTTTCTTATTGTGACCTTTAGGCCTATATCTCATAATTTTGATTGCTAATATCAACTGACTTTTTAAATTCATCATTTCAATTTTTTTTTTTTACTTTTTGTCTTGTGTGGCAGAAACGGGCCTTCATTGAAATTACAGCATAATCTTTGTGAACCAGGTGACTCAACTCAGAAAAGTACATTTTGACGTCATGAATGTTATCTGTGTGCAATTACATTTTTAAGTGTAAACTGAGAATCTAAATAGTTTTTAAGGCCACTGTGGTCTACTTTGGTGCCCATCTCTATGATCAACAGGCAGGCTGTGCCAGTCTGACAGGCTTGTCCTGCTGGTATCCACCATCCCCCGGTGCCATCCCCTGCCCCCTCATACCCACCCTATGCAACACCAGGACATAAAACTGCACAGGACAACGACCCACTTCTTTTTTTGCCTGCCCTCTCAAAGACAAAGGCCTTGCTGTCCAGCGCAGTGAAACCACTCTACAGATAACCAATGACTGAAGCCACTGTGCCCTAAATTACATCTTACACTAACCATTTAAGCCAATCTAATGACCATTAGCGCAGTGACAAAATCACAGTGTGATGTGGTCTTTGAATGGTTCCTATGACATTTGTGTGGTTTTGAGCAACAAAGACTAAAGAACGAAGAGAGGCTGTAAAAGAACTTAATTTAAACCCTTCATTAAAATAAAGCTGAAATCAAAACTTACCTTAAAATTCTTCAACTAAAACTGATTTTAGTTTAATCACATTTTCAATTTTAGTTCAAGTACTAAAATTACTAAAGCTGAAATAAAACTAAAGTTAAATAGAAAAATAAAAATCTACTAATGCACATAACAAAATTACAAAACTTAAACTACAATTCAAAATAAAAGCCAATTCAAAATATGAATAAATGCCACAATAGTATATAAATAATACTTATATAACACTGATCTAATTATACAATCTATTAGCTTATGCATAAGTTTAAGTATATATTTATTTAGTCGAGAATGAAAATTTTCTCATTAATTACTTGCATCCATGTAATTCCAACCCTCTATAACAAAATAGCAACACCAAGGTCATACGCATGATCAGATCTTGCATGACAGAGTATTGCAAGACTTGCATGAGCTCGCCCTCAGCTCAACAAAATAGGATGGTGATTTATATAAAAGGATTAAAAAAAACACCATAAAAGTACTTTTAATACTTAATACTTAAAATACTGGTAAAGTCTACTAATCATTTTTCTTTAGATTTTAATATGAGGCAATGTAACTTGCAGCACAACAACTGGTCATGTGATACATGAAAACCAATGGCATTTATATCAGCGACATGATGCACCAATTATGGAAGGCACAATTTCAGCATAAGCACAAATTAGGAGTAGAAGATTATGAGCCAATAACAGCTTTCAGTCTGTTTCTCGCAAAAGCTATCGTCTGATTTCCGAAGACTCGGAATATAATGCACTAATCGCATTGACGGAATAACATGGGGTCAGAAAAACGTGGGTGTCTCATTTATGGATGACCTTATCCCTTTATGTAGGAGTAGTATGCAAGGAAAACCAAAGATATCCTTCATTTAGATGGTGATGAATTCATGCACTTATAGCACTAAGCTGGATTCAAAGGAATAATAAAACGAAGTGTAAAAAGCAACTGAGTCTGAGACCATAAAATGATCAAATATTAGCCTTATCCAGCTCACAGGAGATGCTGTAAAATTATTATCTGAGGACGTACTGTGCATGTACTCTGCTTTGCTTGTGACAAAAACTTAAATCACCAATGTGGCCTTATCTTTGAAGAAATGACAACAAAGAAGAAGTTGTTTCAGTTTCAATGCACCCTTCAAAATTCAATGCAGCCCAGTGAATAAAGGGGTGTTGAATGCAGCACAAGAGGGTTGTACACTTTCAATAACTTTCCTAAGTAACCCGATCTTTGAGAACTAGCTTTGAAGGATTGCCCATTCAGCATGTGCAGCTTGCATCTTAAAAAAAGTTTGCACAGCCACAGAGGAATTTCAAAGCCCATTATGATGGATTATGTATGTTGTTTGCTTCTTACAAATTGAAAGTATCAAGGTAAAAACGATCCAGTTAGTAAACTTGTCACATTGAAATACAATGATTTTATCACATCAGCAAAAAAGTGTAAAACAATATGCTTTCTTAATAAAACAACTATTGGTTTATTTGTATATATTTTATCAGTGTAATTCGTCAGCTAGTTGCCAATATCACCATTTTGATATTACAAATAAAAAGATGTTTTGCCTGGTAAGTTTGCAAACTCTGTTACCAGCAAACTGTACGCCACTACATACACTTATTAAGTACACTTTAAGTGACTCAAACATTTAAAGTTTCTTTGGTCTACTCTGCCATATGCACAGTGGTTATTTAAATACGCTTTTATGTTTTGCAGATATTTCTGTAAAATGATCAGCATGTTCACTAAGGACAAGAATATTTTGTAATCAGAAAAATCTTCCTTAAAGATCATTTTGATAGTTTTAATTGATGTTTTGCCGTGTATATGTAAACTATACCCTGAAAGAATATCAGAAGCAGCATTCTAGTTATTTAAAATGTAAAAAAAAAACAGTCTAAACATAGTTGTCAATGGCAGTAACATAGTTGACATAAGAAACGTAGTTGACTGGACACATTGTAACAATGACACTCAAGTCATTTACATGTGAATATCTCTTATGTTTTCACTTGCAAATAAACAATATAGTGGATTTAGTTAAATAAGTCAAATATCCCTTAATCCTTCCTCATCCTGTTTCACCCTCATGCATATAAACCAAGCGATATGCTTTACTACTTGATCAGGTTAACCTCAAATTGTAATATTTACTTGAATTAAAAATAATAAAAAATATTGCAAACCATATACCCAGGGGGCAAAGGGGGTTTAGCAGACATGGGCTGCTGTAAAAGGTTGTCATATAAAAATGAAATCTATGATGTCTGAGGATCACAACCTGGGTGGACATGGACAACCCGGTCAACAAGCTGCTGGAAACTTGTAATTAGGGTCAAAACAATGCTACCTCAAATTCTGCTTTAACTCCCCGGAATCACCCAATGAATGAATAGGGTATAATTTTTATCTAGCAGATATCACCATGAAACTTTCCCAGTTGATGAACTAGATTAAGATGAGAAAAAAAATGTATTACAAGTTTTCTGTAATTTAATGTTTAAATATGCAAAATAGGCATTCTCTAATTAAATATGCACTAATTTGCATAGATTTTAAAAGACGAAATCTGAGTATTGGATAAAGCCAGGTTCAAAATTATTTTTTCATTGTGTTCACATATTAGATGGGGAAAAAATTACAGATTGATTTATGGATATCTACTTTTGTTATCCTGTAAATCAGAATATACTGTCAATAGGCTTAGGCGAAGGCAGCTCCCGTGGCTGGTCCCGTTGAGGAGGGATCTCCTCTCTCAGGCCGGGTCTTCGATTTGGCACCCACACCCCGAGCTGTGGGCTCTGCACGTTTGGGCCGTCAACGGGTACCCGTTGATCTTCCAGATGGGGTGTTAAACACGATTACGCAAGCTAGAGTGCCCTCTATTAGACGGCTTTATGCTTCCAAGTGGTCAGTGTTCTCAGAATGGTGCTTAATCCACGACATGGATCCAGACGATTGTGGGGTACCTGAGGTTCTATCCGTCCTACAAGAGCTTTTGGATAAGGGTAGGTCCCCATCCACGCTCAAAGTGTATGTATCGGCCATTGCTGCATCTGTCTGAGACATGCGCACGGCCAGTCACTGGGTAGGAACGACCTTATAGTTCGCTTCCTTAGGGGAGCCAGAAGGATGAACCCTCCTCGGCCCCCTTCGGTATGGGACCTTTCTCTGGTCCTATAGAGGCTATGAAGGGTCACCCGTTTGAACCTCTATAGTCTGTGGATCTTAAATATCTCTCTTTTAAAACCACCTTCCTGACAGCTATCGCCTCAGTCAAGTGGGTAGGTGACTTGCACACACTCTCTGTTAGCGCGACGTGCCTTGAGTTTGGGCCTAATGACTCCAAAGTTGTTCTCAAACCAAGACATGGATATGTCCCCAAAGTGCCTTCCACTCCTTTCAGAGTGCAGGTCATTTCTCTGTCAGCCCTCTCTGGTTCTGACAGTGAATGCGGCGTGAATCTCCTCTGCCCCGTCAGGGTGTTGAGATTTTATGTGGAACCGTCGGCTGGCTTCAGGCAGTAGGAACAGCTCTTTGTTTCTTTCGGTGGCCGCACTAAAGTCTTAGCTACCTCGAAACAGACACGTGGATAGTGGATGCTATCTCATTAGCTTATACATCTAAAGGCCTCCGTTGCCCCTTGGGTGTTAGAGCTCATTCCACGAGGGGCATGGCCTCTTCGTGGGCCTGGTCCAGATATTTGTATGGCGGCAGCCTGGGCCTCGCCGTCTACATTTATTAGGTTCTATAACCTAGAAGTTTCTGCTCTTCTGGCTGGATTGTTATCTGTCTAGTTATCTGAGCAGCTCTGTTGGACTTGGCTCCTTAAGACTGCATAAGTTCTCAGTTCAGGCCAACTATATCTACCCTGGCTGTTATACTGTGCTATGCACCATTCATTTACATTATGGTAACCATGTTGCCTTCAATTATTTTTAAACCCACATCCTGTCGTTTTTTTATTCCCATTACCATTGAGCACGGGGCTCCCCCCATGCTTACGCAACATGAGAGTACTCTCGTAAGAGAACTCCTCTTCAGTAGCACATATATACACCAAACTTTCCAGTCTTGTACCTAGTTATATTATGAAGACATTTGCTGAGGGATTTGTAAATATATTATTCCTAGCCTGATTTATATGACATTTTATTCCAAAAAACATGGCGAAAATCCATTTTTTAAGGCTATTGACAGTATATTCTGATTTACAGGATAACAAAAGTAGATATCCATAAATAAATCTGTAATTTTTTTCCCATCTAATATGTGAACACAATGAAAAAATAATTTTGAACCTGGCTTTATCCGATACTCAGATTTTCGTCTTTTAAAATCTATGCAAATTAGTGCATATTTAAATAGAGAATGCCTATTTTGCATATTAAATTACAGAAAACTTGTAATACATTTTTTTTCTCATCTTAATCTAGTTAATCAACTGGGAAAGTTTCATGGTGATATATGCTAGATACATTTTCTACCCTATTCATTCACTGGGTGATTCCGGGGAGTTAAAGCAGAATTTGAGGTAGCATTGTTTTGACCCTAATTACAAGCAGCTTGTTGACCGGGTTGTCCACCCAGGTTGTGATCCTCATACATTATAGATTTCATTTTAATATGACAACCTTTTACAGCAGCCCATGTCTGATTTCCTAAAAAACAGGTGTTTTGCCCCCTGGGTAATAACAATGTATCTAACATAGTTGACGGGCAATTGGTATAGGCTACTCCTTGACAAAAGATCATTGGAGATAAAATAAAAAATTAAGACGATATTTACCATAATGTCTTCAAAATATCTGCCGCAGAAGAAAAAGACCACATTATGCTGGTCATACAGTTTTTGTTTAAACCATTTTTTTTATTTCCGTGGTGTTCGGTTAGTTGACAGAATTTTTGCTTACAGTAAAATTTACTATTTTCTTATTTGAAAGAATTTTTTAGAAGAAGAAGATTTTAAGATAATTTTTTAATTATACTTTCATTTTTTAGATTTTAGAAATAAATTTAGTTATCAAGACCCACTGACATCAAAGAATGGACAAAGCAAGAACTAATTTAACGGACATAAAGGCAATTTCAAGCAAACTAAAAAACAGGGTGCACAAAATATTTGTGTGAGATTATAGGCTAGTATGCATTCTCTTAATGGATAAAATATGATATTGTTAGAAAAATAGACAAAAATAGCTTTAGACATATGCTTTCCATTATGCATGTTTTTTTATGGATCCACACAGTAATTAAGACTTGACCGTAGGAAATCACATCACAACCTCAAATGATCCTAAATATTAACAATATATAAAAATAATAAGACCAATTGTGTTTATCTGGCTATACATGAGTTTTGTTGAAAATGTCACAACTAACTGACAGCCTGTTAAACATTTGACACTCTCAGCTGGTGGGGTGTACTAGAAAATGACTCTATGAGCCAAATAACACATTGAGACACTGTCCACAATGCAAGTTAATGGATAGAGTTAAAAAAAAATAAAAAAAAATAAGCAACAGTTTTTCCTATGGTATGGTATGGAATAGTTAAAGTTAACTGTTATACATACAGTCAGGTAAGACTTGGCCTATTCTCTAGAAGTGTGGTTGTTGTATGTTGATTTCAATCACCTAGTTAAAACTAAAACTAGAATAATTTAGTAAAATATACGCTCCTAATTAAAATGCAAAACAAGTAAACACGATAAAACCACAGAACTTATTCAATCAAGAGTCAACTAATGAAGGTTTTACTATTTGCATTGAGCTTAAAAGCCAATAAATACATTAATTATTTAATAAATATATAACATTAAATTTATAGATACAGATATATTGTGGTAAATGGCTTTTCAAAATAAGGTACTATTTTAAAATCAGTGTCAATAAAAAATAAGTTCCCATTGACATGCTGACACAAATCCACGCTAAAAGTATTCACAGTAGAAACAAGTGCAACTTGCACAGTTCTTCCTTATAATAGCCCATCATGAATACCAAACTAAAAACTAAAAATATATAGCGCTTCCCTCTAAGACATAGGCACATTGTGGCTGTGTTTCAAAATCTACTGTCTATCTAGCAGACAGCATTTTGGCGGGCATCAGAGGCGACTTTAATGCACAAATGATGCTCAAAATGTCTGCACGTGCCTATGAGGCTCAAAACTAAAGTGTTGTCCAGATAGTCGGCTCACTAGGTACTGAGACAGAGCCAACATCTGTCACCTGTTTGTAGTTTAAAAAACATCGGCATCCTAAATGTGTTGCTGTTCTTGTTGTTGATAGAGTCCATAGAAACCTGCATCTTGCGAAATAAAATAAAAATTGTGCCGAGACAGAAAAATCATCCTACAGATGTTGAGCAACTCCTAAAAAACAAGGCGACAGCAAATGCACGTACACTTGTGTCAGTGCATTTCATTATAGATCAAAGCATACGTGTGACATCATCGTCACGCCGACATCATCAGCACAGTTCGCACTTACCCAGAATATGAAGTTGAAGACGAACAGCAGGTATTTGACACATTTCATGCCGCCCTGTACTTTGCTCATCCTGCCTGCCGTTTCGTTTCGCGCGCTCGCCGTTTCGACCAAAATGTTTGCGCAAATGTGCAGGCCTGTCTCAGAGATGTAGGTCAGTAATAATATTCAAGCAGAATCCACTCACGGACCGTCAACACCAGCGCTGCTCGCGTGTCTGTGCACAGTGAGAGAGCGCGCGCGCGGATCAGCACCGCCCATTGGTCCAGCAGGACACGGGGGCGAGGGCAATGCTTCTTTCCCGCGTTTTCCTGAATGTAGATAGATAGATAGATAGATAGATAGATAGATAGATAGATAGATAGATAGATAGATAGATAGATAGATAGATAGATAGATAGATAGATAGATAGATAGATAGATAGATAGATAGATAGATAGATAGATAGATAGATAGATAGATAGATAGATGTGAAAGAACACGCACGCATTATTTAATAAAGTAATATGAAAAGTAATAAATTACATTATAATTATAATAATATTGATTTCAAAGTGGAAATGCTGCTATTTAAAACATTCATAATTCTCTCAGGAACATGGTTTCTCGTGAAGTACAACCTTAAATGATTAATCAAACAGCCTAGCTCCGATAAAATAATGTCATGGGGTATATGAAAAATAAATAACGTTATATTAATTTAACACCAATTTCATAGATATAAAATTTGTAAGAGCAGTGCTCCCTCTTGTGATAAGATATGTAGGCTGTAGTTCAAACATGTTCAGTAGGCTACTGTACAACAATAGAAAGTAACATTGAAGTAACTGAAAGTAAAATTGAGTGAAATAACATCTGGAATAGAATATCTGCAAAAACTTCGTTCTCACTCATATTACAGAGGAAAATGCAAACGGTCATCATCCAGGAAAGCGTAAATGAGCGAATGAACCACTAGGGGGCGACAGTTGTTTGTTTTTGAATCGCTCCATCCAGCGCTGTTTACTGTTGTACTGTACACCTTATCACTTTATATAGCCTACCATAATACACAGTCATATCTCGATTAAGACTTTTAGACCTTTATGTGAATGTAATTAGGAAATCTTTCACCTTTATAAAGACATTAAATCCTACATTAGTACGCATGCTGAGGGGTGGCTGTAGCCTTGTTTGAAATCTCCACGGTGTGTCAGTAGGCTACCATCAACAGTTCATTAAAATCATTAATATTCTTTGTGAATTTAACAAAAGGGCTTCTCTTGGATTTGTCACAGCAGACTCTCCATAGGGAGCTGTCCTACAAACAATCAGAGACAGGCATGTTAATTGTATTGAATGAGCGTGAGGAAAATGCTCTCTCTTTCTTCATCCGAGTACACAGAACTGTCTGAAATAGCCGATGACCACAAAACATCATCTAATGAGAGCAAATGAGTGTGTGAACGTGATTTTGTTTGAAATGACAACCCCTTTTGACCCGCACTATATCTCTAAACAAACACGTGCTGATGAAGGACTCGCTTGTGGTGATGTGATTGATATATAAACCTATATAACAATCCTGTTGAATATTCCACCCGAACTTTGACGCCTGACCTCGCAGACTTAAGGCTGTGGCTTTCAAGCTTTCAGGTTTCCAGACATGACCTCATCATTTGGCCATGCACCTGACCTTTGGCATGTGGTCTCCCTCTGTTTACGCAATCAAACCTGAGGTGGGTATCGCAGGCCGCGGCCCATCTGTTTTTTAAGACTTCCACATGCTGCCTAAACAAATGTATTCAGAGTCTGATTGGAGTGACACACCTGTTTGTGGTTGTTAGAATTGCTTTTTAACGATTTTCACTCTCAAGGCCAGTTGCATCATGTGGAAGCCTCTGGAAGGAGAACATCTAATGCATTCCAGCGTAAGTCCGTTTCCATGTGTGAGAAGCACATCTGTTGAGACTTGAGGTCGACCCCAACACATTCAACAAACTCTCCAGCTTACTCAAAGCTTCTGACAAAATTTGCCCTAACCGTTTAGTTTTTCTGCCACATGGTTGAAGGTCATGTCTGAGTCACAGTTTTTTTTTTTTTTTACACACCAAAACCAGAAAAAAAAAACTCCTGAAAGCTTAAACTGAGGTCATTACGGAGAGTTCAATGGCTTTTTTGGACTTCAAGCACACTGGAAAATGTTTAAAGGAATATGCTAGATTAAATGCAATTTAGGCTCTGTCAACAGCTTGACATGCACTCGATGACCACAGAAAACAATCTGGACATTCCTTAATGTTCAAAAAATAATATCTGATATTTATAGTAAAGCAATTACAATTGAAGTCTTGTGGGCCAACATTTAAAAGCAAAAAGATAAAGGTTATTTATGTTACAGTAACTTGCATGAAGTAAATTTATGAGGTTTTGAGGTGGAACTCATTTTCTAGTTAGATTAAGTTCTGGTTATACACTACCAACATAATCACTGGTTTCCTTCCATGTCCATTACTGGTATTCTTGCACAAATACCAAATGCAGGTTTAACTCAAGTTTAACTTTGGTAACACTTAATTGTAAGGTGACATAGTTACATGTAACTACATGTACTTACTAGTAACAGTAAATTATGCATAATTACAAGTAACTGCTCTAACCATAATCATAACTCTATAGTAAGTACATGGTTAATTAATATTACTCAGTCAGTACTTATTTGATGTAATTATGTTACCTTAAAATAAAGGGTTACACTTTATTTTAAGGTGTCATTGTTACAGTGTAATTAAATTAAGCACTGAGTAATGATAATTAACAACATGTACTTAGGGTTACTATAGGGTTAGGGTTGGATTAGGGTTTGGTTGAGGGTTAATTTCATGTAATTATGCATCATTTACTGTTATTACTATGGTAATAAAGTGGTAAAATATGGTATATGCTAAAAAAAAATGTGTTACCAAATGAAGAGTAACCTCAACTTTTTTTTAGCTGGGTGATAATCAAATCTGTCAAACTAGTGTCATGCTAACATGTTTGAGTGTTTTATAACCCAAATAATTTTTGCAGGATTTTCGCTAAATAATAAACTACATTTCTGTGTGTTTTTCACCAAACCCTATTATATGGCCTCAGAACACTTGAAAAATATGACATTAGTCAAATGGGGTCTTAAAAATAAAAGGCAAATGGCATTATAACAATGAATAAATAATGACTGAATTCCCATTTTTTGCCTGAACTGTCCCTTTAAGCATGCTTATCAACTAGGCTTCAGTAAGTGTATCATAGAAGGCACATTTTGTTAACGTGAAATAATTTTCTGTGGTAACCAACGGCACAAATACTGTCGATAGAGCTTAAGTCAACATGAAACAGATTTTTTTTTTTTTTACCATTTCCAAACCATTTTAATTTAATAAGGTGATGGATTTTAGAGTCAAGATATTCAACAAAAAGTAAATGTAGGGCAGCAGTTGGTTGCAAGAAATCCCTTAAATTAAGAAAACAATTGACAATACACTTCTTGCAACTGGGCCCATGACTTTTTGAACTATTGGAAATTGACTGGCAAGTTGTCTGTGAAAATATGTTTACAAGTGGTTGGAGGGGCCAAAAATGAAAGTCATTCAGTCATTTTTTTCTCTTTGGAAAAATGTGCACCAATCTATAATAAAAGGAACATGTTAACATGTTAACATCACTTTTGTTAACAGGAAGTTCATCCAAAAAAGAAAATTCTTTCCTCATTTACTCGCTCTCATGTCGTTCCAAACCTGTATGGCTTTTTTCTTCCACATAACTAAAACAGGACAATAGATGTCAATGCAATTACATTGAATGTACTGAAGTTTTCAAGTAAGAGTAAATCATGACCATTTTAATTTTAAGTTGAATTTAACCCAGAATGTTGCTTTAAAAATGATCCATGTCCTGATATGCACGCTAAGGACCCAAAATAAACTTGAAAATAATGCTGCAGTTTAATAAATAACAATTACCACACACAACAATGTATGTACATGTTCAGGTACTGCTGCAAAAGAAAACAATTACTTTAAAAAGACAGAAATGCATAAAAAAGAACTGAAAAAAACAAACTCTAAAGTCCAACTCATTCCATTGACAATATCCTCCTTAGACGGTATATTTTATGTCACAAGTTATCATTAATGGTTTGCACATGAAGTAAAATGTCCACCATCCCATGGAGGAATTTGGAATATCAAGTTTGATATCATAAGGCTTTTGCTGGTGTATTCAAAAGCAGCCAGTTTGTCATTGTCTCCAAGACTTTCGGCTCAGCACACACACACAAGCTACATTGATCCTTATGAGTCTCCACGCCACCAGGTTCTTGAATGAAGTCAGCGCTCGCACGAACGTGTGCGAATTGGTACAGTATGAGTTCCAATGGCGCGCATCGATTCCCAAACACCCAGAACCTCCGGTCCGCCCGCTGCTGCAGGTCGTCTCAAAAAAGTACTGCTTTTTCTTGGAGTTGTTGATGATGACGTCAGGCAAGACGGTGACATTGTTGCCTGAGATGTCTGTAGCTTTGGTTTTGTTTCCCTCCCAAGTGCTGACACTCTCACAGACGGAGTAAACGCCGCGGTGTTGAGGCGGTCCTGCTTTCCTCTTCGTCCTGCTCCTCATCCGGTGCCCAATGGGCTCCGAGTCGGGGGGGGTGTTCGCTGAAAAGTACGCGGGGCGAGCGGGGTACCGTCTCTTGTTGAAGAGTTTGGGATCCACGGTTGGCACAGGGATGGCTGTGACATCTTGTCCGTGGTGGTTGTTTTGTAAGCAGATGTCACCTGGGCGCTGGGCAAACATCTGGCTGCAGGACAAGAGCAGCAGGGCAAGCGTGGACCACCGCATGGGCTCAACGTGACCTGACAGCACAGATTCATGTTAGGTTTGATCACACAGAATACCAGTAGCATACACACAAATATGATGCCACATTTCTTCAAATTTTCTTCCGCATTGTGATGCACAGATGCTTTGGCTTATATAGGTATCCAGTAATCATTTAATGGCAGCTAAAGAATGGTAGATAAACTATGTGATGGCTGATATCTGTAGATCTAAACCGTATTTTTCCACAAACAGCTTCACAATACAGCTCCAATTGAAATATTTGTGAGATTTTTTTTTCTTTCTTTTTTTTCAGGCACTTCTTATTTTCAAGTAGTGAAAAAGTTCATGTAGATGGATAACTGTTTTTGTTTTAAAGTGTACTGTCTAAATCTGAAAAATTATCTACTTTTAATACTGGCCAATTCATATATTGAAAATAATGCATATTTATTGAACTGATTTAAATAATAATTTAAATAATAAAATAACAGTGAAAATATTCAAAAAAGATTTTTAGTAGCTGAAAATCGGTTGTTTAATAATTTTTAGGAATCCACTATCCAATGTAATAAACCTTTTAATAAAAATACCTAAACTGGATATTGAATCTGGGAGATGAGATATAATTTACATTATATTCAAGCAATAGAAATGCCTCATACACATGTTTCAGCACAGCCTGAATAAACCTCTGTAAATATACCATGGCATAGCTTTTGCTTTCTGGACATGGATTTTTTATATGCTTTTTATATAAGTAATCTTGTACTTGAAAAAAAAAGAATGTTTACCTGTGAAATGTATCCAGGTGAACTGTTTCCTCCTGTCCGTCTAGCGTAGATCTCCTGTGCTCCTCATGGTACATGTATCGACCAGCGTGGCATCTTCTGCTTCCAGCTCCTGGGGTAGAAAGAGGTAGAAAAAAGTAGGAAGCAAGCTATAATTTTATATAATTACCATCTACTGAATACATAATACTCATGCAGCATTGGAAAGCCCGATTCATTCTAGTAGTGAATCAGATCATTTGAGCAGATTTACAAAAATGATTCACCAGTTCAACGGATCAGGCCTTTTTCCTGAAGACAAAAATCTAAACTCGCTCTCAATGACGTCTCACTGCTGTCAAGCAGGAACATTTCTCACTTTAAAGAGATATCCAATGACTTATTTCTTTCCTACAGGGAGAAATACCTCATCTGTCCAAATACATTCCTTCCTCTGGTGAAATGCTGGGAGAAAATGCCCATTTCAGACATCAAGCTTCAGTCAATGAAAACATCTTCTGTGAGTGATGTAGTAATCACTGTCAAATTACTGTTCAAGCGTGACACACGCAGACAAACAAGACAGACCAAAACCCAAACGTGACACACATCAACTAACGCCCCACACCCAAGCCATCCGCCTGCCACAACATACACAAACCTCAAGTAAATTGCTTTGGATCGCACAGCCTTTCTGTGTGGCTTGTCTAAAAAAATCCTCAGCCACTGACCTCAAACTCATTAGCTGTGATAGAGACAATTTAACACGTTCCGTCTGGCATAGCCGGTGTTATCACGCTGACACAAAGAGCCGAGCCAGGCGGTACTCTCCTTTCAAAACAGTCTGCTTTCATATGGTAACAGTTCCTGGGTGGCATGAGTTTCAGCGTGTAACGTGAGCCCATCCCAAGCGCAATATGCACGGCCTTATCTCCAGCCTCCACAGGGCTATGGATTCCAGAGGCTGGAGGGCAAGCTTTCTCTAAGCACTCATGTGTGGCAGAGCTCAAGGATGAAGCATGGCTTTGTGCTGTGGACTAGTAGTCCGTGCACAGACAGCATCCGCTTTAGTGCACACTGAAGACTTGTGCTAGATAGGTTCACTAGAAGCTGTCACATAACATTACATAAAATGAGAATCATCATTGTTTAGGATGAGGTGAAACGCCGGACATGTTCGGACCATCCTGCAATAATAGAAGCTAGTCAGATGAAACTTAAATTCAAAAATACCCAGATGAAAAACATAGGCTCAAATGACAAAAAAAAAATAACAAAGTAATATATTATATATTTGTTATAATTTGTTTGTCATTTGAGCCTATGTTTTTCATCTGGGTATTTTTCATACTTTATTGAATATAAGTTTCATCTGACTAGCTTCTATTATTGCAGGATGGTCCGAACATGTCCGGCGTTTCACCTCATCCTAAACAATGATGATTCTCATTTTATGTAATGTTATGTGACAGCTTCTAGTGAACCTATCTAGCACAAGTCTTCAGTGTGCACTAAAGCGGATGCTGTCTGTGCACGGACTACTAGTAAAAAGTAAAACATTTTATCATATTTTACAATAACATATTTAATCTTTTTTTAATATAATTTGACAATGTTATTACAAATTAATAAATAAATATATCACATTACATAAACACACATACTGTATATATATATATATATAGCTATATATCACAATTGAAAAATGTAGAATTAATTTAGAATTAATTTCATGTATTTATTTCATATATATAGGCTAGTTACTTATTTTTCGTTTTACAATTTTATCACAAATTCATTGTTTTTTTAAATAATATATAACCTTACAAATTTTTTTATATGTATCATTACATATATATAGCTAATAAATATAATATATATTTTATAATATTACAACTTTTGTTACAAAGAAAATTGTAAAATGTTGTTTACATTTTCTAAAGAAAAAGGAAGTGAATCTAGGCTTTTGTGGGTTGTTCCTCAAACAGAGCCCTAGTCTCTATATAGCTTGAGTCCTTGCTTCTATTTAATTCTATAAGATTTCCAACTTGTTTTAACCCCTGCCAGAGGGAAATCATAAATATTATGGCAGTAGTAAAATGAATTGTAGTTGCAGGGGGAAATATGTTAGGATATAAAGAACATTTATCTAAAGGCAGTTATTGCTTGCACAAATGTCAGACAGTGAATAAAAATAATGATTTAAGTATTTCATTGCCAGCATCATTTATCAATGTTTCACTGACAAATTTATAGTTGTTAATAAAACCAACCAAGGACCTAATGAACACAAACACGCTCTCATACACACACCCAGATGGCTGGCTGGATGAGCTCTGTTATGAGAGGGTGTAAAATACTTATTGCTGATGTAATTGACAACAGACGATGATGAATCCAGAAGGAGAATTATAATCAGCTCTGGATATAGAACTGGACACTATTGTACCTTCACATACACATGCTGTTAGCAATTATACAAAGATTTAATTTCACAAACCATAAACACATGTATGATCTACATGTGAAAAACACGACCAAACCCCTAACATTATTAAACTATGATGAGTAACAGCAATATGCTACAGACATAAATGATATCATGCAGCTCATTGACGAGAGGTGTGCTTTTATAAAGATCTTGGGAAAGCCCTCTTTTCAAAGATGCAAAAAAACGAGTTATTGTTTTCAGAGTGATGGTGTAATATTTAGGTCATCACTGAACACAGCCATTACTACGGTATTCATTTTGGACACCAGTTGGCCATTGAGGCCCATAATGATGAAGTTTGACATCACTGAAACACATTTATTATAATGAAAATTCCTGGATGGAGTACATTAGTTAACCACCTAATTAAATTTTAGGATAAGTATATGTAAAAAAGATTAAAAGAATCTGTCATTATTTCATTCAGTTAAACAGTCCAGAAGTACACACACTAATGCATGTAGTGTTCTGGAAAGAGCCACCCAGTAGCCCGACATGATCAAGATGAAGCACCTGCTCGTCCTGTGTGGACAGGCTCATCCGAGCGAGTAGCCAGAGGGTGTGTATGTGTGTGTGTGGCACACAGTGTAAGGTTCAGGCTATTGTATCAGACAGTCGCTCGAGTCTCTCCCGGGACCGCCTAAAACTCTTACATTTTGTCTCTTTGCAGTGATGAACAGAAATGGCAAAAATCAAGTTTCTACAAGCTTCAGAGAATTAAATAGAGAGAGATGAATCAAAAGAGAGATCAACATTCCTGATGAAATGTTTCTTGAGCAGAAAATCAGATTAGAATGATTTCTGAAGGATCATGTGACACTGAAGACTGGAGTAATGATGCTGAAAATTCAGCTTTACATCACAGGAATAAATTACATTTAAAAATTGTAATTCAATTTTATTAGATAAATACAGCCTCCTTGGTGAGCATTAGAAACTTCTTTCAAAAAAATGTAAAAAATCTTATAGATCAAAAAAAGTACAGTATGCATAATCATTAATGAATTCATTATTTTAAAAAAGGAATATATGTATATATACACACACACACACACACACACACACATTTTAGTTCAAACAATAAATGTCTATTTTTCCATTGAATAATAACAAACTATTTACAACAAACTATTTAAAAATAAAAATAAATGTATAGTATATTCTATTTATATTATATATATACTGGAATTTAAATTATATAATGAAAATGATATTGCAACACTGGCTGTAATGTAACTCCATTACAGCTGTAAAATGCATTTTTTCTAGAAAATGAGAACATACGTTCCAAAACATTACTCATTTGTTTATAACGTTCTACCAATGCTATGATGCTTCCAAGACAATCACAAATCATTTAGACAGAACCTAATCTATGTTAGCCAGATAACGTTACTGTGGTGACATGTTCATTTGCAACAACACCATTTAATACACCACAGTAAACTGAATGTGTATGTTTGCATAAAACACAATGAATGCAGCCCTATAAGAAAAATACATGTAGAAAAACTGAAAAAGTGACATTATCAGTTAAGTTTACAGACATTTCCTTTAACCACAAAACACAACACAATGTAATGCGTAATTCAAATTAGTGGTAAAAAACCTGTGAATACGCAATATGGAAAATTTATTAATATTAACAGCATATTGTGCCCTATTGTTTACTGACTTTTCTTAGAGATAGTGTGAACACAGCACTGGCCTGAAGTCCCTCATCTGACCCCAAACTGTTCATCCCCAGTTCATCTTAATCCAGTTCATCTCAACCCTTTAACCCAGTTAAGGTTCAAAATTAAGATGAGAGCAGTTCCACAGAAAATTGCTAAATGTATATAGGCCTACAGTAAAAGTATAAACAATTTTAAAACAACACAGAACAGATATTTAGTAGCAAATGACATCTATAAAAATGTTCGTCACTCATTAAGGGCTGTAAAACTAGCAGATATGTTTTCAGTGTGTAAAACTTTCCTTGACAAAAACACTGCTGAGACTCAACTCTGTTTTCAGACTAAAGAAAACAGGTTGAGTTTTCCCACCAGAGAAATCGCCGTGTTGAAATGTGACGACATCAATGTAAAATATATCTCCCATCTCCCAAGCATAAAGCCAGATCTCTTCTGCACTTCTCTGAACCAGCAGCTGTGTAATTTAACAAACTCAACAAATTCCCTCAATGAGAAACAGAAGTTACATCATTTACTTGGACAACAATACAAGCACTGGTGTTTGGGACAGTCCTGTGCGGGGGCCCCTCGCTGAGTTATGAGTTATGAGTTATGGCTGCATTGCTGATTTTTACTCTGCATTGAATCCACATCTAAGCAACAAATACTGACTGGCTTTTTAATGCAGTACAGAGAGGCAGACTAAATGTATTTACACAACTATGCTGGAATGTTGAATTACATGCACATAGGACAGACAACAAGATATTCTTGTCAAGTTTGCCAAAGGCCCGTTCACACCAATAACTATAACGATAAATATATAGTTCCAAAACCGTTGTAAATATAGAAGAACAGCAGAGTCCACATCACAACTATAATGTTAACGCCACAGAGGAGAGGAACAATATCGCTGGAATCACTTTCAGCACGATTTTTAAACATTGACAGCCAATCAGAATCCATCCTGCTTTAAGGAGTTGGAGCATTTAAAGCAGCAGAATAACCAGAATAACATTGTGCAGTGGTGTGGACACTAGTTATCGTTATATATAGTAATCATTTTTACAGTGAACACTGTGAAGGATTTGCACCTTCTAAGTTAAAGATTATCCAAAATCGTTCCACTACATAAAATCATGGGAAGATATTTTAAAAAAGGGCTAAATTGCCCAAAATAAACTCACTGACTTTGTTTGGAATCACTGACTGTAACAGTAATGACTACATAAAGAACTATGTGACTATTTAAAAAAAAAAAGTGGCAAAATTATTTTAGTTTTTTGGATTTTGCCTGCCACAGTATTCAAACGTTTGTCTCCATCAGATACTTAACATTAGACAAATTCTGTTGCATGATGGTCATACTTTAATATAAAAAAAATGTAAACTTTTTTTTTAGAAATAACATTTTCTTTCTTTTTTTTTTACTTAAAAAATTATACTTATTTGTGGTATATATACATAGATAGCCAATATATATATATATATATATATATATATATATATATATATATATATATATATATATATATATATATATATATATATATAGCCTATTTATATATATATATATATTTCTTTTTTTTTTTTTTTTACGGAGCCACCAAGAATATGGAATAGAACAAATTTACCTCATAAGGAATCATGTAGAAAACAACTAACAACATAAGAAATGCTTTGGTCTGGGAATCCATTCAAATCCACTCCACAAATATCTTAAGTTTTATAAATCATGTTGTTTTGGTTAATTTGCTTGCACAAACTGACAGTCGGCTACTTAACCAACAACTATAATTGAGAAAAGGGAAAAAAAACAAACAAAAGCGGATCAGACGAATAAATGCAGTGAATTGATGCTCCAGGCCAAAGCGCATGCTTGAGTAGGAGTGCGTGCTGCCGGCTAGCTCTGGCTTGCTTGGAATCCAGAGGCCGAGATTTTGTCTCGTTTGCCCTCTGGACGTTATTTTGCGGAAGCTGTCTTAAAAAGTATAATAGCAGGCAATTTAGACCAACTGTCAGCTGTCCTATTTTTTCGACACCCTCCCTGTTTCTCTGTGTGGAGGTGTAAGCTCGCCAATTACTGAATTATGGTATTGAGTAACTGTGGGGAAATCGCAGGCATGAAGACAAAGATACCTAAATCTGACCGCTTCTGTCAGGCTATTCCAATCTAAAACAGATGTGCTGGATCTTTTGACCAGAACCAGGAGGTCTTGGTAGGTTTAGGAATAAGCTGAAATATTTCCCATAGAGTAGCGGATTTAACAACTATTTCAAAGGCATGTGAACACATACAGTACCTAATGTTATAATCTATTAGGGAACAATGTTGGTATAATACACATTACAAATTCCAGGCTTTTCCGTCTGTTAAAGCCATGCAAAATGCAATCATTTAAATTCCTCCACATTAATATTTATTCTTTTATCTGAAGCAACTTTCAAATGAATGCACAAATACACTATGAACACATGATTGCATTTTCTGAATCTGAATGCTTTTGCATAAATAGTTCAGTGTTTCATCTTTGAAAACAGCACAGAAAACCTTTGCCAGTACAAAAGACATACAGTATTTACATTTTTTCAAAACTCTTGGTAGGTGAGGAGCGACTTCACAAGCAAGTCTGAATAAGGCTCTGGATGCCAGTAAAAGAGCGAAATGACATCAGAAATAGTTAGGAATGAATTGTTAATGGTCCTGAAATAAACACTTGGACATTCTAACCCTTGCAGTCACAAAAACAGCTCACTCTATGGCTGGGGAACACAGACACGAAAGGTATTTAAAGAAACTGCTCACGGGTTTCACCTGGACAGTCTCATCACTCGCTTTAAACCATGTTTGGTATCTACCGTGACAGAGTACAGGCGGACTGCACTTGTGCACGATGTTTCTTTAGAGTAAGAGCAACTCTTTTGGCATGCAGGCGTGATACCTTTGGTCTTAGGGATTTGTGAGATTTGGCCTCGGACATGTTTACTGCATATACCATAGAAACAGACAAAGTTACTGGCATCGGCATGTGAACTAAACAAGATCTCTGCATTATCTCTTAGCTGTCGAACTGTGTAAGACCACATCATTTTGAACTATGGTAATGGTTAACAACCATTATTACACGGCTCTGTGGAATACTTGATTCTGATTGGACAATCTGATTCTCATCAGATTTTCTGTCCCATCAAATGCTCTCTAGAATCTAAAGTGTCCCACGCCAACATTATAAATAGATGCTGAAGCTCCAGCTGAAATAAAGTCTACTTACTACATTTGCTATTTTCTACATGGTGAATGGCACAAAGTGCACTATATAGGGGATAGGGAATGATTTAGAGAGTGTGAATATGCTTTCCATTTGGGGGAATGAAGTCTGGTTTCACGTTAGTGTCACGCGAACCGCCGCAGGACACACACAGTCTGATCCGGTCCAGAGACACGACAGCACAGAGCGGATCATATGTGTGAGTCGGTGCAGACCACAAAACTTATCGGGCCCATTTGAAGTCTGCACAGAATGCTGTATTTTAAAGCGATATGGGGGAGATTAGGAGGAGAAACGGTTAGAGATTAGGAGGAAACTGCGGCTTTACTGAGCTCAATGGCCCTGGCCGAGCTGTGATATAAACTAAATGCTATTTGCTATTTAAAAAAGGGGAGGAGCTGTTCGATATGTCCCGCCCTCACTCAAAAAAAAGCTGTTAAACGAACTTAACTAAATTAAGGAAAGCTTTTCCACGAAATTGAATTTCATTTTACCAACAAAATCTAATTTGTTTGAAATCATTTGTTGTAATTATGCTGTATGAACTTAAATGCATGTAGTCAAGACTACTTAAATTATTGTCATTCCTACTAGATAAAATTTTGTCAAGTTAACTAGATTACTAACATTATAATTTCAGCTAATTTTTACTCTACAGTCACTTCCAATGAAAGAAGCTACTGATGTTCATTATAATTAAATCAACTTTTTACACAGTAATACTGTCAAATATGTCTTGGTCTGTGTGTGATGTTTCATGCACTTTTTGTATAATGTCGTTTCAATGTGAGATTTGATGTCGTGTATAATGAGTGCCACACCCTAAACACAGTCGTCACTCTTCTGCATAATGGTAACCACAAAATTCAAAAACATTACAGAAAGTCCTCTAAGTTTCTAACATAACTGAACATTAAATGCTAACATTAACTAACTAACATCTTTCCATTTAATGAAAAACACATAAAATAACACTTTAATCCCTAAATTTACCCTCCTAATGCAGTCTCTTGCAAAGCATGCTGGGAACTACAGATCCACTGCCCAGTTAGTTTTCAACAAAAATGATTCATGTAGTTTTTACACAAATGAAGTAAGTAAACTTCAGTTTTAAATATATTAGGTTGATTGAACACAATTAAATTAAGTTGTGACAAAATATAAAACAATCATGTTACTTTTGCTTATTTTAATTAATTAAATTTAACAAGAGGCAAAAATATTTTTTTTTGAGCGCTGTCTTCCTGTGTCAGTGGAAATTATGTGAACACATTGAATAATGCTACACGTTTCAAGGCACTTCTGTGGGCCTTTAAAAAAAAATCTGAAGTCGTTCAACCCCTACTAGTATATAGTGTAATTTTTATTATATATGTGTGTGTGTGTGTGTGTGTGTGTGTGTGTGTGTGTGTGTGTGTGTGTGTGTGTGTGTGTGTGTGTGTGTGTGTGTGTGTGTGTGTGTGTGTGTGTGTGTGTGTGTGTGTGTGCGTGTGTGTATAAAATGTATATTTATAATAACATAGATTTGTATGCTGCCTTCAACATCACAGTTCAGGATATTTTCTTCACATTGGATAGACAGGAAAAAAAAGAATAATTATTATTATTATCTTTGAAAAAATGAGGGGAGCAAATTTAGTCCTTTCTATATAAGGGTTATAATGGCTGCTATGCCGCTGACAAACGAGTGAATTATATCATCTATCAACAAGTCACAAGCAAAAACTCATTTGGAAACAAATGAAGGGGCAAGGATGTTGAGAATCTGTCACAATCAAACAGCCTGGCTTTGCTTTGCGGTCCACAAACCCTGAGCTTGAGGCTGCGTGGTTAGTGGTCCTATGGCAAATGAATCCCTGCTCTTGTTGTTTTTTTCACATCACATTTCCCACAGATGTTCTTATTTACACTGTGCTTCATGGTGGATGTATACAACTGTCCTCAGCCGCTCTAAATATTGAAATTTGTTCCAATGTTAGGATGGCGAAAATAAATCCTTGTCACATTGGAAAAGATCATTCTTCCACAAGTAAAATAAACAGGGCTTAAAAGGTGCTGTAAGCGATTTCAGCTGTCTTGCTAACTTCTGTCATCTTGCTTCAACCACGTTCCCTCTGTCCACAGACATGTCAGCAAACTGGATGAAAGCTAGCTATTTTTTAGCAATCCCATTCATCTCGATGGCTCAGCTGCAGCATGCACCCCTGGAAGTACGTGATTGAAAATCTGCCATCTTTGCTTATGGGCTAAATGCCATGTGGCTAATCACTCTGGAGGCACAGGAAATGATGTCATGCCAACATTGATTGGTCGATGGCACCACAAGAATGCACACAGACTCTTTTTCATCACAAAGACCAATGTGATTTCTCAGATAATAGGGCCATTTTATTCTTAGCGTTCCAAGAAAATGGCTTACAGCACCTTTGAAGCAGGAAATGAAAGACCTGTTAATATGAACGGGGGGAAAAAACACGTGAAACACTTTATAATAGAAGTGTGCAAGAGGGTGTGAACACTGTCTTCCTGTAATAAACAACATACTGATCTTGTTAAGAGCTGGGATAATTGTTAAACTACATAAAAATACTGATTTACAACCATTAAACAGCTACCTGCGAAGAAGAGTCTGGTCAAAATACTGTATACGTAAGTACCCTTAAACCTCAAAGGTTGACCCTTAAAGTAGAAATGAGGGCTGGGCAGCATGACAGTATACACTTGTGACTGTAAAGTTGTTTATACTCCAATACAGTAGGGTTCAAAAGTGCAAAAACTTTTAACAACTTGAGTGAAATCTTTATTTCATGCACTCGAGCAGCATGCAGTCTATTTCAATATTATATTATTATAAATAAAAAACTAAATTGGCCCCTACTGTGAAGTTATAAGTGATCAGGACAGCTTTACATTGTTTGCAGGTGAAAGCCACACAAATTGTTATAAGACTTCATACTTAATATTTTGGTTTGTGTCTATCAAGTTTAAAATAAACTAGATTTTATCTGTGAAGCATTTAATTCGTTAGATTATACAAAAAAATACTCCAGTGTTCAGTGTCACTTGACCCTTCAAAAATCGTTCTAATATGATGATTTGCTGCTTATTATCAACATTGAGAACAGGAATTTTATATCTATATATATCTATATATATATATATATATATATATATATATATATATATATATATATATATACTGTATATTTTAGTCTTTGCTGCCATGCACTTATGATCAATTTAATGCATTTTGCTGAATAAAATAATTTAAAAAAAAAAATCCAGTAAAAAATTACTAATTTGTCCACCAGTACTAGGAGTAACTTGTTTGTCTTCTTCAGATATAATGGTACAGATATAATTCTTTCCCTGCAGGTGCATTCCACTAACATAATTAACACTGAGCTTGACATGACAACCCAAATATAGCAAATACAGTAAGAGCTTGTTATGTCAGGTTTGAAAGCTAAACTGCAGGGGAATTAGAAGTTCAAGTCCTTAAACACACAGCTCCCTGAAGCCAGGTTGAAAAGAGAGAACAAGGCTGGCGGTGATCCAGGCCTGAGAAAAAGGCCTCCGACATGTTCCAATAGTTTACAGAGCACGGCATAAAAGGATGTGTCAGGGAATATTTCACGGACGAACACCTGTATCTCTGGAAACTATTTGGAGGAGAAATGGTAAATATGCTGGATAGTTTACTTCAAAAATCGGATTTAGACCTGTATGGGGACTGACGGCATACATTTAGAGTGCTATTTATTGGAGTGCCTTTGAATTGAAACCACGTGTTAGGACACTTTAAAGCTCAGTCGCTGTTCTTCAAAGGGAAGAAAGACAGAAATTACCCTTGCCTGCTCCACTCCACCATGCTGATAACTCATAAGAACACACATGAGTCCCATTTAGCACATGCTTGAAATGTATTATACGGTAAACAAAGTTTTTTTTCCTGTCTGTGCCCCTTCAGTCCTTGTTTCAAACACCTCTTGAAACCATTTTGACTGCAAATCCAGCTGTTAATTTCTATTTAGTCTGAGCTCTGATCATCACCTCTCAGTTCCCCTTCACCTCTCGATCTCGGGGTATTTGCTTTCACAGTGCTGCAGATTTTTTCACCCCATTTCTCTTGTTATTCTTCAGGTAATCCCTGGCTCAAAGGAGGAAGCCCCAGGGTCATCACCAATAACCCCCTCAAGGCTGACACCATAAACCCCTCTGAAAAGCCCCAGACGCTTGTGGGAAAGAGGGCAGGTGGACTTAAATCCCAAAGAGAATGGCGTCTTGTGATGGTCTATGGCAAGACAGCAAGTCAAGTTTTTCCTTTTGTTCGGTTCTTGAATTTCAGGCCAAATGGACATTTTTTCCTGTTGCAAGCATATGTTGGCAGATGTTGAAATCTGAAAGTTACAGCCAATTTTAAAGTACCTGGCGGTTCCCGATAAACATTTCAAAGCATACGGACAGAAGTTGGGAAGCAGCTTTTGATTTTACAATGTCCACATAGACACTGCAGCTAATTACGGTTGTCACTCCTCTCGGGAGTATTCAATCTCTTTCTGTACTACAGTGAGTTCGGCTATTAACAAAACTGAAAATCTCATTTTACAACCTATTTGGTTCAGAAAAGTAACACCACCATCTTTGTGACAGCTTGTCTGTGGTGCAATGCTATGAAAAAATAATCACATGTATATCTAGGCTTATTCAAATTTATGTTTAAAACCAGTTGAAGAATACCATTCAAAAGTTTGTGATCGTTAAGATTTTATGTTTTTAAAAGAAGTGCTCACCAAGGTTGGATTAACAGTAAAAATAATAATAATTTGAAAAATTATTACAACTTTTAAAAACTGTTTATTTTGATGGCAAAGCTGAATTTGTATGTCTTCAATGTGCATGTTCCTTCCGAAATCCTTCTAATATGCTAATTTGGCGCTTAAGAAACATTTCTTATCAATGTTGAAAACAGTTGTGCTGCTGAATTTCTTTGTGGAGACTGTGATACATTTTTTCAGGATTCTTTGGCCCTGTTTGCACCTGGTATTAAGATGTGTTTTGGTCGGATCACAAGTGGACGACTCTCAATACAGGTGCAAATGCGGTCTAAAACGTTTGAGCTTGTCCACTTTCAACCACTTCCAGAGGTAGTCGAAAACGCATTAGACCGGATCGCGTTCGTAGTGTAATGTCATGTGGTCTCATGTGGTCAAATGTGTCTAAGACCCCCTACTCTCCACCTCCTGACTTAGTCCATGAAAATTACGGGAAGCTCACTAGCCATGAAGACCCAAGTTTGGTTTGACGACAAAAAAATAGACCCTCCCTTTAAATAATTCAGGACAGAAGTGGCTGAAAGTGGACAAAAGAGACGGATTTAAACACCAGGTGTAAACGGAAATGAGTCTGCCTCTACTCGAGATCCGATCGACCAAAACGCATCTTAATACCAGGTGTAAACAGGGCCTTTGATGAATAGAAAGTTCAGAAGACCATCATCTATTTGACCAAGTCTTTCCAGTCACTTTTGATGAATTTAATGCTTTCTCGTTAAATAAAAGTATACATTTCTTTTAACGGTAGTATCTGTTATTCAGCTAATGTTGCTTCAATATAGCTCACACCAAATGATATAACACCTGTATTTTGTACACCGAACAATTAACGTTTCAATTCTCACTACAAAAACTTGTGTGTCTGTGGCCTAGTAGACTTAAAAAGCCTTGAGTATAAGCCAATAGGACAGTAGATCACTTGGCTTTGAGAGGACCTGCTTCTCCTACCCAAACACTGTCCTTTCTAAAAGAGAAATGGCACAAGAAATTGGATCTTCATTAAAGGGCAGAAGACAACCTGTTGTGTTCAAAGTATGAAGCTAAAAATGTGTCAGGTGTCTGGAGAACATCAGAGTCCATGAACCTGGCTTGCTATGTGGCAATTGACCCGAATACACATCTGGTTAAACAGCATGAAATGCAATTTAGTTTAGAAAGGGATAGTTTATACAAAAATTATAATTACTCTAATGCCATTTCCAAACCTGTGGAACAAATTATGCAGAACACAAAAGGTGAATATTTAACCATGCATCCCACTATTTTCTACTGTCTATTTTTAATGAAAGTGAGGACAGGCGCTGTCAAGCTCCTAAATGACCGAAAATAAAAATTAAGTTCTATAAAGTGGTCCATACTGCATGACTCGTGCGCAACCAAAAAGTTTTCTGAAGTCATATGATAGCTTTCTGTGAGCTTTCTGTGTAAAAAATTAAAATACAATAATGGCTGAAATTTCAGTCTGTTTGTGATTCTTTTAAGGTGCTTTTCCTTATTGAAGCTAGAAAACTCCAGTACGGTGGCCGAGAGAGCTCAACACGCTGCAACTGTACAAAACACATGCAAGTAGAAAAAAAAAATTACTTCAGCAAATTAAGAAAATATCTTTGTGATGTTTTTTTAATATTTTTTTCTGTGTTTTCTTCAATTGCTACGCGTTGAGCTCTCTCGACCACCGTACTTCAGTTCCCATTTATTACAAACACATTACAAAGTTACTTTTGCATTCTCTTCATGGATTTCTCAACTACTTTTAATAATGTCCAAACTCATCTTCTTTTAAAGCACCTTTATGATTTAGGTATTAGCTGGATGATTTCATGGATTAAGGATTTTTTTAAAGATCGACCTCAGCTTTATCAATAATATCATGTCTGACGGATTGGTTTTAAATACTGGAGTACTGCAGGGATGTGTACTATCTCCAATACTGTTCTCATTAATGAATTACAGTGTGATGATGATAATCTTTCCCTCATAAAGAATGCTGATATTTTATTGGTTTCCTATCAGAAGGAAATGAACAGCTCCTAATACTTTGAATATAAAGTCTTATGTGTTGGTTTGATAGTTTTTTACATCCTAGGGTTATTTAGTCATTTTATGGGGGGGGGGGGCTCAATTGTGATTTTTAAAGACCATACACACTCTTCACTCTGCTTTTGAAATACTCTCATCTGGGCACAAACTCAAAATTCCTTTGGCCAGAAGAAATACATATAAAAAAAAGCATTTGTTCCAATGGCAGTGATTATTTCTGAGCACATCATTATCTGAAACCATGCAAGGGAACGGCATTATACTCATTTTTAAAGTCAGTCTAATGTAATTTAAGTTGAATTGACTTAACCATCCATGTTGAATGTACTTACAAATTTAAGGGAGCAACTTTATTTTTAGTCTACACCATTCCTTAAAAAAATCTTCAAAATAGAAGTATTAAACACTTGATAATGTCTAAGTTGCACTGCACTGTCCTCCAAAAAGTTAAAGTTTGCATCACAAGAATGCTGATGTCAAAGGCTGTCTTTCAAGGCTTCCATGTATACTGTACTGCACATATTATGTCTTGTAATGACTGGTTCTCATGAATCAGTAATGAGTGATGTAGGTAACTGAGATGGCTGCCTTGCCTTACAACACACTAAACAAACAGGCAAGCGCTGACAGTTTGTGCAGACTTCCATGATATGAAAAATATGGAAGGTATGTCTGACCTGATGCTACAACCTCACCAGTGTATGACTGAGGTAATATGAGTCATGTGTGAGTAGAGGTTTTGTGCATGTGTGCTGCAGCTGAAAGCGCCGCTATGGCCCGTATCGCAATGGTAACCTGATGATCCTGAAGTTTAACGGGAGGGAGACCCGTTAAGCCCCCCAAAGAAAGGACAAATGAGATTGTTGGTTACCCCTGAAGACTGTGAACTAAGCTAATCATATAGGCATTGTCACCTATAGGTAGAAACTCTCCTACATACATACATGCATACATGCATACACTTTGGCTTTAAAAATTTTTAAACTCTTTTTCTGTATAAAGTACAGAGAAGTTTAGATTAAAACAAGATAAGATTATGCAAAAGAATGTTAAATGAATCAGTCCAGGTCTGAGTTTGAGTCTAAAGTTTAAAAGTGGACTATGGTTCTAAAAATCAAATATTTGTTTTGTTATTTTTATGGGCACAAAGACTTCACAATTTATGGACACACATTCACTTCTAAAGTATTTTATGCATGCATGTGTCAAACTGTCCTACCTCTCTCCTCCTCTTCTTCACTCTCTATCACTTCAGAAAGTTAATCAGTTGATGCTTTGATTATATATTTATGTTTAAATATTCCAATATTAAAGCTCCAATGCTTAATCCTAAATTGGGGAAACAGAATGCTCTTGTCATCCAGTCCGAAGCAGCTCCTGTTGTTGAGAAATTGATTGCTGTGGTAGTTAGAGCCTGAAGTCCCCTGTCTTAGTGCCTCCTCTGTGGAAGGGGAATCCACAGGTCCTAAAACCTGACATGTTTCAGCTTTTAGTTTACTATGGAAAGAAAGTAATTCTCAATTCTTAAAGGGACGGTTCACCAAAAAAAAAAAGAGAGATTCTCTCATTATTTACTCACCCAAATGATTTGGTCAAAACCTGCATGATTGTCTTCTGAGAAAATGTTATGTGGAAAGTCAAATCTGCTCTTTTCCATATTTTTTATTTTTCAACACAAAAAAGAACAACAAAAGTGGTTAAACCATCTCTATTACAAGTCTTCTAAATATGATATATGCAGTAGAGGAAAGGATTGAAATTCTGAATGTTATCAAAAATGTTTTTTTTTTATGAATGATCCATTGAAAAGCCACCTCTACTAGACATTAAATGTGCAACGATCCTAATATTAAAGTAATATGTATGTTGAGTGCAACACAATATTCAAGGAGAAAAAAATAGAGGGGTTTTATCCATTTGCATTTGATTGGATTGTGAAAAGTGTCTATTAGATCCTAGAAATTGAATAATAAAAAAATATACGAAGTGTTGGTGATGTCAAACACAAAGGAATATTGTATCACAGGACAAGCAATTCATCTTTACAGAGGGGTGCAAACAAGTATCAATAATAAAAATATGTTGATGATACTCAGATGATACTCGTGTTCGTTCGCTGGCCAAATGAGAACTGGCCCTCCGACTGATTCTGGTTTCTCCTAAGGTTTTTATCTCCATTCTGTAACCTGATGGAGTTTGGATTCCTTGCCACTGTTGCCTCTGGTTTTCTTAGTTAGGGAACCTTAATATTCAACAATATTATTGATCTGACTATATTAACGCTGTTGTATGAGAACATTTTTTGCAGAGCTGCTTTATATATGAAACAAACTAATTTAATAACAACAGAACTGAATCAACACTGAACTGACTTCAGCTGAACAAACAGACGAAACGCATCATTTTCCTATTATCACTGTAAAGCTGATTTGAAACAACCGATATTGTATAAATCGCTATATAAATAAAGGTGACTTGACTTGGCTAATTCGCCACTGGTTCCCTCGAGATTTTCCTATGAGTTTTTATAATGTTTTTTTTTTTTTTTATGAGTAAAATAAGGTCTGTGGTAAACATAACTTGGCAATAGTTTGATGTTTTGTTCTACAACATAAAGTACACCCACACTCACATCCCAAATGTTCTTATCTAGTTCCTTATTAGAAACATATTTTTCTTAAATAAACATAACAGCCTCTCATGATTTTGATATTGGTGTGTGTAATTTATTTTGTAGAACAATTGGCAAGTATTGTCAACATATGTTTACCACAGACCTTATTTTACTCATCAATTGACAAATCCATTATAAAACCCCATTGGAATCTCATAGCACAGAGCAGCCAAATTAGCTAATAGCTAGTGACTAAAGTTTAAAACTTCTATACTTAACCCGTCTCACTCTTTGAAGCGTAGAAATTAAATTCTTCCCAGCTGGACCTTTGAGTCTGCATAAGTTAAATATGACTCAACTAGTTGAAACCCTGTGATTTGTGTTTGTTGATGAAGGATCGTAAAGAGCGCATATGCTAACCTCTTAAAATAGCAAGCTGAAGACCAAAACAACACAAAGAGATAATAGCAATCACTGGAATTTCACACGTGACACCATCAGTCACAAATCTAGCGCCGTTGCTGTAGATAGACCGCATGGCAGACATCACCTGAACATCACTATTAGCAGTTTAAAACAAAGAGAAACAGAACAGTTGTATAAATGCAACTCATACAATATTGCATGACATGACACACAGATTTAGATTCAGAGGTACTCGCACAGGATTTTGCTACATCCTGAGGTAATTCCAAAAATGAAACATATTTATAATGAGGTTTCATTAACAAATGCACATTAACCGAACATTCCAATGCAAGTCAGTCCTTGTTAGTTCTATGGCATTTTGCAATGTCCAGATTCGTCAAGGCTCATTTGCACAGTGATGAAGCTGCCCTGCAACACATGTTTGTTTACATTTTGGGGCCAATCAAAGACTCATAAACATGGGTTTTTCCATCTGAAGACTGAATTGCAACACTCTCTAAAACACTGCATTTCAAGGCAAAAGATTTGTGTCAATTAAAAGAAATCCATAAAATGCAACAGCATATTTAACTTTTATTAAATAATGATGCTCGTCTTGGCACGCACCACTAATACAAATAACCTCTGGATTGTACTGCAGATGTCCAACTCAGTTCCGCGATGTTCAAGCCGCACGGTCCATTTTTTATTTGCCAAACTCGGTTTGTGGATATCATGACATTGGAAGATGGAGGTCACTGTCAGCTTATGGTTTGTGTTTGTCAAACAAATAGATGACACATTCTCTCTGTTTTTCCTTCAGGGTGTTATACAAAGATCTTCCTTTCACTGGTGGAGACGGAGTGATAGATTCTCACAACTGCACAAAGTCGTATGAGAGGTGATGCATAATGATGTCAAAATCATAGCCCATCACAATCTATAAAACTCCCTCAAAGGTTGATGATGTTGCTTGCAGCATGAAAAGGATTTAAGGGAATATGTGATAGGAATTTGTCATGTTTGCAGACAGAAAATCAAGTAAAAGTCTTCAAACCATGTCTAAATGTGTAAATGTAATTTTGAGGTTTACAGCCCGTGACATTCCAAACAGTATTGTTACTTGATGATGTAGGCATGGGGCGCAGGACTCTGGTTTCTCTGCGGTTTTCAACAAAAAACAGCAGGGAAAAAGAAGCTATTAGGTGATCTGCATAGTTTTAATAAGCATGAAACCAGACAGTGGTACAAAAACTTGTGCTGACTAATATGACAAAACTGAAGTGACCACAAGGAAATTATGTTGAGTTTTTTTTAAATCTAACGATATCACTCCTGAGCTGGTCTTTTAGATAAAATCGGATGCCGGGTACACACTGCATGATTTTCAAAGTCGCCAGATCGCTGTTCTTCTCACTCTACATGTCTAACTGGGGTAATATGTATTTGCTGTTGTGTGCACATTACACGACGGATCGGCGACAGGGGGTTACACATTACACAATATTTCAATAGGAAGAATTGCAAAAAAATGTTTCACAACCAAACACACGTGAAAATTGATACAGGAAATAACATAAGATCATGCAACAGACAAGAGTTCTCGCGCAAGACTGGATTTCTTCTTGTTAAAATGATGCACGCAAAAAGCTTGTGATCCAAATTGCCTGTAAGCTGATTTGCAGCAAAAAAGAATGAAAAAAAGAAGAATATGAAGGAGATTGTGGTTGCTTGCAGAAGCCATGCTTGCTGATGTTCTGTTGCAGGTCTATGAATCCTCTCCTTGAACTTCATAAATAGAAATATCTCACAGGCATTGGCGATGCATCAGTGCTTCTCTCAGATCTCATCTTGGATCATACACACTACGCAATTGACACTCACGTGAACAAGCATTGATTTGCCTCTGATTTCAGGCATTTGTTGGCGTTTTCCAAAAAATGAGTGAAATCTGGACTAAAATCGTGCAGTGTGCACCTCGCAATAACAGCTTATTCTGACCAAGAACCATCCATATCAGAATGACATGTAAAACAACAAACCAAAGTAGTAGAGCCTCAAAGCCAATGGATCAGCCCGACCAAGAAAGCAAACCAAAACACACTCTAATGTAATTCATACCTCTATGACATTCATTTTTTCTTCTGCAAAACATTTGAAAAAAGTATTTTGGTATTTTTTTGTCCACACAATGAAAGCCAATACACAAAAATGCAAAAATAAAGGTGCTTTATTGGCATTGATGGTTCCACAAATAACCTATAAATATCCATGGAGCCTTTGTATTGTACAAATGGTTATTTATAGTGTAAAAAAGTTCACTGAAAGGTTCTTTGGGGAACCCAGAATAGTTATTATTCCATGACATTGTTGGAACCTTTATTTTAAAGTTTTGGATCCCATTGACTTTTACTGTATGGGCAAAAGATTCTTTCAAATTTCTTATTTTGTGTTATGCAGAAGAAGAAGAAAATAAACCTGTTTGGAACAGCATTAATGTGATCAAATAATTGCAGATTTTTCATTTTTAGGTACTATCCCTTCAAGATGTTTATTTTCCAGCAGGGATGTTCAAACATGGCAAACCTGAATCTAATTCCTGACAGGTTGCCTCAACCATTGTACAAGGTGTATTCCTATTTTATAATATCCTATTCAGCCAAAAACAAACAATTATTTTCTTCATAATTAAATGTAACTATAAAAAACAACAACAATTAGTTGCAGGTTCCTCTTCATTCTAATCAAGAATCAACACTAATCCTGAACTTGTATGATCTTTTGTGTACAACAAATTTAGCTGCTTTTGTAACAGACCAATCTACTAGCTCCAGTCATTTGTCATCAGATGTCTTTGGAGGTGTGTGAAAAAAGTAACTAGATAGGAGCATACTGAACATACTGTATCTCTAACAAAGGCAAATTGCTTTGCGTCACGTACGGCTCTCAATAGCCACAACTCTTTTTTATTTTTTTAAGGAAGCAGCTCAACTTTCACAGTTTTCAAGAATAAGTGCAAACAGACCTTTTGGATGGACGAAATCTGTTCCCATTTACAGTCCACCTCTGACTCGCAGTCAGATGAAAAGAATTACAAGATCATTTCCTATTTATTTCCCCCTCAAAAAAACACCAAGAATGGATGAAAAATAAATTCCTTGGTTGTTTGAAATTCTTTCATGAAACTAATCAGTGAGGATTTTGAATCAAGCATGAAAGAAGGATTAATATCTTCAAAAGGCTTCAAAGGCAGTACAGTAGCGCATGAGGCAAAGAAAAGGGGAGAAGGAGTGAAAATAACGTAAAACCGCAGGCCAGAACACAATGAAAACGGCAACGTAGATGAGAGAACTACTAAAGACTTTAATTCTAGTCTTAACAAATATAGCCAACAGTTCGGTTTCAGAAAATTCAGGTAAAGCTAGGATTGATAATAATTCACACATTTACTGAAATCAAAAACGCTATGGGGAAACATGCCTGTGTGATTTCCACAATCCTGCTCCAGGAATAATCAGGGACTTTCAGGTCTGGAAATGGTGGTTTTTCAGCTACAAATACTTTAATTACTTAATCATTTTCTATATATTTTTTTTAATTAATAATACATAAATACTATTATTGTTATTAAGAATATATTATACAACATTGTACTACTAACCAAACTAACTAACCCTGTCCATAAACCTGATCAGGTTTTCACATAACCCTGATCTTGCTTTGTAAACACACTTTCTGTCAGCTTATTCAAAGTCTAAGTTTTGACATCAAAACGGGAGACAAAAATACAATGATTTCAAAGTCTCATGTAAATGCCTTTGTTATGGCTATCAGCTTTCTTTTATACATGTAAATGCACTCAGTGTGACAACACAGAAACCGGATCCATAGTAGGAAAATGAAACAGATGTACTACAGCAGCATATTGATCTCAACAATACTATTTATGTAACTCATATGAACAATAATGAACTTATGCACCCCCCCCCCCCTCCCTCCACACACACTTGAGATGAAGAGTGGCTATAAAAAGTAATTTCCTCTTGACGTGAGTATGAGCCAACTGTTTTTCATAAGATGAAAGTCTCATCAGCTCTGCAGCTTCTCAAGACATACAGTCAGAGTGAAGGAATTCAGACTCCGAAGACCAAGAATCTGCTGCCATATGACCCTCTGACCTTCTCCTTGAGCCATCAGGACGAGCATCATTTCGCTTCTGACACATGGAAAGACAGTATCTGTGTTGTGTCAGATATAAAGGTCGATTTCCATGCTGGATTACAGTTCCCTGAAAACAGCATGGAGCTATGAGGAATTCGCAAAATCCCACCATTTTATGTTCTTTGGAACAGACAACAGCCTCTTTGAAAATATTGACTTTGAATGTGTTCGGTTGATTACGTCAATGAGAAACTGCCAAAAACCAGGCTTTAGTGCTGTGATTGCGATAATGGCTATGTGAACTACTTGGTAGAAAGAAAACTCTTCACATTGAGATGTATAATTAACAGACCACAGAACAGAGCACACTTATTTTGTCCATGTTTTATATATGATGTGTTTTTTGTTTTTTTGTTTTTTTTTTTGTCCAAATGCTCTTGACATTTTTACCTTAAACACTATTTATAGCCTACACACAGAATCTTTTTAAAAACCATAATCCTCTGGAGAATGTTGAAGAATTAGTGTTTAGCCATTAAACCAAAAGAGTTTTTCAATTCATCTCATATGACAATTAAAGCTGAAGTCTGAAAATGTATTTTTTTGTTTGAGACCGATGAACCTATTTTGGGCTGTTAGTTGAACAATGGAAGACAGAGGGATGTTTGTAGTTACACACTTCAAATTTAAATGGGTAGTTCACTCAAAAATGAAAATGAATTAAAAATGAAACGAAATTTTGAACACAAAAGAAAATATTTTGAAGACTGTGGACATATTACACTATTTCAAATACTGTATAATAGACGCAATTTATTCTATCTTCCAAAGCTTTTAGAGATTTTAGGGATGTTCTCTGCATTCTCTGTTCTCTTGATGAAAAATACATCATCACATTTTCATCACATTAAGTGATCAATGACCTTTAATATGAATAGTGCCTTTAATATGAACAAAACCGGCAGCTATACTGTTGCTCTATATGAATATGTAGCATAGTTTGAACAGAATTAGCATTTTTATCCTGAGGGGGAATAGTTTTTTTTATGCCACAATAATAGAATTTTGAATTGAGTCTGAACATGGCATCCTTTGTTCATTTTCTTCAATGTAGGCATTATTTCCTGTCGAGTTCAGTGCTTCTCAGACAGAAATGTCTTTCTCTTTCATATGAACGGCTTACAAATCCTTGTAAGGTTTTAAAAGAATAAAATATAAGTCGTTCAGTTTCTGGCGTCACACTAGTTATATGGGTCATGCTGTATCCTTTATTATATGAGAATCTGAAAGACATTTTAACAACTGCTAGTTAAGTGCTGATGATTGTTTTATCTGTCTTTTGTCACATTTTTGAACTAGTCTAAAATGAGAATGAGGGTTATCACTCAACAAACTGTTTTCTGAAGCTGTTGTTCCTGTTTATTTAAAGGGAAGGTCATACCATATGGAGTGTTGACATATGAGCATATATCAAAGCAATTACACAGAACATTGTTTTGAGTTTTGCGTGAGACACAGGGCAATAAACGACAAGATTCTGAAGTAATACATTGGACACTTTACTATCCCATGAGGACACAGGAGAGGATTTGTGAATGGCAGTGAAACGACGCACCTGACGCTGGTAGGAAACATGACAATGACAACATGGCGAATGTACGTCCGAAATACATTCACACGACACACATTCATACTACTTAGAATTTAATTTTTAAATGGTCGTTAAGTAATTACTTATTCAAAATAAGTACCTACTCAAGAGAGATTGTGATTTCACACAAAGCCAACATGTACACTCCAGGCAGATCCATAGACCACAAGGCAAAATGATTTTGACATCACAGCAGATTGCGCTTAATTTACCCCCACCCCACGCAACTCTAGTGTCTAGTGTATGATATTGGAGTTCTTTTGACATTTAACTGCATAATACTTAGTTTATTGTATTGTTATCATTTTCAGGGTTCCGCCAGTAATGGGCACTCGTGCAACGCAAGACTGAGAGAAGTTAGCTAGGGAAGGGCACAAAAAATTGGACTTAAACGCAGCCCAACCTGAACTCACATATACCCCTTTTCCACCAAAGCATTTTGAGAGCCGGTTCGGAGCCGGTGCCTACTCGCGAACCAGTTCTTTGTGTTTCGACAGCCAAAGAACCGGTTCTCGACTAGGAAAATTGGTTCCAAAGCGGCACCAACTCTTTGCTGGACTAGAACCGTTCTTTTACCACGTCATGCTTACGTCGGGGGCTGGGGGTGGGGTTATTGTGACCAACAACACGACAGGAAAGGTTGCTAAAAACACAGCGCTAGAAGAAAGATGCATTCTAAAGCGAAACAGTGGTCGGTGGAGAAAGACGATGTAGTCCGCCATTGTAATTGTTATGCTTGAAGTTGGCGCAAGAGTTTCTGGGAAAAGCTAAGACGTATGGCGACGTACACAGTGACTCAACGACGTCGTTCGCTGGGCTCTCTACTCAGTGGGAAAACAAACAGGTTCTGAGAAGGTTCGAACCAACTTTGAACCAGCACCAGTTCCGAACCAGTTCTTTTTTGGTGGAAACGAGAGCGACTTGATTCTTTCTCTTGATTTCGCGAGTCAGTTGAATGATTCAATGAATCACTCATACAGTGCATCCATACAGCAACTCCTGTATACCCACAAAGACAGACATTTTTCACCAATATAAATGAAAGGAATGGTAACACAGTTCCCTTCTGGATGCTTTTATGAAGGAATGTCTCCTCTCAAAAAATTGGAGAAAGAAAACTAAAGTGGTAAAAAAAAAAAAACTCTTGTAGTTGTTTCTAGAGAATATACAATCCCTGACAATACCCCCACCTGTTTCATCAGTTCAAATAATGTCCAGATGTTCTAGATATTTCCGGTGACATAACACTGCCACGTTACAAACATCTGCCCACACACATCATCGGCATGTCCAGGAAACACTTTGAAGAGGCCTGTCTGCCCGCATCACTGCTTACATCGCTCAGTACTTAAGAGTTGTCAACACAATGTGATAAGTGAAACATGATGGAAGACCATGAAACAATATTGATTTGAACAATCCTCTCTGCCAACCTGTTGCAATAAGTAAGTTTTGCGAAGAAAAAGAAAAGGAACAAAAAACATTTGTGTACAATTTCCCCAATAGGAAAAACTAAATTTAAAATAAATTAAAAATGTAAAAAAAAAATAATGCTAACTGTACATAATTGGCTATGAACTTTGACAAAAAACATTATCTAACATATAGGCATGGTTTCACCAACCCGATCACACTAATTGCGTCCCTATAGCACGCAGTGTATTATCGTGTAATTTATACGCGAAAATGAGTTTTTACGTGCATAGGATACGCATGGGTTGGTTAGGGTAGGTTTAGTAGTGGTGTGGGGTGCGTGTGTATTACACGCAAATGAACTGCGTATCAAATGCACGCGAAAACTGCGTATCCAATGCGCGTAAAAACTCATTTTCGCGTATAAATTACACGATAATACACACTGCGTGCTATAGAGACGCATTTACGTGAGAACAGGCTGGTTTCATAGACAGGGCTTAGATTCAGCCAGGATTATACCTTAGTTCAATTAGGACATTTAAGTAGCTTTTATAAACACTTAGAAATAAAAAACATACCTGGTGTGCATCTTGATACAAAACAATGGCACTGACATATTTTAAGATATGTCTGTGAAGTTGCTTTAAATTAAAACAGCTCAAACTTGCATTTTAGTCTAGCTTAAAACTTGTCTGTGAAACCGGGGGTTAAAGTCTGGTTTACTTTAGGATTTAAACTGAGTAATAGGATCTATAGAAACTAAAAAAGACTCCAGGAATTCGTTCCTGATGTGAACTGTAATTGATTTGACCTCAGTGATGAGATCAAGTGAAGAACTCCTTTGACTTGTAAACACTTATTCTTCAACATTCTCCGGACAATATGTTTTTTAAAAATGTTTCTGTGTACAGGCTATAAATGGTGTTTAAGGTAAAAAGGTCAGGAGCATTCAGACAAAAAAAAATTTGCTAAAACATTTGAATCCAAAATATATTCTCAGATATGTCAGTCCCTCAGGAGAGATTAATAGGAATGTTCAAGGAATAAATAAGCCTCACACCTAACAGTGCTCATAATGATCTCTTCAATCAGACTGACTAATAAACAATGTCAACTAGTGTTCTAGAATTCTCAGGCAAATTAAAAACACACCAATTTGTCTAAAGCGTATCACTTGGAAACCAACTGGAAGTCCAGCTAGGAAGATGAATTACCAGTTAGGAGATTAGGTTTGCCAAGCTACTATTCCCACCCACACAATATGTGCGCACACACATTATTATAGAAGAGCTCCTAAGCTATTGCATGTCATGAAGCCCCTCCTAACAAGCACCAGCAGATCAAGTGACCCCTGTCACCTTTGAAATCTAAGAAGAGATCCAAAAAGCTACCATCTCTCAAAGAATTAGCACAAAGACCCTCTCCATATGAATGTGCATGGCTCCCGAAGACTTAATTGACCCTCAGGCTCTGCCTCAATTTATTCAGCTAATAATATACTGACTAAAAATATGATGCTAGATTCTATAACAGTTTTATGACAATTATAGTGCACTAATAATAATAAAAATAAACAAATAATTGTTATTTAGGCTATTGTTTGTGAATTTACTTTGAGAATAGGAAATCCATCAGGTTTCTTTCACACACGTGGTGACCCATGTCATCTCTTGGGCTTACCTCCCACTGTCATTTACACTCCTCTCCAATCTGTCCATCCAAACTTCATTCAACTGTTCATTGTTCTCCTCTGTCACTGGGGGAAAAGGAGGGGGAAAATTCCATTGTAATGAATCTTACAACACAAGCCAGGGATTTTCGGAGTAAAACTATTGCTTTGCCGGATAAATGAGGCAATGGGTTTTGTCTTTTGCTCTAATACTCTCTCTTAATCATAATTCTTGATTACAAGACTTAAGCATTGTTAGTCTTGGCATTTGATTTTTGTACCTATAAGTCTGATGTTGGAATACGTTTATTGAGTAGATTAAAAATGTGCAAATACTGTATATGCTTTTAGTGTTATGGATATTATAGTTAAGCTAAAACTAAAACCTTGAAAAAAATGTTTTTTGAGAAATAAAATAAACGTAACTGATATAAAATAAAATATATATAATCTTTTTTGGATTAACTTGATGACGTGCTAAAATAACTGAAATAAAAATATATTTAAAAAATAGATGCACTAATAAAAATTAGCCTACAATTTAATAAAATAACCCATAAAAGCTCTTCATATTTAATGGTAATTAGATGTTTTATTTTTATTGCATCTAATAGATTAAATCTTCAAGAAAACATTTACAATTGTTTTGTAAAAGGTGTCACATTGCAAAGCAATTGGTTCAATTGATTCAAAGTTCCGAAAAGCTTTGTTTCTACCATCACAAAGTAGCCTGAGCAACGTTTCTTTATTTATGGATATGACGAGAAATGCATGGGCGAGTGACATAGGCCTATATGTGCATGATTTCCCGCTAAAATATAGCGTTGAATAGTCTTATCGTAGTGAATCAAGGTAAAACAAAAACATGTTTTGGAAGAATGATTGATAATGTATTGTCTCGTTATTTAAAATTGTGTTAATTTTGAACAAAAATAAAGTTACATAGAGTGTATGTAGGTTAATAAACTCTGATATTATTAAGTTATTAGAACTTTATATTTTGATTTTCTTAAACATAAACATGTTAATTACACTTAACTAATTAAATTTGATAGTATGTGGTTGCCACGGTGTTGGAATGCTATTGCTAAGGTATTCTGAATGGTTGTTCACATGTTGCTATGGCATTGGCTAGGTGGTTGCTGGATGGTTTGTTCAAATCCCAAACATAAAGCTTGAGTAGGCCTAAAAAAGAAAAAAAGAAAAAGAAGAAAAAAAAGAGATAAGTGATTCTCGCTTTAGCAAACACTACTAAAATATAACTTCATAAACCACACAAGCAAGACGGAGAACACTGATGGATGGCAAACTCAATGGTTATATATATGTGCTGCCTCCTTGTGGTGTCCATCAAACATATGCATTGTTGTCTGCAGCAAATGTACTTGTAGAAATACATTACTGGGTGGTGTGAAGTGGTTTATACAAGAACAACTGTTATCTCTAAGCTGCCCAGCTGGAGTGTTTCACAATAAATAAAAGTCAAAAACATTTTTTTTTTCCCAATCTAATAGTTAGTTGTGTTGCAGCCAACCCTCCCCAAACACTTCCTTTCATCGCAGGCTCCATGTTTAACCACAAGAGGGCATTGATAACTTTTTGGACACTGACTGGACTGCCCCCATTTCAGTGTATACCAGGACAGCAACACATACATAAATTAGATAAAAAACTAACTCAACCAGCCTGATGAACATTTCATTTCAGCAGATCACTGTATTTCCAAACATATTTACCAAATTGAAAATATGCATGTATTATGTTTTTGAAGTCCTCTAAAGGGAGCGGCTTTGACCCACCAAAGGCTTGTTAGCAGAGAGAGTACATTAATTCTCACCGGAGACTGAAACAGATGCAACAGATGCTGCAAACCAGCAGCTGGAAGTTTCAATTAATTAGTTAATCAGGTGATATAAACCCATGTCCACTGATACATGCTGAGACAGTCAGTTATATGAGAGAAAGCAAGATTTCATAAAGATGTTGCAGAAGATTTTTAATATCTAAAGCAAAGATGAGATATAATTTGAGTGAAATTACTGTGAAAGGTGCAAAGTCAGAAATATCTATAATCGTTCCAAAACCTAGCGAGCTATCAAGCTTGAAACATTGCATTGTAGTCAAGTTAAAGTTTGTTTATAGAGCACATTTAACTGCATTTGACCCAAAGGGGGTTACACTAAAATATATAAATGAGTAAATTGGAACAAAAATAACACAAATAATAATAAATGATATATATATATATATATATATATATATATATATTACACACAAACACACTACCGTTTTTGAAAGAAGTCTCTTATGCTCATCAAGCCTACATTTATTTGTAAACTGTAATATGATGAAATATTATTACAATAATTTGAAATAACGATTTTCTATTTCAATATACTTTAAAATATAATTTATTTCAGTGATGCAAAGCTGAATTTTCAGCATCATTACTGCAGTCTTCAGTGTCACATGATCCTTCAGAAATCATTATAATATACTGTATATATATAATTGTAATTGGCTGGAAGGTGTGCAATAAAACCGTTAAATGTACAGCTATGTGCTGATCGGAGATCTTAACTTTGCTTCTGAATCGCTACATTATATTACACAGAAAAACGGTTGTAACGGTGCTGTTTTTGAAGTAATTAAACTCACAGCTTCATTGTAGAAAGACACTGCACAGATGGTAATTCACACACATCTCTCTCTCTCTCTCTCTCTCTCTCGATAGACTAATTAATTCAAATAAATGTTATAATTTAGTCAAAATAATGTAACATTACTGCATTTTATCTCTGTATCTGATTTAAAGTGGGCAGAATGCTAGATCCAACGAATATAGCTGACAAAAATAACTTCCATCAAATTTACATTAGCATTGCAAACATAAGTGACAGCTTTAACTTGTCAATGTTGGTAAATGACCATGGTATAAGCGGGATAATCGTGTGCATTAAACACTTAGGCTTCAATCTTCAGCGTCGGGCAGATCTTTGCCTCCATGTTACGCATTAAAATCGTTTAATGCATAGCTAGTCGTGGATTATCCCTTACATGTATTTATAAATAATGCTTGATCTTGTCCATTGGGGATTGATTGGATTGTTTGCTATAATTGCTGCAATCTCATGTGAGTGACAGGTCAGTAGAAGGCAGGGATTATTGTCTCACCCTTGTGGACAATCAGATGTCGTTACGAAGGGAATATGAAGTAAATGTTTTTGATTAAAGATTATGAGGGATCATTTCATTTAAAAAAATGATGTGCATGAATAAATCATTCATAATAAACTGCAATATTTCGTAAAGGAATAAGAATTGTCAATTGTGATTTCAAGGTGACTTTAAACTCATTTAGAAGGGGCTATGAAGAGTGTTCCACTTATGTTACCATCTGCCCTATTTTTTAATTGATGGTCTATGTGAACATGCAGTAGAAGTGTCTTGTTAAAAATAGTTACTTTTGACATGGATCATTTGTAAAACAATGACCTAATCAGATAAATCTGGAGGTGAGATAGCCATACGGTATTTAATAACGTTAAAATGCCTATGAATGCAGATGTTAAAGACAGTAGACAGCAAACCAGCTCACTAGGTTTTAAAATACAAAGATGACAGATTTAAATCGGTAATTAATTGCACGCAAAGGATTTCAAAGGACGTGCATGTTGTTTTTATTGTTTTTTTTATAGCATGAACTTTTCATACACAACGAAAAAGCACTGTGATATGTTCTTTTTTCCAATTAGAAACCATCAAACAGAATCACTAACAAAGACTCAATTCGCATTACAAAGGGCCAGCTGTGCTTTCAACTAGCGCTTTTCTTTCAGAATACAATCCAATGTCAATATTCTAACACTGTTAACACTGAAGATGACAATATCGACACCCAGGTTATGCTAGAGAATAGAACACAGGTGTGATCGTCAACGGTTCCACGTAATTTGCTTTCCTTGTCCCTGTAACATGCAGCCACGTCTGTTCTTATGAGTTAATGGCACTAGAAGACATAGCGTCTATTACGGAGGGACCTCGGGGGCAGCTAAATACGTCCCTGCTCGTGATCAGGAATATTTATACCTCTTTCTAACCTCTCAGTCCTATCTGCACAGAGATTTTTCCTCCTTTTCATAAATCACTGGGTTGAGGAAATTTCACACAGGCATGCTGAAATGGGATTTTACTGCTGGGAGGGGGATCGTATGGGGGGATGGAGCAGAAACGGGGACACTCATCTGTTTCTCAAACCTTAACATGCTGGGAAATTTAGGCTTTGACACATTTAGCCATGTGCATTTAAAAACAACCCAGATTTGCAGCGCTCGGATGTTTCGTCTCACAGCTACCATGGTCTGCAGATTTGGTTTACTTGAGCAGACTGAACAGACTACATTTATAAAGATAGTAATTTATGTCTCCTTCAGTAATTTGGATAACATCTTGGATAAGCATCTTGTAGCACGCTGTGAGCTCCTTCCTACTTGTATGTAAAGAATCATTCGTCAGAGTCGTTTAGATGAGATTTGTGGGCAATTTTTTCCTCTGTGTTTTGGAGATTAACTCTGATGGCGTACTGTGATGTCAGGCTCTTATACATGTCTGTGTCACAATCAATAAAGTTATTAGGATTCCCTGACTGGGCTTTCCTGCCTTCCTCTCCTCCATTCATCACTCTACCCCTTTGAGATTAACAATGCAATTCCAGACCCTCAAATCTAGCAGATCAACATTACAGTTCCTAAAAACCAATCCGCATCTGAAAAACAGAAAAAGAAGGAAAATATCAGAAGTAAATATCTTATTGGGCCATTGAGGAAATGCGTATCAGCTTTTGAAAGCCTTACCATAAAATGTTTTGATGCCATAAATGTAAAGCTAGGCACTGAGGACAAATGAACTGCATTAATTATTATTTTGTAAAAGTTTTATAAATGTACTTTCTCATGCAAAAACGTTTATTTATTTACTTATTCATTCTTTTAAATGTCATGAATATGATTTTTTTTTGGAGTACCATTGTATTCTCAAGAAATAATTAAATATTCTACCAAATAACTTAAGAATAAAAATTTTTTAAAATATGCTTTTCTTCATTACATTAAAATTTATAAAAGAAATAATATCATAATATAAAAAGAAATAATATCATAATGAATTTTAATATATCAAAATTTAAAATGTTCATTTATAGAAGACGTGCATTCATTTTATTTATTTATTTTTTGTCATGTTTTTTATAAATCAAAAGATTCATACACAAAAAAACTAAGATCACTTTATTGACCTCCAGCTACATTTATTTACTTAAAACCGTGCATTGGAGAGAATGCTGTAGACTAGAGGAAGAGGGAGTTATATTTCCACCCAAAGAACACACTTTTAAAATGGTTTTATGCTTCCTTTCTTGAGGGTTCTGAACTGTCCATTCTGAATGGCATTCTAGATCCCGTTCAGTTACTTCCTGTCCATTTTTATGTTAATGACATTTCCGTGGCATTTAACAGACGGAGGGAACTGACCTTTCTGTGCATGATGACTCCAGGGGTCAGATGATGGCTCTACTCTAACATTTAACAAATCCTCCTGTGCTGCCTAATGAGTGCAGCAACAGAACAGTATATGGAACACAGCCCAAAAACGAAGCGTCCTCATCCAACCCAAAGCCCACTGGCCTCTTCAGTTAGTTTGTTCACCCTTTAGCTGTAAGTCAAGAATGGGCAGAAAGTGAGACGACTGCAATGATTACCCAGCGGCCTTTGGCTTCTGTGACTCGAATGGAGAATCTGATAGAAAAATCCAACTTTTCCCAAACAAAACCATGTTCACTTCAATGTTTTGGGTTTACGGTAACATGCACTGACCTCAAAAGCACCAAACCAAGCATTTGTGTCCCTGTGCCCTAGCTGTCAGTTACTGTTATTCAATTTTTCAGTTCCTTTCTGCTTTGAATTTCTGCTTAATCTTCAGATGCAATTGCTGTATTTGGTGTTTTAAGGACACTGAATTAAACACTAATTAATGTTGACGCTGTTAAGAAATTAAACATGTTTATATAAACTTTTTAAGGAGTTTATATCTTTAGAATGGAAAATACAAAGCATGTCTTCTGGTACTAATTTCTATTTAAGTTATATTTTGATGACATAACGCATGCATTTGTAATGTACTTCAAAGTCCACGTAATAATGTGACATAGATCCTTGTAGTGCTGTGGATTTATAAAACCCATTGTTGCAAACTATTTATAATGCACCTCACATTGGAGGGAATGCTTTATTCTGTATAGATGTTCTGCTACTATGTCTTGAGTCTGGGTCTCAGTGAGCATTACAACATTTCTTGATGCATTATACAGATACATTTCCATTGTAAATAAAATAACAAAGCTGGAATTATTTAAATTGTGTGCAACTTCAAATGCTTCATGTCGGTTTCATTATTTTTAGTGTAGAACTTCATTAAATCACGGTTTTATTTTCACTGGAAGATAAACATCTCGCAAGACTCACGTGCGAGAAAAAGATCCATGTTGCTTCTAGAACACGGAGTCGACTCTTGAGATCTAACCCACTTTTCCCTCCACTTGAGAGAGATCCCGATGTGAACCAAATTAAAATCATTAAGATGGAATCAAAATCATTTGTGGTGCTTGTTTTCATTGTGCCTTTCTTACAAGGATTTGTATTCCTTTTTTTGTGGAGGATTATACTAATATTTCACTACAGTCAATTCAAATAATTGTCTAAGGGCTTTTATGGGTTGAACAATGACACACCATAATCTCTAATATCATTCTAATTGTCTCATTCTTCATGCCCTTAAACCAGCAAATCCAAAAAGCCTCCTTTATAGATGATGTTAAATCAAGCAGTTTCTGTAGTAGCCTCTCCAGTGCTGTGACATGCGAGAATTCACTAAAGCTGTTCTTAAAAAAATATTTCTTCTATAATTAATATACATGGAGCTTTTATGACCTTAAACTAATTGAGGACTGATTACCCCTAACTGGCCACATTTACACTGCAGGTCCAGATGCCCAAATCCAATACTTGACTATATCCTTTTTTTTCTTTTCTTTTTTGACGAACAGCTTACTTCTTTTTTGTTAAAGTGACCCATATCCCATATCTGCATTTACATTCGTCGACACAACCCAAGGTAGACGCACTGACCCAGAAAAGCTTAGGCCGAAAAGGAAGAACGGCGCCATTTGTAATGGACGCAGACGAAATGATAATACAAGATTTTGCTTTCTGTACAATCTTTAACGGTCAGCAAGAACAAGAAAGAAAAAAAAAGGAGAGCCCTTGTTGAAGCCTGAGTGAATGTAGCAGTGTTCACTGCTGTCCACTAACATAGCATACGCAAATGCGCATTTCACGTTCATGGGTCATATCCGATCTGTGCCACATGGGAGGAAAAAATCGGAATTGGGTCGAATAATGTAAATGCGTCCTGACTGCCATTGGTCATGCTAGTTCTTTAGACACAGTCTTAACATAATGGCTTTTTGCAACTGGCTCCAGAAAACACCACAGCATCGATACATGTCACCCACGGACACAAACAGAAGTGGGGAACATTTGATGTCATCTGCCTGACCTAGTTAGGATATGAAAGCTTGGATCATTTAACTGGCAATCCTTACCTTCCTTTCAGAGGCAATTTGGTTCCTCCCACTGCTATTAATATCACATACTGATTGACTTCAGTGTAATCTGAAACACTTAAAAAAAACTCAGTTGAGTCTACTTTAACCAGAGCCAATGATAACAGCATGCTAGTTTAAAACTCTCTCTTAAACATCACATTGATTCAAATATACACAGATGGAGATGCTAAATTATATGATTTGATCAATATAATATACAGTACACACAGCCTTTATGAACATGCAGTAGAATCTCTGTTAGTCAGTGCAGTTCAATATGCTACAGTAATAACGCACAGATCAATCCAAGTTGCACAAAATATCTCAAGTGCGTCATTATATTAACCAGAGAAGAGAGACTTGAGATTGTTTTTTAAGTGCGTTAGTTCAAGAACTGGAGCCAGTGGGAGTCCTGATGGCTTCCTTGCAATCAGTTCTTTATGGAGAAAGTCCATTCTGATAACATTTCACACAGCTCACCACAATTACCAATATTAGCACATTACCTGATGCCAGCTGTGAGCACTCTGGTTTCATTGGTGCATGTATTGCTATAGACCCATGCAGACACACTTTTAGCTTACAGTTTAGGTGCGATCACGCCATGTCGTATATATCATAAGATTCAAAAAGCCTAAAATAAATTTACAAAATTAAATAAAAGCCCTGGCAACCACGCACAGCAGCCTAGCATCCTGGTGCTGACTTTTGTATGTGCAAACCTGCACCTTTCCTTCAGAAAAAAAAAAAAAGTGCTTTGTATAAGGAATATTTCATGTTTTTTTCTCTCTCTTTCTTATCGGGTCTCCTAAGCTTGCCACTTAGCTTCCTTCATGATAAACCAGCCCTGCTCCTTTTGCATAATTAACTGTGCTATACTATAATTGTTGTGTAGGGCATGTGTTATTTTTATGGTATTCCCTACGTCATGTAACCCAGTATTGATGTTGAGCTGCAAATGGAGGATTTTTCCGGAAATTGTTTATAATCTCACCCATCTGCATATAAACAAAGGGCATGTATTTGTTGTGTTATGGAAGCCTGTAGAGCGTGTCCAGGGTAATCTCGCTCTACATAATGAAAACGCTCAGCTGCCAGTGTTTCCCAGCCCCGAGGTGCAGGAAGGGAGAGGTAAGAGGAAGAGGGGGCTGGGAACACGTGAGCTCTTTAATTCTGCACCAGGGGAAAACCCTTCTCAATTTCTGTGTGGGTGGATTATGGGTTCTAAGTGTGCGAGCGTGCGCGCATGTATTATCCAGGAGCGTGCGAGTGTGCGAGTGTGTGTGTGGCTTTTTTTTTTTTTGCACATAAATAGATGTTGTAGTATTTGTGTATGTCAACTGCAAACCACCATGAGTGTTTGTTTTTCCATTGGTTTGCAGTGTATGGAGGGCAAGTCTACCTGTGTGTCTATGTGTGTGTGTGTTTATTGGACACCTGGTGTGATAAATGAGACGCAGGGGTAGGGGAACCTTTATCCCCCTGTAGAGCAGATTGCATGTGTGTCTAGGCTTGCCTGTCTGACAGCTCCTATAGCATCAGGAGTATTGGGGGAGGGGTGCGGCAATCCAGTTGTTTTGAAGCACTTTGCACATTTATTAAAGTGTTTTAGGTGTTCTACACCAGTGAACAGGTTTGCTTGTTGGCTTTATATATACTTTATATGTCTGTTTATATCATATAATACAGTTTTGAAGGGATAACTTGTTCAAAAATGGAAATTTACTCACTTTCGTGTCGTTCCAAACATACGTGATTTTCTTTCTTCGGTGGAACATTGAAGATATTTTACAGAATGTCCAGAGTGCTCTGTAAGAATACAAAATAATACGTCATAAATGCAACGTGTGCACTGTATTGCAAGCATTCAGAGCTTTTTCTCTAAAAATGCTGGTTTCCACATTAGGATTGATGTCAATGACAATACACATAAGTACACTGACTTTTAAGGTATCTTTATGTCTTTTACTCACTTTCATAAAGGACATTTTTGATGGCCTCAGTCCACATCACACTATCCTTCAAAAGTGTGGGCTTAGTAAGATTTTTTTGTTGTTGAAAGAAATTAAAATTTTATTCAGCAAAGACATGCTTAAATTATTCAAAAGTTAATATTAAAGACATTTATATTTTTATAAAATATTTTGATTTTAGGTTTTTTTTGTAGTTTGTTCACTTTATTTATAAACATAACAAGATCAAAACATAAAACAAAAGCATGACTGGCATGAACTCAAAAACGTAAACATGACTCTTGCCAACAGTGGTTACAGGGAAACAAAACTTGACAAAGACACATGGTAAACATCAGGGCTTAAATACACATGGAGTAATGACAAGACAAGGGACACCTGTGAACAATGAAACAATGACAACATGACACATCAGACAAGGGAACACATGGCAGGATCACATGACTAACAGGGAATCACATGACAAGACACAGGAACAAAACATGAACAAACCCAAAACGTGACACATGAAGGTTTCCACCCAAATATTAAGCAACACAACTGTTTTCAACAATGATAATAATAAATTAATTAATATTTCTTGAGCAGAAAATCTGCATATTAGAATGATTTCTGAAGACTGAGGAAGAGTAATAATGCCGAAAATTCTGTTTTTCCATCACAAGAATGAATTCATGAATTAATTATTTAATTAAAGAAAACATTTTAAAATATTTTTACTATCTTTACTGTATTTTTAATCAAATAAATAGAGCTTTAAGAGAAATCATACCAACCCCAAACTTTGGAATGGTAGTGTATGAGAGAACAAATCTGAAATGAATTGTAAGCTACAGTGAATAAAAGCATCTGTAAAATCTTCAATAACAAAAACACTGTACACTGAAAATATGTAAAAAGACATTGATACTTTCAATATTTCATTGGCTGAACGAACAACACCCAGGTACACAACACAACACCTCCAAATACAGCATCTACTCCAACTCTATTGTGAATGCAAGAGTCATTGCAACGTATTTGTTTAATAAGCCAAAAACATGGAAAGTGTTTATTTGGTTCATTTTAGCCTTTAATTGGCATGTTTATCACACAGCAGTCAAAATATTACTCAACTGAATCTTTGGTGTATTGTTGGAAGTGAAAATAAGTGTCAGTCATGATGAGTCACCACAAAACATCTCTCTGGAAAATAGCAGCGAAATGAATATTTATTTGAGCCACAGGATAAAGGAAATGTCATCCTTCTGTTTGTTTTCATGCTACCAACCGCAGAATGGTTTTCATTGACATGCCTTATGCCTGGCGTTCAGATGAATGTCATCCGCTGCCCCGCTTGTTCAGTACATGTTGACTGATGTGAACGCCACATCAAGTGTTCTTCAGACCTCTGCAGCCGATAAACTGAAGCAGTCGATGTCCTCCGGCAACAGAAGCATGTAGAGAACTCTCGCTGATGTTGTGGAAGAATGGATGAACGACACATGCAGACAATCTGTGGAGTGTGTCTCAAGCAGACCCGCTGTCAGGATAACGTCACGGGAGGTTACGGCCACTACTCTCCACGGCTTCTCCTCCCCTTTGACCTTCACCCTTCATATCTCCCTTATATTCATGTTTTTGAAAGAAGTCTCTTATGCTTACCAAGGCTGCATTTATTTGATCAAAAATACAGTAAAAAACGTAATATTGTGAAATATTATTTTAAAATATTTTCAGATGTTATTTATTCCTGAGATTGCAAAACTGAATTTTCATTAGTAATTACTCCAGTCTTCAGTATCACATGAAGAAACATTTCTTCTTATTATCAATGTTGAAAACAGTTTGTGCTGCTTAAAATGTGAAAACTGAGGATTTGCTTGTTTCAGGATGAACAGGAAGTTCAACACAAAATGTATTTGAAACCGAAATCTTTGGTAACATTATAAATGTCACGTTTGATTTATTTAATGCATCCTTTTTAAATAAAAGTATAAACTTCTTTCAAAAAGAAAATCCTTACTGACCACAGTGTATATTAATACAATATCAAATAAATCCCCCCTCTGAAGACCACTTGTAATGAAAATAAAAGTGACCAGTTTTTATGACCATTTTCCATCCTGCCTCTCTAAGCCTGTTCATGTTTTGTTTAAGAAATACATAAGGAAGGCAAGTTGTCACATATCTTTCAAATGTTTACGATTACAATTGCTGTAGGCCAAAATTTTACACTTTATCTAAATTTGCATGATCCTATTGTGACAACTTACCCCATATATTACAAAAAGCCCCACAATTGGCCATGCACACTTAAGTGCGAGTGGATTAGAAGTGCTTATGCAAATCAATGCCAGACTGGTGATGTGTAAAGTTATTTGTTTTGCTTTTCTCATTTAACAAGAATAACACATACAAATGAATGCCATAATTACAAAGAACAATGTTCATCATTTTGCTTGCTCATTCTCTTCTAATTGCAATTTTTCTGCGTGAGACGTTACATTGTTTTCAAAGCAACTGTAAGTTTGTGTGTGCATACTTATATGGGAGCGTACCTGTGTGTATGTTATATTTCCCCATGGTTAAAATGGTTGGCAGGGTTGAGGAGGTGTCAGCGATAACTCCCATGGTAATAGGTGTCCAGGTCGTTGATGTGTGTTTGTTTTTCCAATTACCATGGCAGCAGATGTTCTGATTGGTAGCACTGCCTAATTAGCAGGGTTGAGAAAAGAAGATGCATTCAATAATATTGCCAAAATATGAGGCTTTATTCTATATAAAAATAGAAGATGAGTTTGAAATGAGTTAGGTTTGACTTACAAAATCAAATAATTTTCAGCCAAAATCAGAGAAAAATAATTATATCTGCTAAAAGAAAATGAAATAATTAAGATAATTAAGACTTTTCATTGGCATTGTGACATATTTTCATTAAATCTAACTCCCAATAAAAAATAATATATTATTTAAAGCGTTCAAATATCATTTTGTTCTGCCAGTAATTGATTTAAATTTAAGAAATCATTGTATTGCAAAAAAAATAAAAATAAAATAATTAAAAAAATCATTAGAATCTCCACTGAGAATAATTACAGTAATTAGAATTTTGGGGGAAATGTGCTTAATTGCCATTAAAATATGGTCTCTATGCAAAAAATAATATATATGCATTTCCATTACACAAAAAGTTCTTTACAGTGAAAAAGTAAACGGTTCTTTAGATCATTAAAATGTTCTTCACAGAAAGAAAAATGGTTCTTTTAAGAACTGCTCACTGGGGAATTGGAGAACCCACATTTTTTTCTTCCATGGCATTGCTGCGAAAACCCACTTTTGGAACCTTTATTTTTAATAATGTAGATGATGACTGACCAGCCTTTGAGGATCATAGCCATAATAGTAAAAATAAATAAAAAAAAAAAAAACAGATATCCTGATCTTTTGCCATTCTTTTGTTATTAGGCCTGTCTCTCACTGCTGGTGGTCCAGACAATATTTCTATATTCTGCAGTGACCTTGACCAATGTGACCATGTAATGATCTCCAACTTGGCTTCCTGATCAGTGACCCCAAACCCCCATCGATTTCTGCTTTTGCTCACCAGCGAGTTGCAAATTAGAGGCACAGAGGCCTTACATTCCACCAAGCTAATATTTGCTGGACAGTGTAGACACAATGTCTCATAGTACTTAATCTGAATTTTATTTCCCTCCCCCTGTTGTATTTTATGCTGCACTTGCTGTGCAAGAATTCATCTCTAAATCCATCCGACCAGTCATTTAAAGAATAGTTTCACTTTAAATTCCGATTAATAATGCATTACTATTTGCAGTCTCATCCAAAGGGCAAAACCAAAAATGCTCATGAATATTTAATTACTCTGAGCTCTTTTTTTTTTTTTACAAAGATGAATCACCCCTGTGCTCTCTTGATGGCTCATGCTGTGCAAATAACCCCTTTAATCAATGGCTAGCCAATCCCTGCTTGTGCAATTATGACAGACACCAGCTACCGAACAGATTCCATTATCAGAAATGGGGATTGCTTAACATGAGCTCAGGAACGAGGACACACAGACAGAAACATAATCACGGAAACAAGTTCCCTCTTGAGTTGAGGACCAGCATGTGCTTGAATGAGATGAAGAGAGAGGGTGAGATGTAGGAGAGAGCTGCCATCTTAACAGCACTGTGATGACGATGGTGAAGGCTGAATGTGAATAGAGTATCTGTACTATTCACCCTCTCCTCCCTGCGTGTCAAACCACTCATTGAGGATAAGATTGAGTGCAAGGGACACATTAAGGCTCACAACATCATTCTTCTCAGATCTGAAGAAAAAGCTAATTCAATGCTGTTTGGAGGATTTGTCTGTCCATGCAAAAAGATTGTTCTGTATAAATGTGCTTTTATTGACTTTTCAGTGGTGAAGGTTGTTCTACTGAACACTATAAGCATTTAAGCAGAAATGAAGAGCCTTTGTGAGAAAGTTTTTTTTCTCTCAAATTTTTTTGTCCCCATGGACATCTTATAAATCAAACTAAATTATGTTTTTTGGAAATGTAAAAATGCAGAAAGTTTTCTGTGATAGGTTTTAGGGTTAGGGGTTAGAATATACAGTATTTACAGTATAAAATGTCTATGGAATGTCCCCATAAAACAAGAAAACACAACGTGTGTGTGTGTGTGTGTGTGTGTGTGTGTGTGTGTGTGTGTGTGTGTGTGTGTGTGTGTGTGTGTGTGTGTGTGTGTGTGTGTGTGTGTGTGTGTGTGTGTGTGTGTGTGTGGGTGTGTGGTTGGTTCCACTTGTGGTGTACTTGTTACAGTGTAATTATACAATTAAGTAGGCTACTATGTAATAGTAATTAACTACATGTACTTCCTATATAATTACTGTAGGGTTAGGGTTCGGTTTACATGCATAATTGACTGTTGTTGTTATTATTAGGCTACTATAGTAACTACATGTAAAATGTGTAAGGGTCACTTTAAAATAAAGTTTTCGCCTTGATAATTTGACAAAACATCGTGATATAAACGTCTAATTGGCGAAGATGTGATTTTCTTCAGCACATACAGGTCAGTCTCTACATGTTTTCCTCCCTCGCGTGCTCGCTGAAGCGCGCGCACATCTTCAGCACCATGGAGAGCTCCGTTGTCTTCATTGGAACGCTAAGCCACAAGACAATAACGGAAGAAATTGTTTACGCTAAGCTATTTTTGCAGAAATTATAAGACATTAACACCTGAGTCGTTTAAGCAAACAGCCTATTATGACATCATTTGATATCATTTCGATACACTCTTCCTTTTGTAAACAATACATCAAATGGCATAAATGATGTTTGTTGCGCTATGAGAATCCTACGAAGTCGGGATCTGTTTTTTAACCAATTTGAGATTCTGAGACACAATTAGTTTCTAGATTTTTTACATTTTTATTTATTGTATTTGTCATTTGCAAGTGATAATGACAGATTTGTCGATCTGCACTCTTATAAGAAGATAAAACTATCATATCAAACTAAATAAACTCGGAAATCGCGCTCGCCTGAGGAAGTAGCCTATACATTGCAACAGTAACGTTTAGTGTCGAATGGGAAACGAGATGTATCACTATATAGGCTAATCACCAAAAAACGTTATAGGCTAGTTTTGTAAAGCGTTTTTAAAATATGTGACTGTTAGTTAGCCTACATATCCTAAAGGCGTAAAATATTTTGGTCGCAAGAAAATTACCTTAGAACAAAAAAAGAACATACATTGCTTCAAAAAGTCTTTGTATAATTCACACTCTGTGTGGGAGAGCACGTCTTTGGTATTGTGTCAATTATTTAAACCTGAGTCGTGTTTTGTATACTTTATGTGAATGATTTGCTTAATGCGCGCAAGGCAAAACACAGTGGCGCGTGCGCGCGCCGAGAATCGACTATCTTTTCTTGTTGCGCTCCGATTGGGCGAGTGTTGGAAATGAGTCAGGCATATGTTTGCCGTGGGCGGGAGTAGACATGTGTTTATAAAGCTCCGTGGGGCGGCGACAGTGTGTTAAGAAGCAAAAGAGAGCGCGCAACAGAGAAACCCTCAATTCACCCGATGTTAGGTAGGGGAGGCGGGTCGCCCTCTGCCGCTCCGTCTCCTCACCTGTATGGATGACCACTACAACCTCATTGATTCACCCTCAGCCAGCCACAGAGGGAACAACGCCGACAACCACGGGTACGCGGAGACGGAGAAGGACATCATGACAGTGGTCGCGTGCGATAACATGCTGGAGGAAAGCGCGGCGCTGCCCAGTCACCTGTCGCTGGATCGATACGAGCCCGACCACGAGTGCTGCGAGCGAGTGGTCATCAACATCTCGGGACTGCGCTTTGAGACCCAGCTGAAAACTTTCAACCAGTTCCCGGACACGTTGCTCGGGGACCCGAAAAAGAGGATGCGCTACTTTGACCCGCTCAGAAACGAGTATTTCTTTGACAGGAACCGACCGAGCTTCGATGCCATCCTGTACTACTATCAATCAGGGGGGCGTATTCGGAGACCAGTGAATGTTCCCATTGACATCTTCTCGGAGGAAATTCGCTTTTATCAACTTGGCGAGGAAGCCATGGAGAAATTTCGCGAAGACGAGGGATTTATCAAAGAAGAAGAGCGACCTTTGCCAAACCACGAATTCCAGAGACAGGTTTGGCTTTTGTTTGAGTACCCAGAGAGCTCTGGTCCTGCTAGGGGCATTGCTATTGTGTCTGTTTTGGTCATTTTGATTTCCATTGTTATTTTCTGTTTGGAGACCCTGCCCGAGTTTAGGGATGACAAGGACCCAACTCCTGTCTCGCCTATTGTAAATGGCACTGGTCCTTTTGTGTCCAGCACTTTCACAGATCCTTTCTTTGTGATCGAGACCCTTTGCATCATCTGGTTTTCTTTCGAACTGCTCGTGCGATTCTTTGCGTGTCCCAGCAAGGCTACTTTTTCCAAAAACATCATGAATATTATTGATATTGTGGCTATTATTCCTTACTTCATCACTTTGGGGACGGAGTTAGCCGAGAGCCAGGCCAACGGTCAGCAAGCCATGTCTCTCGCCATCCTCCGCGTGATCCGCCTGGTGAGGGTCTTTCGCATCTTCAAGCTCTCTCGCCACTCCAAAGGCCTCCAAATTCTCGGCCAGACCCTAAAAGCCAGCATGAGGGAGCTGGGACTCCTCATCTTCTTTCTCTTCATCGGGGTCATCTTGTTTTCCAGCGCCGTCTACTTCGCGGAGGCTGACGACCCTTCCTCGAGTTTCAGCAGCATCCCTGATGCTTTTTGGTGGGCTGTGGTTACCATGACCACTGTCGGCTATGGAGACATGCATCCAGTAACCATAGGAGGCAAAATTGTGGGTTCTTTGTGCGCCATCGCTGGCGTATTGACCATTGCGCTGCCCGTCCCCGTCATTGTGTCCAATTTCAATTACTTTTATCACCGGGAAACCGATGGGGAAGAGCATGCACAATACCTCCACGTCGGCAGCTGTCAGCATCTCAACTCCACAGAAGATCTGAGACGGACACAGAGCACATCCTCACTCAGTAAATCGGAATATATGGTCGTAGAGGAAGGAATAAATAGTGCTTTCAAACAGACGAACTACTCCAACCAGAACAATCAAAACTGTGTGAATATTAAAAAGATTTTCACAGACGTGTAAATCGTGTGCAGTGCCAGACAGTCTTACAACAATCATCATGATGGCACCACTGAAAATGTAAGGTGCCGCGTTATTAGGGTACGACGGGGCTAAAAGCCCCCCCTTTTTTTGTTCTGGTCCCAAAGTATGTGACAGGTGAAAAGATTATTTTTATTTTTTTTACTGAATATTGGAGAAACTTAATTTGTATAAAGTAAATGCAACAATTAGTATATTTTGATTTAAAAGGCAACTAGAGGGAAGAATTTGTCACCATATGCAAATACTTTTGATATAGGAAGAGATTTTTAGAGTAGTGCTGCCAAATCGGTTAATCGCGATTAGTCATGATTTATCGCATCTAACATAAAAGCATCTAACTTTTATGTTAGATGCAATTAATCAAGATTAATTGATTTGAGAGCACTATTTTAGAGTAACATTCAAGTACATACTTGTTCAAAATTATCACTTCAGCAAACCATGTAGCTATTTTTAATTTATTTACTCACTTTTGGCATTTCATGGAGCTACAATGTAAGCACAGTCATATTTCACATTGTGACTGAAGCAGTTACAGTAATATTAGCCATCTTTTCACAAAATTAAAACTATTACCTCCCAATTACAGAACATAGTTGGACTGCAGGTAGTATCATCAACCTTCTATAACAGAGTTTTTGGTTAAGTTACACTTATTCAACAGGAAAACTGAAAAACTATAGATTATATCAGCTTCAGCCAAACTTAAGATCAACAGGTGTTTAGGGAAGTACTGTGGTAGTTTTTGTTGCTTTTCAGAGTTTTGGGAGTAAGTAAATCAAAGGGCTTTTTACCCACGATGGCCTTTAGATCCGTTGTACCCTAGATGTTTTAGACAAGCTAGCATATTAGACTGAAGTAAATCAGGGCGCTTTTTTGGTAGAAAGGTGCCAAACTCTGATTCATGTGTTGCATTTGTCTACAGCACAAAGGAGAAGGTTGAGGTCAGGGAGTAAAAAGAAGCACCACTCACACTGCATATATTGTGCTCGTAAGTCTGCGTTTGTTATCAGTGTTAACATATAATCATCATAATACATTAGTATTCGCAATATCTTACGTTTTGTGGCAAAGTGAAACAACGGAATATGTGTCGCTATGAATGTGAACAAACTGAAGATAATGCTGTGTTGATCATATGTATTGTGTTGAATATATGGGTGATTCAATTAGGGGAACTTTTCTGTCATTTAGGGTTTTAAATAAAAACGCTTTTATAAATTAAAAAAAATCAACAAACCAAAAATCCTATCCTTGTTTTAAAGAATAGATTAAAATAGATTTTAATGCGTCTCTTTTTAATAGGTTGAAACAGTCGGGTTCCAGAAGTATTTATTTTCTCCACAGGGAAATTTGTTTAGAACAAGAAACTGACTGACCTACTGTGAGCAACCAGGTTGTTAATCCATAGTATTTGCATCTGCTGAAACTGCCAGCCCACATTATTTCAGCTTATTTTTAAAATAATCGTGTTTAACGGGTGAAAAACTACATTACCCATAATGCTGTAGAGAAAATTACACAGATCAGTGAGTTGAAAAAAGTAACATGAACCAAAATAGCTCTTTAGCTCCGCCCACTCCCATGAACACTGAGAATGAGTAATCGAGTCAGTCTCTCTAAGCTCTCAAAATACTTAAATGTTTGTATGTATAAGTATATTTTGCGATAAACTTAAAGAATAATATATATATATATGTATATATATATATATATATATATATATATATATATATATATATATATTTGTAAATGTGTAGTTTTCTATTTTTCCATTGTTTTCAATTTGATTATGCTGTTCGCAATGCTTCATGGGATTGTAGTTCTTTCCATCACTAAAGTCGTTAAATGTTTTTTTTTTTGCTTCAAATTAAAGTTTGTAGTGTTTTGATTCACCTCGTAGCTAATTGGCTTGTGTCGTGGCTTATAATGCTTTAACAAAGACTTTTTAAAAATTCCTATGGGAAAAATGAATGGAAAAAATACTTCCGGAACCAGCGCTGCTGAAAAAGGGCTGATCACTGATCTCCTCGTTTAATTTTTCAGAATTGTCTCCTACCATGACTTTTTAACTTCTCTTCTACCATAAATCTATATTTAATGTAACTTAAAATAAACCATATCTTTTATTAATTTGCTATTTGTGTAAATATGTGTATATGTGTCAAATTATAATTTCTTTATAACAAAGAATTGCTGTCCCCAATACTGCTGTCACTAAATAATTTTTTTCTTAGAAAAAGTCTTTCCAAGAAAATGTTTCAACTTGGTTATAATATGTGACAGAATATCATACATTTTTAGAGTTAAGAAGTAATCATGACCTTAGAGTGGATTTCTATTAGGTGTAGATATTGTTTTAATTCTGAAGCAATCCATTTATTATGTATTTTAAAATTAGGTTAATTGGCTCATAACTGACTAACTTTTTCTCAAGGTTATCAAGGCCATCTTTATTCCATGATAAATAGCATAGATTAACATAGATTAAAAAGTTTCCAAAAAGTATAGTCAAAAAGTTCCCCTAATTGAAGACTCAATGAATGTGAAAAAACAATACTTTTTATTAATAATGTAATCAAAGATATGTGTGTCTATTGAATTTGACTTGCCTGTACCAAATGAAATTGGGTTGTACTGAATGAAAGGAAATAGATCTTTATTTTGTGATCAAGTTATTCGGTGTGCGAAGATATAGTCATCTCCAGATTATGTAAAACGGGAATCTAGCCTAAAAATAGTGTGTTCACACTTTCCCCTCAAAGTGAGACATCACAGTGGTTTTGACTTATGAAAAAAAGAAGCAGCTGAAAAGATGGCTTGGATGGTTGGTGAAAAAAAGCTGTTGGACTGAATGGAATGGCAGACTACCAGAACGGAGACTGAAAGACTGAGAGAGATCACGCCTTGAGTCCGCCTTGTGATGCAGTCTCCATGGCGACTACGGTTTCCTGGGTAACCCCCGTTAATGTTACCATGACATCCTCCCCCGTTGTCAGAGCAACGCTCCAGATGGTTCACAAAGCCTGACTGGCAAAATAGAGCGCGAGAATTGTGATCATGAAAGGATCTATCTGAATCCTTTATACAATAATGTAAAACAGATTCTGCAAATAATTCGCATAACTTTGGGTTACCTTTGCAAACCATCGTGAGCTGATGCACTCCCACATTTTTCCATTTTTTAATCTTTAACAAATGATTGAATGTGTTGCATGTGGAAAACGATTGATATTGGCGAAACGGACCGACAGACAGATGAAAAGCACGAAATGTTGTGCATGCAAATTGCTTGCATGACTCCAGAGCGTGAAGTAGGTTGTGGTGGATTGTTGTTATCGCCCGTGGCTCGGGTGCTTTTCCTTAGTAGCTGCCATAGCGTGATTCTCTTCAGGTTATGGGCTCACTCAGGCGTTCCCTATTTCGTTCTCCTGTGGAGAAAACAGGACGCAAGGTGCAGGGTGAGCTGATTACCGGAGGTTTCACGCTGACACTCCCGTTGACGGGTGTAAGAGGACGCATGGCGGTCCGCCAGACACGTTCCAAACGCTCAGTCACAGAGAATCAGCCTGAAGAGCTGTACTCTTCTGACACAGTTGTCATTTCACACTAGCTAGAATTAGAGCAGAAACAGTTATTAAATTCATTCATACAGAAACAAGTTTATTTCTGAATTTATTTTTAATTCATTATTTTTACAGATTCTTAAAGGGATAATTCACCCAAAAAGTAAATTATTCCACAATTCCCTCGCCCTCAAGCCATCCTAGCTGTATATGACTTTCTTCTTTCAGCCAAACACAAAGTTATGTTAAAATATAATGGGAGTGAATGGTACCTTGGATTTTGAAGCCCAAAAAAGTGCATCCATTCATCATAAAAGTAATCCATACAACTCCAGGGGGTTAATAAAGGCCTTCCGAAGCGAAGCGATGCGTTTTTGTTAGAAAAATATCAATATTTATAACTTTAAACTTCCGGTAACGGCCGTATGCAAGTCGAGTTCCGGCAGAAGAGTGACCTCTGACCCGACGTATGGCGTATTGACAAACGCAAACAAAACAAAACAAAACACCCGTCATGAATTAAAAGTATAAAACAAGAATTTTTAAAGAGAAATGTGGGAGTTTGTTGCCGAGACCTATTTGTTTGAACCGTGAGAGGTGTCTATTCTCATTGTATCTTACGCTACTCCTACATCCTACATCCTGTGTCGGGTCAGAGGTCACTCTCACGCCAGAACTCGACTTTGTTACCCGAAGCCAGTGATTATAGTTTATAAAATTATAAATATCGATATTTTTCTTACAAATCCACTTCGCCTCAGAAGGCCTTTATTAATCCACTGGAGCCATATTTATTACTTTTATGATGGATGGATGCACTTTTTTGGGCTTCAAAATCTAAGGTACCATTCACTCCCATTATAAAGTTGGAAGAGCCAGGATATTTTTTAATATAACTCAAATTGTGTTTGTCTGAAAGAAGAAAGTCATATACACCTAGGATGGCTTGAGGGTGAGTATGGGATAATTTTAATTTTGGGGGGAACTAACCCTTTAACACCATATGTTTTTTTTTTTTTTTTTTACTGTTATGACTCAAAAAGGTCCTTGCTGACTTGTTGCTCAGTGCTGCCATCCAGTGACGTGTCCATGCAACAGAACAACCACAGCTCAGTTGACAAAGTATTCCTGTGCAAACCTTCAAAAACACTTTAACTTAGCCAGCTAGACCATGGGCATACATTAAAAACATACATCAATTTAACTTAAAATTAAATATCTGGCAACAATGCTTTTTGGAATGCAACTTTATTTGTTTTCTTCACCACAAGCTTTTATCTGTCAAGCATGTGGACAAAATGACAAAAGTAAATTCTACCCGATTTAATGTTCTCTCCATACTCGATCCTCTGTCTTGGGCTTATCTATGATGATTTCTTATTATAGAGTATGTGTGTTAGTTTGGTGCCTGCACTGACTCTCACATTTGTGAGCTGTTATACTCGAGGCGTTAACATGGAAGCTTGCCATCTGAGGTGTTGTGGCTTGCATTACACCTCTCAAAACTCACGCTGACATCCTCTCAGAAGTCCATTAACTCTTTCCTAAAAGGTTCTGATAACAATGTTTAATCCTTCTTCGATAAAGTAAACTTCCTTCTTGTGTGTGTGTTTTTTTCACAAGGAATCAACATGGAAGTGTGTCCACTGGAACTCTAGTGTTTGCCGATGACAGACATTAGGCTAATAAGACAAAGTGTGAAACTCTCGTGACGTACTCCAAAACAATGAAGGCAACAGGACTCAGAAGGTAAAGCGATTGCATTTTTTCTGGTATTTTTTGCCGCCCAATATTATTGGGTGCTAAGTGTTTTATTAACAAAGTTCAGGAGGAGCACGCTCAGATAATCAGCATTAGAGGAGGCCTTTAAATATAGTCTATCCTACGACAGTGTTTCAGCATCACTCCACCACCCCAACTCTTTTCTCTCAGTTGTTCCTATCCCACCCAGGGATATGGTTGGAGTAGCTACTCTGGGTTCGGGCCAAATTCCGAGCTCGGAGCCCTTTCTCTCGGACAGCATGCCAAAAATATGCATGCATCACTCTGTCTGATTAAATGTTAAGTGTGAACTCGTGAAAATGCAGTTGATTCTTAGTATAATTGTGTAACCCTAATTGTTCACATATGCGGTTAAAAAAAGAAACTGCATAATTGAATGCATCTATATCACTTAATGTACACTACTGTTCAAAAGTTTGGGTCAGATTTTTTCAGGTTTTTGAAAGTCTTTTTATTATTTATTGTCTGAGATACAGTTTAAAAACTGTAATATTGTGAAAGTATTATCACAATTTAAAATAGTTGTTTATTTTAATATATTTTAAATGCCGTTTATTCCTGTGATGTCTAGGCTGTATTTTTGCATCATTACTCCAGTCTTCAGAGTCACATGATCCTTCAGAAATCATTCTAATATGCTGATTTGGTGCTCAAGAAACATTTCTGATTATTATTGACAATGTTAAAAACTGTTTTCGTTGTTTGTTGAATAGAAAGATCAAAAGAAGCATTTAGCCTATTGGAAATATAAATCTTTTATAATATTTTAAATGTCTTTACTGTCACTTTTGATCAATTTAATGCATCCTTACTGAAAAAAAGTATTAGTTTCTCTATGATCACTGAACTAATACAGCACATGCCAACTGATTTTAAATATATAGGGCATATGATTTTTGTTCTGGAAGACAACAAATGGGATTATTTGGCATGAGATTGTTTTGTGGTGAATGGAATAAAAAATGTAAATGGCAGTGTACTACATTAATATGTTTTATTGCTCTGATGTAGTTACTGGATGTTGCGATGCACATACTAATATTTAGTTTAGGATGAGCATGGCAGGTGCATTGCAATAACATTACTACAGTGATGGCTTCAATGTCTTGCATTAGAGTAAATTAATGTGTCAATAAGTTAATCTGGCTAGCAATTAAAAGTGAACACACAGTGGAGAGTCGTGGTGCATCAAACTCAGCCTGCAAGCGTGTGTGCTTGTGTATGCTTAAACATAATTAACAAATTATATGTAATTATTGCAAGTTATTATGACAGTGAACATTATTATTTAAAGCTTTCATGAATCATGAGTCATAGCATAAATGCCTTTGTGAGGAATTCACCTGATTAAGTGGAGGATCAAATTGCAGAGATGATTGATCCCTGTCCGACCTATTCCGGCACAAATTGCGCCCTTGGGGTGTACACTCTTAAAAATAAAGGGTCCAAAATAGGGGTCATAGAAGAACCATTTTGGTTCCCAAAGAACCTTTTATTGAATCGTTCTAAAAAAAAAATTGTAGATGATTTGGACAGCTAGTGTCAGTTCAAAAATCCAAAAGTAAATTTTTTATTAACTTTGAGAAATGTTTGTGTAAGATAAATAATCATTCTGTTAAGTTTAATGTAATGGTTCTTTATCTGCATCATTGACTCCATAAAGAACCATTTTGTTCCACAAAAGTTTATTTATAATGGAAAAAGGTTCTTTAGATTATTAATATGTTCAAAAAATGGTTCTTTTTAGAACGATTCACTAAAAGTTTTTTTGGGAACCAAAATGGTTCTTCTATGACCCCTATTTTGGAACCTTTATTTTTAAGAGTGTATTATTTCAAGACATTTTTTTCTGTTATAATATGAAAACAAATATAAATTGATACCCTTTTACAGATAATTATGAGTACACAAAAGTTTTTGCTTACTTAACCCTGAAGGTTCTATTAAATAGAGCAGATTCTTTTCACTAATGCTTGTAATTCTTCCTTGATTCTTAAAGCTTTTGGCGTTGTTGGGTTACTGGAGCATTTGTCACTGTATTCATTTTAGGTGCATGTGTTAGCGCTCACAATGTGTAAATTATCTCCTCTAGTCATCTCGCATTTGCTCTTGAGTGATATAACTGTTCTATCATTGTCGCGTCTGCTTCTGTTCATTAATTAGCCAGACACAGAGGTTGACTAAAAGAAAGAGTGAGAGAATCCTGACAGAGAGACATTAGACTACAGAGCTGTACTCAAGTAGGCGGTATAATAAAAGTCTCTCAGTCTGAAAGATGTGTTTCCCTCTCACTTGAGCGTGTGAATGAACCCGCCTCATTTCATCTGTCGCATTCCAGCAGCGTTATACGTGTGTGTGTGTAATACGTTGTGTGTGGTTTCTGCAGGCTTCGGGGGAGATCCACGAGGTGCCTAGGACCAATGACCAATAGAAACGGAGGCCATTGACCTTTCTGCTGCCAAAACAGAAGTGAACCCACCTTCAGACAACACAGAAGATGCTCGCATATCTCTACTGCCACTTTCCATTTACATCTGGCTGGATCACAGTGAGCTGCAACTCTCTAGAAGTGGCCTTTTTGGGGGTAAATTCTGCAGGTTCCCATTTAATAAGGAGTAAGCAATATGAAGAGAACTGAACTGTTGAACTGTTGGACATGAGCTGATAATCAATGAAACTACTGCCCTCTGCTATCTGGCAGATATTAATCAAGCTGTTTTATGGTGTCCATCATGTATTTACAGTTTAGCTGTTGTTGTGCCAGATGTGAGAACTGTGTGAAAACTAAATCTTTCTTGCTTTTTGACCATATAAATAGTCAGACTGATTTTTTTTTGTCATATATTGCCTAAATGATATGATGAATTCATCATGCTGAAGTACTTCCATATACAGTGCTTTAGAAAAGCCACAATTAAAAATGTGTAAAGGTCACTGTATTAGATGACAAAATATCAAAACCGTGCACACTCTAGGCAAAACATTTAACAAAAAAAGATTTTTAGTAGGTTTTAAATGATAAAATACTTTAAAATACTTTTGGCCAGATTTACTAACAGCTCATTTCCAGGAGTTTCCTTTTTAGGAAACTAAAAATGTAGTCCTATCCCTAACCCTACCCATAAGTTATCCCTAAAATCAGAGGGAAATGACAGGTGAATGACACTGATGTAGAAGCATCTAACCCTGGTTGTATATGCCTAAACTTGACATACAGTAAACTTGTCCCTTAAATATGATTGGTTGATAGCAATGTTGTTCCAGGATCAACAAAGACTTTGATCCAGAAACATGCTGTACTTGGTGAAATCATGTTCACCTCATGTTCATAGCTGGCCTAAATGTGATGATCTACACCTGTGGTTACTCTGCTAGGACACCCGTGTGAACTTTAGGAGAACTGATTTCATACATCCACTAAACATTACCGAAACAACAGTCGATTCAAATATCCTGATCAAAAATGGTTCAGAAAAGTGAAGATAATTCTGCATTTGAGTGCAGACGACTCTAAAGTTTGTGTTTTATTATATATATTTCACTAATAGTATATATATATTTTTATTAATCACAAACCTGAAGTTATAATGATCCAGGTCCAAGGGCGTAGGTGGGGCAGCAAATCCTTACAACAAAGCTGAACTTTAAAAGTCGCAAAAGCCTCTTCCATTACAGACAGCAAACCAAACAATCTTTCCACATCCCTCTTAAAAAGTATTTGAACAACTGAGCTCAGAAAGAAGAATTAGACATGTGGAACCCTAAAAACTTATTTTCTCAAATACTAGAGTGCAACAGAGTGTTGTTTGTCCGCTGAAGAGTCACTGAGACTACAGCGGTCCCATATGGTTGGGATTTGGCCAGAACAACCCGTAGAGCCTCAGAGCTGCATGATCTCTCTGGATTTTACATGAAAGCACATATATTTTTGTACACAACATTACTATTTCACATCACTTTATGCAGCATCATGTTGTAAATTAATTTGATGTCTTCAACTAAACTGAACTTCCTATTTGTACTTGATAAGGTAAAAAAAACACCCTAGCAACCACCCAGAGCATGCTAGCAACCACATTCCATAGCAAACTCCTAGTAACACCCTATTGTGACCAGCCAAAACGCCCTGGCAATCACACACCAAAGCAACACCCTGATGTACTTTAAGCTAGAATCAAAAAAGAAACTGGTTTGATGTCATTTCAAACAAAATCAGGCCAAAACTCTGCCTTCTTTGACATGCAAATCTTCTCCAGTTCATTTCTTTTGTTCAGTCCGTCAAGGTCGGATGTCTGCGAGTAAAAATACAAGGACACACTTGAGAGCTGCTTTATAGTAGAAAATGATGCTGAAATTCTAACTGAAAGCAACACTGACACTTTTTTATGTTTAGTACTGTAAAGCTGCTGCTTTTAAACAATCCACTGTATTGCCATATAAACAAACGTGACATGACTTTAGTGGAGTGCCGAATTGCAGAGCTCACGCAAACATCCATATGGCTATGATCAGATGCTTTCTTAACTACGGTTTTCTCACCGCTGTCATTTCTGTTGTGCGTTTATATTGAGAGCGCAAAACACATATTTACATATTCATCTTAACGCCGCTCTCAGCAGCTTCAGGATGTTCGTTAACAGTATAGAGCAACAGTGCCCGGCCGCCCCCTTTTTCAGAGCAAAGTTTTTTTCCATTCATTTTTCCCAGAGGGATTTTGCTGAAGAGTTATAAGCCGTGAATAAAGCCAATCAGCTATGAGGTGCATAACAACATTATAAACTTTGATTTGAAGCAAAAAACTTTTTGAAAATCTGACAAAATGACAAAGGTGTGAGTACTTAGGTGACTGAGTACTTAACGGCTTTAGTGATGGAAAAACGATGGAGAAATATAAACCTTCTCATCTATAAATGTTGATTATATATAAAAACGATATATTTTAAGTTTATTGCAAAATATGCATATATACCAAGATTTAAGTATTTTGAGAGCTTAGAGAGACTGACTCGATTACGTCATTCGCATACGTCATTCGTGTTCATGGCACATGTTGCTTTTTTCAACTCGCTGATTGGTGTAATTTTCTGTACAGCTTTAAGGGTGATGTAGTTTTTCACCATGAATTCTGTGTTAAATACAATTATTTTAAAAAATAAATCATCCGGGCTGGCGGCTTCATACTATCAATTAATAACCTCGTAGCTCACAGTAGGTCAATCTTTAAAGGTTTAAAAGTTATCATTCAAAATCAATTTCCCTATGGAGAAAATGAATGTTTAAGTTTTATGGTGTTGCACTTTATACCGCTGGTCACTTCTTTCAAAATTCTTTTTACCCCTAAGCGAAGAACGAAAAAGAACTTCACCGGACGTATATTGGGGCAACACCCTAATGACCACCCAAAACACCCTATCAACACCTTAGAGTTCACCCAGAACACCTTAGCAAACACCTAGTAATACCCTAGTGACCACCCAGAAACTAGCAACCACTTAGCAACAACTTAGCATTAGCAATACCCTATAGTAAAAATAGCTTTAGGGAAGCAGAAAGTATTAAACCTTTTCGTAATGTACAGAAATAGGAATCCTCTAACATTAAATGACATGAGGATCTTGATGAGTGTACAGAGGCCTCAGCCTGTGCGTGTGTGTGATAATAAGATACTCATTCACTACAGGAACGAAACAGCTGAGCCGCTGCACATCTCACCGGGGGGGCCAGCTGAGGCATGTTACGTGTGTGTTTGTTCACACAAGCATACGTGTCCTCCTAAAGCTCTCCTGCAAAGGCTGGAGTCTTCCCCCTCTCTCTCTGTCCCGCTCTGCCACGCACAATCCCAGAAGTGTGTCATTCTAGCTCTGCAGTAACTCCCTCTGACAGGCTATTAAACCAGTGGAGATTGGACTGTACAATAACCACTTTAAGTTTAAAAGCTTGGAGATGTTAAACCCCCTCAACTTTATAAAAAAATGTTTGTGCTTATCACATTTGGTCTTAAGAGCAATCTGATCTGTTATCTAATTTCATTACACTTTGGCATCTTTATGCTATGGTTCATAAGTGTGGCAGCATACAGTGGTGGTTAATCTCCATCCAATGTTAGTGAGTCCCTTCACATTTCAGCACATAATTGAAGACATTTAACATTACAAATATTTCAAGGATCATTAAATTATATCATGACATGACATTTTCCACCCAATTTCTCATGTTTCTTTTGTATATCCCATTATTTTTAAAGGTGATTCACAAAAGACTCACACATTGATTTTATCATCATAAATTTAAGGCAGTGCAACAAATTCTTTTTTTTTTTTTTTGCATTACAGTAATGACAATTTGGGTGAAAATTTGCCTAATCATAATGCAAAAATAATGTCATAATGCAACCACAAAAAAAAAAAAAAAGATTTTTGGGTGAAATATGACTCATTCTACAAATCTTGGTCTGGTGATTGGACTTTCACTTACAAGTTAATATTAACTTTAAGGGCAGTTCCTTATTATGGCTCTACATCAAAAATAAAAATTGTTAACATGGAACTGGATTTGTCCTACCAGTTTCACAGACAGTGGTATTTATGGCTGTGGGCTGAACAGGAAATGGAGTGTGAAATGAAAGGGAGACTCCGGGAGCACATTAGAGGTCTGCCCTTGATGATACAGTACACTTAGAGAACAGAGCAAATTTATAATCCATGAGGTCCCGAAGTTAAAAGAAGAAAAAAACTTGACTTGAAATAAAGGTTTGTGGTGTACCACAGGAACAGAAGGTCAATACTGACCAATACAATAACAGATAAAGGGGGAAATAGCTTATAAGTTGAGAAAAGCGAAGGTCAAATAAAGGAAGCTCTTCAAAATGGTTTATAGGGAGCCATTACTCACTCCTATCTTTTAGAAGTGAACTGTTTTGGGCTCTGGTTCAGTCTTCTGGTTGGGCAGTTGCTTACTGGCCCAAGATAAAAGATCCCGCCTCCAGGTCTCTGATGTCATGGTCCTTAGATGCGGCTCGGGTCTTCCCTTCAATTGTTTTATTATCTGGCAAGCAAAAATAAGGTAAAGTCAATCTGAATGCTTGGACAATGTATTATTATTGGATGATTTGAAGTATTATTCACGTCCATAGCAAAAAAGATTACATGCCAATGCTTAACACTTAGATTTAGAAGTTTGTTCAAATCACTAACCATAAGAATGAGACAATAGGTTAAATAATTGGTTATTAAATAGATAGTTCACCCAAAAATGAAAATTCTCTCATTAATTACACAGCCTCATGTCGTTTCAAAACCGTAAGACTTTCGTTCATCTTCAGAACACAAATGAAGAGCTCTTTGTCCCTCCATTCACCGTTAACAAAGTCCTTTTAGGCAAGTCATGCCACTCGGCCGCCATCTTGGCAACGCCTCCGGGCAGCTATTTCGGACTAACAAGACCAGGTTCCTATCTAAATGAATGGGCAGAGAGTCAGAACTGCATTTTCACTGGTCACCGGGACATAAAAACTGCATGTATAGAAACAGCAGTAAAATATGATAAAAATCGCTGAAAAAGTTTGATGACTTTGCCCCAAAATAAGGTTTAAAACGCCTTTTCCCCCACAGGTTACACTTTACTACGCATGCGCAAAGGTTCTCTCCCTCTCTGACGTACGCGCGCGACACGGTTTGAAACACAGTATGTGTGAGCTCTCATTCGCTCGCTCTAGATTCTGGGAGATTTGAACTAATTTGCGGGCATCAGGGAGCCGCTATCAATATGCGGTAGGCACTTGGGATGTCTGATATTTACACAGCGCACACATACACTGCATATAAAATCTGCCGCCTTTTCAAACAGTAACGTATTTTCCACTGTCGCAAACCTCAACTGTGCGCATGCGTCAGTGGAACCAGACGATTGGCTTAAATGTTTCCTGGCTTGACTGTTAAAAGCAGACGATTGGCCTTCCAGTGGGAGGGGCGGGGCATGTGCATACAACCGCCATCTTTGGTGTTACGGGTTTTCCCTATATAGTTGTATTGAGGATTGAGTAAGTGGCATGTCTCTATATAAATTGTCTCTGCCGTTAAGCAACTACCTCTGTGATGCTTTAAAAGTTCATAAAGAGATCGTAAAACTAATCCGAATTGAACGGTTTAGTCCAAAGCTTCTAAAAATGTTGTCTAAACCACTCAATTCATATGGATTAGTTTTAAGATCTCTTAATGAACTTTTTAAAGCGTCAAAATGGTAGTTGCGTAGCTGTCAATGGAAGGACAGAACGCTCTCAGATTTCATAAAAAAGATTTGATGAACAAAAGTCTTACGGGTTTGGAACAACATGAGGGTGAGTAATTAATAACAGAATTTTAATTTCTGGGTGAACTATCCCTTTAAATACAATCATTTTACTTCATGAGGATGTCCATTAAATACTGAGTCATGGCTCTTTCTTTCCGCCTCAGTTGTGGATCACTTAGAAAACCCTGCAAGCATGATTATCACATCTGTGGCCCAGAGCCAGTGATTCCTCAGTCTGTGTGATGTCATCACAGCTCTCATCCCCTCCAATCTGTCTGTGGAGGGGCTCTAGGTGCCTGTCGCCATAGTAACAAGAGGACCACCATCCAATGATGGCAGAACATAACAGCGGAGAATGTATCTGTATACATTGGCTTTCAAAATCAAGTTTTATTCACAAAATTGTGTCTTGATTATATGAAAGTGATTTTAAGGTGACTGCACAAAGTAGTATATTATCGTGTTTGTATGGGATCAAGACAAATAACTATTAATTATGCAAGATTTGTTTCTTTTCTCCATAACACGCAGTTAAACAAGTTGTAATGTCATTGTCCATATCTGTATGGGGGTGTGTCTCTGCAGGATGGGATGGAGCTGCTGCAGTGAGAAAGTGACCTTGAGCTGATTCTGGTCCTGGATTCTGCCCACTATCTGCAACCTCCTGGCTCAAACTCAAGGAGTGCTGAAAAACAATGAGGAATCACTAAGACTCTTAAGACTTATGAAATTATTAATTATAAAACTGAAGTTAAATATGCATCCTGAATTTTTTTTTTTTTTGGCAACAAACCTGCTGTGTCACCCTTGTGACTTGAGTCTTTTGAATCAATTTACCAAAAGATTGTTCAGATTTGTGCACTGATTCAGTGACCACTTCTACAGATTAAAGATATTTACGTTAGCAGGTAGTCTTTCATTTGTTGTCTGCGTTTACATAATATGTATCATTTAATTTATTCATTAAAAAAACACTGTACAAATCCACTTAAAGGTATAGTTCACCAAAAAATGAAAATTCTGTCATCATTTACTCACCCTCAAGTTGTTTCAAACCTGTTCGAATTTCTTTTCTTCTGCTGAACACAAAAGAAGATATTTTGAAGAATATGGTTAACCAAACAGTTGATGGACCCCATTGACTTCCATAGTATAGAAAAAAAAATACTATGGAAGTCAATGGGGTCCATTAACTGTTTGGTTACCAACCTTCTTCAAAATATCTTCTTTTGTGTTCAGCAGAAGACATAAACTCGTACAGGTTTTGAACAACTTGAGGATGAGTAAATGATGACAGAATTTTAATTTTTGGGTGAACTTTACCTTTAAGCAGAGACTTAAGTAAAGTGTTTAAGCATCATAAGCATCTTCCAAAAAATGTCCAACAAAGCAGATCCTTTATTTTTCCTCCGTTGTGTGAACTGACAAGCCACATGATTTAGTAGTTCGCTCAGATGATTGGCTCCTATTACTGTTATCACATTCAAATGAGTATAATTGATTTTACATAATATAATCTTTTAAAGTTTCCCTGTGGTAAAATTCAAGTTTTTAATGTTGTTTATATGTCTACGTGGTGTTTTTAATATGCTTTAAGACAAACCATGAGCAAATTCATAAGTCAACACAATTGCAGAGTTTTTTCTCCTCAAAAACACGGTTTGAAATCGTTGATGTTTCTGATGTCACAAACTACCTTGTAACCAATCACGTCAACGTGTGATCGTCAATGAGTGGATCTCTGAGCTGGTTCAAGTGAGTGGAGGCGGGGCTAATTTGCATATTCACAGATCCGCATATACTAAATGAGGCAAGGGTGTAGAGTTACATTCAAGCTATTTTAAGGCATGAAGGTATTTTTTTCAAGGTAAAAATATTTAAATATATCATTTTGGTGATCAAAGATGAGTTTTAAGGGATACAATTATTGACAACAGGTGGACTTGAAATATTAAACTGAATAGTATTTTCTTGTAAACATACTCCAGTATTTATTTACAACTTTTTCCACAGTGTACCTTAAAATATTTGTTTAATTGCTGAAGTTGAAAAGTTTTTTTGTTGTTGTTGTTGTTGTTAGAAAGCCAAGCCCTTATAACATCTGCACTGGCAAAATCTGTTTGCTCTGCATAACTCCACTAAAGATAAAGTGAATATAAGATAAAGGGAAATTTGATAAACGCAGCAAATCTGTCTTCACTCCTGGTCCTGTTCCTCAGCTAAAAGCACCACATGCAGACAGGATAGAGCTATTTTTTTAATAGCCTTAAAAGCTTTCCCTCACCACCACTCTTAACTCACTAAAGCCTAGATCGACTGCATTGTCCCTTGTGACTGAAATTGTATATTTGTGTGACCGTGGGAGGGCTTCTAGATTGACCCGGGATCAATGGGGCTTCGCTCACACTTCTTTTGTGTTTTACGCGTCTCCTCTCTTTGGCCAGTCTTAAACACATCTCACCCAAGCGCAGAATTACACGAACCTCTCAGTTTTAATTAAAACGTGAGCTAATGCAAGGCGAAGTGCATGAACACTCCTTTGTATTGGCTCCCTCATGAATAATGGCTCAGCTGTCAGAGAGATTTCCTGAACATGTGTGCATGATTGACATGCAGGCTCTGGCTATAAAACAAACAGCGATGAACCTGTCACAAACCCCTCTGCACAATTTGTATGCAAAATCATCCCTTGAAAGCACAGAGAATTCAACCAATGCGGTAAAGGAAATTAAACTGATATCAAATAACAAATCATTAATTTTCAATGCAATCTAGGTTGATCATTTGTAAATCAAATGTGAAATGCAACAAATTTAAAGTAATTAATCAAATTTTACAGTGAAATGAATCCGGTTTTGCTGCATGAGCTGTAACCACTCCAGGGAAGAAAAGGTCCCTTACTGATTTACCACTGCAGCAAATGGCCAAATCTGTTCCAATTTGTCAGCAGTACGACAATTTGTATGTATTGTTTTCTGTCAGTGGTTTCCATGCCTCAACCTTCATATCCGGTCAGTGTAAAAATGCCTCTGCTTCATGGATAGACACAAAGGTCAAAATTTTACTCTACAGCTGTTTGGAATACAATTTCTGCAGTATAAAGTATGCATATTGTGCATATAGCCTATAAAGATTTACAACATTCATGGAATACACAGATACCTACAGTATCACATCTGTGCATAATTGCATATACTGTAAACAATTCCACAATTGGGCAGGTATAGTGTGTAGTATGCAGTAAACAGTACACTATTCCATTTAGTTATTTCACTGACATCAAAAAATGGTACATAGAAGATAGGCTATACGCACACACACACACATATATATATATATAAAAGTTGGACGTCCTACTTATTTGATGCACTGCATAGGCTAATAGGGAAATACACAAATGGAGACAAAGATGTTGTAATTTTTAAAAAGCATCATATTTGGCCACTAACAACTGTGAGAGACCATAACAAAACAAAGAGCACGTATTGTCTTATAGAATATCAATATACATTTTACGTTCTTTTTCCGTTCAAATGAATAGCATTTTGACTGCGGGTCGTGGAAACACCGAGCGTGACGCGTCCCCTTTAAACTGCCCACTCTGCGGATAAAGTGAGGAGTGGTAGCGCGGACTGTAATCCAAGAGTCTTTTGGTATGCACAGCAACGATTGACTGCAGATTCCATTTAACGCTTTAACTAGCTGACTAATGGCTTGTTGCGTGAATATAATGACACAACTACTGAGACGTCGGAAAGCGAAGTAGACGGACAGGTAGGAAGAGATTCGAGATGTCTGTCGCTGCAGACTTCTTATGTTTAATGTTTTGCATCTGTTCCCATGTCAACATGACAACGTGATAGAATTTGCGTTTTTCCTGTATTACAATCATTTTTGAAAGTGGAAATGTGCAGCCGGTTCATTTTTCTAATATATCTAACCATTGGTTCAACCTAATGATTGGTTTAGTCAAATGAAAAACAAAATTGGCTTGAATAAAACTATTAATATACAAATTAAGGATACCAGACAACACATTTTACAGTGTCATCACTTGTCATTGAGAGATGATGCTACAATATTAATAATTTATGTTACATTGGTTCATGGTTCAGTGATGTAAAAACAATTCAAACAGAAAATTACTTAAACACACCTCTTTTATGAACATTCAGTCTCTAAGTTAATGGTAATTTAGATATTATTATGCGGCTTAAAGAATATAAATGTTTAAAAAACTGTCCAGAGATTGTTTAAAAAAAAGTGTGTGGGGGGGGGGGGGCATTCTTTTATAATTATTTGTCATTTCAATTTGGGGGAAAGCTGTAAAAGGGACATGCTTTCTAATATTACTTGGAAAACTTTTGTCTTCCAACTCAAAGTCAGTGGGGTCTAACCAACTTTGCCATGTGACAAAAATGAATAAATAACATTTGGTTCCGATCAAGTAGAATAAAAATAAGAAAATGTCTTGACTATTCATATATATATATATATATATATATATATATATATATATATATTGGTCCTTCTCAAAAAATGAGCATATTGTGATAAAGTTCATTATTTTCCATAATGTAATGATAAAAATTAAACTTTCATATATTTTAGATTCATTGCACACCAACTGAAATATTTCAGGTCTTTCATTGTTTTAAAACTGATGATTTTGGCATACAGCTCATGAAAACCCAAAATTCCTGTCTCAAAAAATTTGCATATTTCATCCAACCAATAAAATAAGTGTTTTTAATACAACAACAAAAAAAGTCAACCTTAAAATAATTATGTTCAGTTATGCACTCAATACTTGGTCGGGAATCCTTTTGCAGAAATGACTGCTCCAATGCGGCGTGGCATGGAGGCAATCAGCCTGTGGCACTGCTGAGGTGTTATGGAGGCCCAGGATGCTTCGATAGCGGCCTTAAGCTCATCCAGAGTGTTGGGTCTTGCGTCTCTCAACTTTCTCTTCACAATATCCCACAGATTCTCTATGGGGTTCAGGTCAGGAGAGTTGGCAGGCCAATTGAGCACAGTAATACCATGGTCAGTAAACCATTTACCAGTGGTTTTGGCACTGTGAGCAGGTGCCAGGTCGTGCTCAAAAATGAAATCTTCGTCTCCATAAAGCTTTTCAGCAGATGGAAGCATGAAGTGCTCCAAAATCTCCTGATAGCTAGCTGCATTGACCCTGCCCTTGATAAAACACAGTGGACCAACACCAGCAGCTGACATGGCACCCCAGACCATCACTGACTGTGGGTACTTGACACTGGACTTCAGGCATTTTGGCATTTCCTTCTCCCCAGTCTTCCTCCAGACTCTGGTACCTTGATTTCCGAATGACATGCAACCACTGAGCAACAGTCCAGTGCTGCTTCTCTGTAGCCCAGGTCAGGCGCTTCTGCCGCTGTTTCTGGTTCAAAAGTGGCTTGACCTGGGGAATGCGGCACCTGTAGCCCATTTCCTGCACACGCCTGTGCACGGTGGCTCTGGATGTTTCTACTCCAGACTCAGTCCACTGCTTCCGCAGGTCCCCCAAGGTCTGGAATCGGTCCTTCTCCACAATCTTCCTCAGGGTCCGGTCGCCTCTTCTCGTTGTGCAGCGTTTTTTGCCACACTTTTTCCTTCCCACAGACTTCCCACTGAGGTGCCTTGATACAGCACTCTGGGAACAGCCTATTTGTTCAGAAATGTCTTTCTGTGTCTTACCCTCTTGCTTGAGGGTGTCAATGATGGCCTTCTAGACAGCCGTCAGGTCGGCAGTCTTACCCATGATTGCGGTTTTGAGTAATGAAACAGGCTGGGAGTTTTTAAAAGCCTCAGGAATCTTTTGCAGGTGTTTAGAGTTAATTAGTTGATTCAGATGATTAGGTTAATAGCTCTTTTAGAGAACCTTTTCATGATATGCAAATTTTTTGAGACAGGAATTTTGGGTTTTCATGAGCTGTATGCCAAAATCATCAGTATTAAAACAATAAAACACCTGAAATATTTCAGTTGGTGTGCAATGAATCTAAAACATATGAAAATTTAATTTTTATCATTACATTATGGAAAATAATGAACTTTATCACAATATGCTAATTGTTTGAGAAGGACCTGTATATATATATATATATATATATATATATATATATATATAGGTTACACTTTATTTTAAGGTGACGTAGTTGCATTGTACTTACTCAAATAAGTACTGATTAATTAATTAACTACATGTACTAATCATATATGGTGTTAAGGTTATCTGTCTATCTATATATATATTTGTACTGAAATAGGTTTGAAAACTTTTTTTAAAATACCGTTTTCAAGAAAAATTGTATTATCTCAGACATACTTTGTCATTGACCCTCATAAGTTGCGCAATTATCAGTAGTTTATCAGTCACTCACAAAGAGCATTACCATTAATGTAACGCATTGCCTGCCCAATTAATGGGTGTGATCACTGAAAGACCAATACTTACTTACAGGACAAGCCTGACCTGTGCCTTCTGCAAATGTTTCACATTCACCTTTACTGTCGTTTGATGCAACCTGTCTAGCAAAGACTGCGGCGACCTGCTTAATGCCTCCTTAAATGTGAAATGAAGAGACCGCCCTTCCTTTGCATCATATGCTTTTTTTCCCTGTTCTTTCTTCCGTGTCCTTCTCAAACAACCTGCGGTGAGGAAGCTTTGGGGTAGATGAGGACACACCCGCATACTGTACCTCTCTGCCCCTCCTCCCTGCCTGCCCCGTTATGCACAATACACCGGTGTGCAGAGAGCTACAGCGGACAGTAGCAGTCAAGATTTAAGGAATCAGATGAGTTTGTCATTTTCATCGGCCACACAGACGCCGGATTGCTACCCTCACTTCAAGAAGGCTGTCGTGACTTCTGGGAACCTGAGGAACCACAGGAGTGATTTAGAAGTTTATCCAAGCAGGTAAAATGTCTTAGTTCTGATTATGTACTCTGGGCTATTAAATATATGGAAGCTTTATTATTCATTTATTTGCTATATGTATGTCTATTTCATTATCTACAGCTATAGATATATACTGTATATATATCATGTATAATGTGGGGGGATCTGAAGAGTAAAAAGAAAGAGGGACCACCAAGTCTTGTAAAATGTATTTTCTTACAGTTTAATATTTCATAGGCTGCTTCTGCTGAATATTTTAAAGCATGCTGGCACTGTTTGGGACAAGCAACATTCCAGCAAATATGTACGAGCAGCATGCCAAATGCAGTTCTTTGAATGTTCGGGTATGTCATGGAAAAGGAGGAGAAAGGGATGGGTGACACACGCTTGCACACGCTGTATGGATGCAGCATAGTTATGTAGGATGTGCATGTCTCATAGAGTGGCCTCTTTTACCAGACCGCACTGTGAGAGATGCAGTTTTATGTCGATGGATATTTGTCCATTGCCGAACACCAGAGAGAACTGACACGGCTTGACGCAGAGTTTAATTATATTGTGGTTCTTTAAGAAGACCAAGGAACTGCTTTGCATGTGAATGTATAACTAAACATGCTGTTCTATATAAATTGTGCGGCATATTTTTAGATCTTCTTTTGCCTACGCTTTTTATGGCATGTGTGGTATCTCTTATGATCACTATACTAGGGACATACTTGTATTATGATAAACATAATTCATAAAAAATGAAGATTTACCTGTTTCAGTCCAAGAAACATAATCATAAACATTTTCCTTTAGAGTGAAAGTAGGCAAAGTCCAATGCAGTATATAGAGGAAAAAAACGACTAAATATTAAATGTATAAAAACACTTATTTTAAAATTAAAATGATTTAGAATTGTAATGGTTTGTATCCTATTTTTAAACATTATCAGAAAGTGTATCACTTTACCTGTATTCACCCTTTTATTGCAGAAAGCCTTACACTAAGTACAATTAACTTGGATGTTTAAGTCATTTCAACTTAAGTTACATTAAACTGACTTAAGCAATAAGTTATACAAGATTCAACTAATTTTCTTAACTTATTTGAATTAGTTAAAGCACTGTAAAAACATATGTTGTCATACCTTATTTATCCTATCATTTTTTACAGGGACACAATATTAAAGATATCCGCATGTTGTCTTTGTTGTCTTTCAGTCCCATCCAGTAGCACGCTGTGGCCCATAGTACTCTACGGTGTCAAGCCCCCTTCTGTGTGGATTCCCACCCTGTGGTGCCCTGCCTCGGTGAAAAGTGCAGGCCTCACCCTCCTGCATTATGACTGTGGCCACGGGCGATCCCTCAGATGAGGTGGCAGCACACCCTGGTCTTCCTCAGGACTATGACCCCGGATCGGAGCAGGACTGCTGTGAGCGAGTAGTCATCAACATCTCGGGTCTGCGTTTCGAGACGCAGCTCAAGACCCTTTCGCAATTCCCCGAAACGTTACTGGGGGACCCCAAGAAGCGCATGAGGTACTTTGACCCGCTAAGGAACGAGTATTTTTTTGATAGAAACCGACCCAGCTTTGACGCCATCCTCTATTATTATCAATCGGGCGGAAGGTTGCGGAGACCCGTCAATGTCACTTTGGACGTGTTCTCGGAGGAGATCCGTTTTTATGAGCTCGGAGATGAAGCGATTGAGATATTCAGGGAGGACGAGGGTTTTATCAAGGAGGAGGAGAGGCCGTTGCCTGATAATGAGTTTCAGAAGCAGGTCTGGTTGCTGTTCGAGTATCCAGAAAGTTCTGGGCCAGCCAGGATTATAGCAATCATATCAGTCATGGTCATTCTTATCTCCATTGTCAGCTTCTGCCTGGAAACCTTGCCCATCTTCCACAGTGATGAGGAGGAGATGCAAAAAGCCCCCATTGCCGGCAGTAACTTCACAACCATTTACACATCCAACTACTTCACAGACCCTTTCTTCATTCTAGAGACGCTATGCATCATCTGGTTCTCCTTCGAGTTCTTGGTGCGCTTTTTTGCCTGCCCAAGTAAAGCCAGCTTCTTTGTGAACATAATGAACATGATTGATGTGGTGGCCATCATTCCTTACTTCATTACACTGGGAACGGAGCTGGCGGAGAAACCGGAAGAAGTGCCGCAAGGGCAACAAGCCATGTCTCTTGCCATTCTGAGGGTCATAAGACTCGTACGAGTCTTCAGAATCTTCAAACTTTCTCGTCACTCAAAGGGACTTCAGATTCTTGGCCAAACACTCAAAGCCAGCATGAGAGAATTAGGTTTACTCATCTTCTTCCTCTTCATCGGAGTTATCCTCTTTTCTAGTGCGGTCTACTTCGCAGAAGCTGACGAACCCGAGTCGCAGTTCTACAGCATCCCGGATGCCTTCTGGTGGGCTGTGGTTACAATGACAACCGTTGGTTATGGAGATATGGTACCCACAACCATTGGAGGAAAAATAGTTGGATCTCTCTGTGCCATCGCTGGCGTCTTGACCATTGCCCTTCCAGTGCCCGTCATCGTCTCAAACTTCAACTACTTCTACCATCGAGAAACAGAAGGTGAAGAGCAAGCACAGTATCTCCAGGTCAGTGCCCTCAAAGCCGATTCCCAAGAAGAGCTGAAGGGAAGTCGAAGTGGATCCACCATCAGCAAGTCTGACTACATTGAGATCCAAGAAGGTGTCAACAACAGCAACGAGGACATTCAGGATGAGAACCTCAAGACAGCCAATTGCACTTTAGCCAATACAAATTATGTTAATATCAAAAAAATGCTGACAGATGTCTAGTCATTTGAATTTAAAAAGGACAAGTAAACCGTGTTCGAAGGAGGATTGTTAATAACATGAGATTTCCGATCTCCAATACCTCATTGAAACCGTACATCCAGATCCGTCCAAAATCCAAGTATTCATCAGTGTTCGCATGGAGTCATCTACATCATCCAACACCTTATCCGGAGCAGTAGCCAAGTATTTATATGGAACTGTGGAACATAAATAAACAGCACATGAGTGTCAATATATTTCAGTCAACATCTTACTCTCAAAGGCAAGCTTCGCCAAAGAAACGTCATTTGTGTGCTTCATCTGCTGTTAAAAAGGTTTGCCGTCACACGCAGTTTACGTATATAATACAAAGAATACTCACAGAAGTTTCATCCACTCTAATGCTGCTTGTTAAGAACACCAATATTCACATAGTCAAGATGGTTGTCTATATATTAGTGTTATTATAGTGATCAGCTGGGAATGTCATTGAAGCGGCCTGCTTCTGTGTCGACAGTTGTGTGTGGATCCAAAATACATATGTATGGACAACACTTGTATCTACTCCTTGATTATCCTTCTGCAAAGCTTTCGAAGACAAGATGAATGTCTCTACATGTCATATTATGTGTTATTTTTAGTCTGCAGTGTCTGTGTCCTCTGTTGTTCAACGGCATTTCTTTTCTCATCTCATATCACCTTTTAACCATTTTTTTTTTGCAACTCTTCAGGATAAAGAGCATACAGAACATTCTAAATGAAAAACAAGCAAAATAACACCCTAGTGCCACAGGAAAAAAAATGCTTGATGTACTGTGTGTAAGAGGATACTGTTCAGTGTATATATTCTGCGAGCTGCAGAGATAGTCCAAAATGTAGTTGATATTCAAATAACTTTCCCACTTAGTGAGCCATATTGTAGTTCACACTTTAATGTCCCCTAGCACATTTGTAGCAATGATGTCAGATTATTTTTAATCACTGGCTTGTCAATCATCTTGAAATAATTTTCAGGTGTTGATAGAGCGCGTTAGATGTTTTGTCTTTTCTTTTACTGGCTTGGATCGAGAAAAAACACTGGTATTATAGTGTTGCATGGCCTCAATCCTCAAACCGAATGGCATGGATTTTCAGCTCAAGAGAAAGTGATATACAGAAACTTAGCTAGATATTACGACAATATGTATCTTGCTCTGTAAATATAAATATATACAGGTTCATCTATTTTTATCTGTTTTATTGTGATCCAAAGGTGCTTTTTTCAGGTTTTGTTTTGCAAGTGAATCTATAAAAAGACACTCAGCATTGCATTTGGACAGACAGTGCAGCATTAGGGCATTGATTGCTGGGACATTGATTGTCTTAGTTTCAGGTGACCTTGAAATCTAGATATAGAGGCTTACACAGGTCTCTTGTCTCTTGCATTAAAGACTGTTTTATCGCTTACAATGAATCAGCAGAGAGCTTTGGAAACTATGTAAGTCAATATTGTCTTCTTTTTTTGACCTTCTACAAAAGTTCTGGCTCCAGCCACAGTTGATGCATCCTCTCCTCAAACTTATATTATCAAGTATAGCCATTATCAAGGCAGTATAGCCACTGTATTGTATCAAGTATAGCCATTATCTTGAGCATCTTTTTGTTTTCATGTTTCTCTTTAGACACAAAATTTGATTGTTTATGAATGGATTGAAGATTTGGCTCTATTATTTGATGTGGCACATAACTGTGCCCCCTTAGAAGGGTTCTCACCCACATCTATTTCAGTATCTCACCTGGGCTGCAGGTGCCTTTGTCTTTGTCTCTCTAATGTATTTTTTTTTTTTTTTTTTTAGCAAACTGTATGTGCTGATACTGCTAATTTAGAAGCAGAGACTGTGTTCACAGCTGCTGCTAATTATGTTATCTTGTTTTAATTCAGAGTATAGAGTACTCTGAGTGCAGAGTACATCACTGCAACACGCACAGTTAGGGTAGGTTTAACAAATTGTATTAAACTGAATGTCGCCATACGGTGCATAGCCAGTGCCTAAGATATGTACTATATGTCCTAACTTGTTTGGATGCTTTAAAGCTGCAGTGTGTTTTTTTTTTAATGTTCAAATAATTTATTTGATCTAAGCTGTAATTAATCCCTTCATAGACTGATTTCCCCAAAACACTGTGGTGCTTTCAAATCTTTGCTCTGTTTAAGCAGCCCAACACCACAAAATTGACTTGACCAATGGTGTGATATTAGTGTGAAACTATCTGTCTGTCTGTCTGTCTGTCTGGGCAATGGCAGATTGGAAGGTCTTGTTTTGAAAATATAATTTTGGTAATTCCATCAGGAGAGTAGAAATTACACACTTCTGTTTTGAAAATATAATTTTGGTAATTCCATTAGGAGAGCAGAAATTACACACTTCAGCTTTAATGCAGGCAAACAGCAGGTTTTCTATGCATGACATTGGATAGTATGCTGTTGGTGAAACAGATGAATCATCCTAATACACATTGTCATTATAACTTCATATTTAAAGTGTGGCAATAACATATATTGTGATTTTGGTGCTAGACATCTGTGAAACACTGAAAAACCGCAGTCATTGATTAGCTTGCAGGTGCACTAGCTTCTCGCATTACGTTTGCATTGTGTGTTGATTTTCTAAAAGTCATTTGAAAGGCTAAATGACAGCATTGAATGTCACAAAATCATATTTGTAAGCATCTTATAATCAGTCCATGCATTGATACGGTTTAGAAGGATATACATCAACTTATGCAATCAATTTTTTTGTCTTCACAGTGTTTTTGTTTAAAAAATTTACTGGGGGAGAGAAAAAGCGATAGTTCACCCAAAAATGAAAATTAGCCCATGATTTACTCACCCTGAAGCCATCCTAGGTGTATATGACATTCTTCTTTCAGATGAATACAATCAGAGTTATATTAAAAAATGTCCTGGCTCTTCCAAGCGTCATAATGGGAGTCAATGGGTATATTTTTTTGGAAGTCCATCAAAGTGCATCCATCTGTGATAAAAAAAAGTGTTCGAAACAGCTCTGGTGGGTTAATAAAGGTCTTCTGAAGTGAAGAGATGCATTCGTGTATAAAATATCCATATTTAATCCTTTATCGACTAAAATATCTAGCTTCCAGCAGACAGCCGTACGTAACCCTTGAACTTGATGCACAGCGTAATGACGAGTGCGGTTGCCCATCGATAAAGTTTTAAATATGGATATTTTTCTTACACAAATGCATCGCTTCACTTCAGAAGACATTTATTAACCCCCCCCCCCCCAGAGACGTTTAGGGCACTTTATTCACGGATGGATGAGCTTTGATGGACTTCCAAAAAATATATTCCCATTATAACGCTTGGAAGAGCCAGGACATTTTTTTATAGAACTCCGATTGTATTTATCTGAAAGAAGAATGTCATATACACCTAGGATGGCTTCAGGTGAGTAAATCATGCGCTTATTTTCATTTTTGGGTGAACTATCCCTTTAAAGGCCAAATTCAGTCAAAACTATATAACCATAAAACCACCTTTCAATAAAGCTGTGTTAATTATATTATATTGATCACACGGATTTATACCAATTTAATTGAATTTGGTTTAAATCAAATTAAATACTAATAACATAATTTTAAATGAGTTCTTTAAAGCAATGTTTAATGTTAAGTCAACATGAAACAAGATTCACAACCCATTTTACTTTAGTAATGTGATGGATATTCAATGGGGGGAAATGTAGGCTGGCACAAAGATCCAAACCTGATTGTGAATTTGCCAAAACAATGCCTAAATACCTATTTGCCTATTGGTTAATGTTATCCAATGTACGTTGCAGAAAAGGAACATCATTTCAGAGGCCAATTCTTTTCTCTTTGTTTAATCATACACAATAAATTCAGGAACTTTATTACGAAAGTAAATATTTAGATTCCATGTTGACTTGAAGTATAAACAGGTACTGTTGTGAGATTTTGATATAGGTTTAAAATACAGTGAAGTTGCAAGAACATGTTGTACTATGCTTTGATTCCCTTTGGCCTTGAGTATATGAGAAGGCTGCTGCGATTGAGACAAGCTCTGCATCTGTCCATCCCATGTTGTTGAGACTGGAAAGAAAGAAAGAAAGTCTCTCCTATTGCTTAGTTATGCAATACAGTGTGTGTGTGTGTGTGTGTGTGTGTGTGTGTGTGTGTGTGTGTGTGTGTGTGTGGTGTGTGTGTGTGTGTGTGTGTGTGTGCGCGTGTGCGTGTAAGCATGTGTGTATATCTGTAAAGCTCTTCAGACCCTATAGCCTGTGCTCAACAGCCAGACTGAGGGAGTCTAGACTTATAAAAAACACCTCAATTGGCAAAGAGCTGAATGTAGTCTATTTAAACCCATTCTGGCTGTAAAGGACAACCCCCAAAACTGAATGTTTTACATTCCTGTTAGTGTGATCCGTTCTATAATATTCACTATAATGCAGCCATGTTTTTTAGGATGTAAAGCACTGAAAAACAAAATGTCTTCAGTGTAACTGGATGTAAAAGATGCACTTTACAAGCACCACCAGTGGACAATCTATGGATGGAGACATGCATATAACCCTTCCAAATGATCAATACTGTCTTAAAGCAAATACAACAATGAAGATGATACATGAAACCCGAAAGCTGTGTTGCTTGTTCCTTTCAATGGATCCCCATGTTGTCGTGCATTGTCTAAATGTCATAGAGTTGCTCAGAGCTTCTATTTTGCAGATAATTTTAGAAAAGGAAATACTGACAGCAATGCACTGTTTCAGAACACTAGGAGCTTTTTGATGTCGATATTATTAGCACATTCTGAGGAAAAGGTTGGTAGCTTGAAACCATTCAGGGAAAGGTGCCTAGTGGCATCTTTGATTTCATTCCGCTCTGCACTTTCCACAGTGATGAGGGTGTGCTAAAAATAGCCATTTCTTTGGGAGCAAAATATATGGGGAACTGTATGCGTGTCTAAGAGGACGATATAGACAAGGCTGGTGTATAAAGACTGTCAATGTATATTGGCATAAGCTCTAGAGAGTTGGGCGCGGAAGGTGAGAAAGAGAATTTGTGTGTCTAAGTGACAATAGGAGGAGGACAGAATGTTCAGAAGAGACGAGAATAGATGACAGGGAGCGGGAGGTGCGGGATCAAATATGACACCTATGGTTAGGTTATGCAAAAGATTTTGTTCGCCGGCAAATCATTCCTCATTCACCCTATTCATAGAATATTGATTATGTTTGTATCGCTGAATATGTTTCAGTTTTATCATTTATGTGAATGTGGACTGACACTCAATGGGGTCAGGAATCGATTTGCATAGGCTATAAAAAAAGATATTCTATTTTTACTTAAGCATTCATTTTACTTAAGCATTGCTATAAGGCTACAAATACAGAATTTAAATTCAGGAAATCTCAATCCCTCTGTGTGCTGGTGCTGCCCGAGGTATTGTTTCATTGAAAAGGAGAGCATAGATGCCCTCTAAAGGCAGTGCACTGAAATATAAGGAGGTAATGTTTCATTGAAGAGGAGAGAATAGATGCCCTCTGCAGTGCCCTGAAATGTAATGCACATATATTTTCACTGTCTAACAAGATCATATTTTTGATTGTATGGGTGAACCTCACAAATAAATGCCTGGGTCATATAGAAAGCAGACTATTTTAAGAACTTTTTTATTATTATTTATTTATTTACTTATTTTATTTTTATGACAAATTGTCATTACAATAATTAAAATCATCTGGTTCGGTCGTAATGTTCGTTTGTCTCCTTGTTTATTTAATTTAGTACAATGAATATTAATATGATGTATACTTACAATTGTACTTGAACATTTTTTAAACAATTTAAATATTAATTTGCTGCTGTCCTTAATTGTTATGACAAAAAGTCACAATGCAAAAAATATATATATACAGTGTATATATATATATATAATAAAATACAAAATAATTAACATAATAAAAATAATAATTAAAGTAATTTTTATTATTTTGATTTGGGGGCGAAATTTGACCCGGCCATTTCAGAATCCTTCAAAGAATTGCTTTGCAATTCTGAAACCACAAGCTACATCATATTGTATGATTATTATTATCTGCAAAACAAATACTCTCACAGTTTCTACAATATATACTGTAAAATTATGCCCTAACCTGGAAATAACATACTAGTATAGCTGCTTGTAATCTTGTTTAGAAAAAGAAAAACTATTTTATTTTATAATGCAACACTTCACTAATGACAGTATTCAAATCTCCTCAAATCTCCTTTCAGCTCCCAAGTGTTCAGTTGCCATATGGCCTGGACTCAGATCCAAGAACACGGGCTCCTGAGCCACACCCTCCACCCTGAGAGATGGAAAACTGGTGAACCAAAGGGAGGTCGAGTCATTCTTCACTCACACTGCCCTAACCGGCTGTGTTTGTTTACCACAGATATGCCACATACTGTTGGATTTAGCTGCATATGTCAGTTATTTTCTGTAAAAAAAAATCTGGATTTTACCAACTAAATCACTGAGATGTTAAGAATAAATCCATGGGGGAAGTTATATTAACAAATACAAAAACAAATAAATGGGCCGCTATGGGAAAGAATATGGTAAAGAGGGAAAGGATTTCCCAGAGACCGACTGAGTTGAAACTCCAACCTCTTAGTCTAAACTCATCAGTTTTTCTGTCATTCTGTAATGATAAACCTCCTCAGATTTATAACCTCCATCATAAACCTATATGACCGTGTCTAGTGAGTCTGAGTCTCTATATGCTGAGTCTAGTGATGTAAGCTGTATTGATGTTAGGTACAGCATGATTCTTGTAACCAACCAGAAATATGAGAAGTCTTAAAATATCTGCCATGAGTTAATATTTCATCACCAACTGCAAGCTCAGCATAGACTCTCTCCAACAGGGAATCTTTCCTATGGAAAGCAACAGAAATGTCATAGATACTAATTCAATTTGGTTAAGGTAACATGAATTTAAATAATGCAACAAAAAAAGACTTATCAGACCCAAAGACTATAGATAGTTTAAGATCAAGGGTAAGAGGTTTAATTCTCTCTTGACTCCCTAATATTAAAGGGATTATTTTATTTACTCAAAAGCATAAATGAGGACATTTTTATTTTCATGTTTTTTTGTTTCAAACGTGAATGTGATCTAAAAGCATCCAATAAAAGTGAATCAGTGGCTAATTCCAAACACTTTTCCTTTAAGCAGATAATTTTTTGCTCTTGTCCACTAGGGGCAGTGTGCAACAACACAAGGGTTTCTTAGATCATGTTTCAGCACCACACAGTATCTGTACACATAGCATGTCTCTAGAGAGAAAAGGACAGAAATCCTAAACCATCTGCCAAAGGACAAACTGAAATAACACTTTTGTTCTCACTAATTTTTAAACAAGGAAAATGCTTCCATAAGTATATAATTATACACCAAATTCCTTATATAGGGGTGTAAGACTCCTCCTGCAATGACTCTCCAGGCCACTAGGGAGCGCTGTCTGCTCCCTCCTGCAATGACTCTCCCAGCCACTAAGTTCCACCACCTGCTGTGAACTCTTTAGTTAAGACTGCTCATCAAGGCTCTCCAGTCCCAGCAACCCAGTCCATATCTCAAGCTGCTCCAGTCCTACCAGCCTAGTCTCAGTCTCCACCAGCACCTCTCCTACTCAAGCCTAGACTTCCAGCCCCTGAGAGGAATCATTGGAACTCAGACATGTGTCGATGATTTATTACATGGTGTGCTCTTGCTTTCCAATTGCAGCCTCAGAGTTTACCAACAGAGAGCAGCAGGTGGAGCCACCTAGTGGCTGGGAGAGTCATTGCAGGAGCGGGCAGACAGCGCTCTCTAGAGGCCTGGAGTCATTGCAGCAGGAGTCTTACAGGGGATTGTTGCCTGATTGCAGGTTTTGAATCAAAGTCCAACTTCATAAAAGCTCTAGCAATGGTTTTGAAATTCAGGTTTCAGAAAACATTGATCAAAACTGTTAGATTTTGGCCAATTTTGTGAATTCTATTCTACAAAAAAGGATATTGTTTTTTTTGGGCAAACAGAAGTACAACATTCATCTTGGTGGCTAAAAGCATAATCAAATTAACCAAAATATTTATTTATAAGTCTGCGGAACGTTTGGAACTTTGTGAATGACAGTTCTGTGGACGGAGATTCTATTTGAGCCTGACCAGAATTGAAACAATAGACAGAAGTTGTCTTTATGTACTTCTGAGAGTATTAGATGATTACTTTTCTTAATAATCATCAAAAGAAGATGAGCGTTTTCTCCTGTTAATTACCTAGAAACAACTCGAATAGTTTGTACAACGAAGATTGTACATTCAAACCCCAAAAAGATGATTTATAAGCTACCATCACTGTTCCCTTGATCAATGAGCTTAAAGAAATAGTTACCCTAAAAATGAAAATTATCATCTCTTACTCTCAAGTTGTTCCAAACCTGTATGAGTTTGTAGTACCAAAGAAGATATTTTAAAGAATGTTGGTAATCAAACAGTTCCTATGGGACTTCCATAGCAGGGGGGAACAACTATGGTAGTCATTGGCTTCTGTCAACTGTTTGATTACCAACATTCTTTAAAATATCTTCCTTTGTGTTCAACCTTGAAGAAAGAAACTCATACAGGGTTGGAACAACATGTGGGTGAATAAATGATGACCATTTTCATTTCCTTCTAGTTACGAGATGTACAGTAAGTCTCTGCAAAACACAAAATAATGAAGCAATACAATAAATGCCCCCCAACATGCAGCAGTATCAATGTTAGAATTACCGCCTGACCCATTTTCATAACCAGGCCATAAACAAACTAGTATTTAAAGAATCAATGCGGGTAAAACTAAAGACCCAAGAGGTGTAAATGTTAAAACCCATTTGTTTATGGAAAGCATAATTTCGTTGTAAGTGAATTGGACTGCATAAAATCAATGGAGCCATTCCATTACTCTCAGACCTATTGATCGCAGACAGCAGAAAAGCACAGCCTGGTCTGTGTCAAAAGCAGAGTCCCTTCGACTGTGAGCGTCCGTGAGAGTGTTGCTAAGGTGATAGACTGTCTGCTTCGGTATGGGCAGGTCTGTGAAATACTATAGACAAACTGTAGACCTTAATAGCCTTAGTCTCATTTCACGTGTAAGACTACACAGGCGAGAGACATTTAACTCTTGACACGCCACAAAATAGCCATATTACAGTGGCCGCAAAAAAGTATTTGGACACCTAAGCCACACTTAAAAATGTATGAATGTCAATAAATATCCAGAGTGGTGAATTTTATTTTAAAAAGAGAGAGCAGAAGCAAAAATTTTAACATTTCAAAAATGATAAGTTTAAATGATAAAGATTATACAAAAAACACTTACATTTCATTTTAATTTTTTTTTCAGAGCTCAGATGTTTGGGGTCAGTAAGATTATTTAATGTTCTGAAAGAAGTCTCTTATAAGGCTGCATTTATTTGATCAACTACAGTAAAAAAAAGTTATATTTTTAAATATTATTGCAATTTAAAGAACTTTTTGTATATTTAAATGTATTTTAAAATGTAATTTAATCCAAGCAAAGCTGAATTTTCAGCATCATTACTCCAGTTTTCAGTGTCACTTGATCCTTCAGAAATCATTCTAATATGATGATTTAGAGCTCAAGAGAATTTCTTATCATTATCAATGATGAAAATAGTTGTGCTGCGTCATATATTTTTTATTTTCAGAATTCTTTGATGAATAGAACGTTTTTTGGTAGCATTATAAATGTCTTTAATGTCACTTTTGATCAGGGTAATGCTGAATGAACGTATTCATTTAAATAAAATTAAAAAAAAGTCTTATTGACCCCAAACTCTTAAATGGTAATGTAGGCTATGGCTTGTATACACTTTCTTGGTGTCCAGTTAGAAGGTCTACAATCACTTGGCAATTCATACATTTGTTCGTGTCCAAAAAAAAATCTGTAAAAAAAAAAAATCATTCTTTCTACGCACAGTGTCTCCAAGGACAGAATGAGTACCCAAGCATTAATGTTAGACGTTTATAGATGGAAAAAAGTCAAAAGGAATATTGCAACATATGCAAGTTAGTGTGAAACAGCTTGTTCTGGGAGATTTGCCCAAAAAATATCAACCCATGCTTTTCAGCTATGAATAATCAGGAGGGGCACGGCTACCTTCAGGCACAATTAGTTTCAGATGGAACTCAGTTTAAAGCTTGATTCTCTAATACGCTGTTTTTGCATTCCAGATTGCTTCTGCTTAACCAACGCAAACAACACCGGTGTTGTGGGACTACTCTGCTGCTGTACAATAGGCTGGCCAGATGGCTCCACAGAGGGAGACTGATACAAGAGTAAAGGACTCTGGAGAGCTGGCGCGCACCTGTGAGAGCCGCTGCAGAACTAATTAAGAGGGTTGTGTGCGCTAACAGGCTGTTTCCAAAACTGGCAAGTACAGATAGATCGCTTCCAAAATAGGTGGGAACCTTAAGTGTATCTTGGTCTATTTAATTAGAAATCTTTAGCTGATGGAATGACGCTTCAGTAACAAGCGAGTGGTCTCTAAAAAAATTATAAATTCTCTACACTACAGCCTCTATCTCTATTTATAGGGGCTTTTGCCGATTTATACCATCTGAGTGATGCTCTAGACTACTCTAGAGTGGATCATTTCTGGCCTCATCGGGAAGCTGCAGCTCAATCCTTTAATGGGTGTGATGCAGCAATGCAAACGAAGCAAATAGCCGGCTTCACTTAACTTAAGACAATTAAAAAGAAAAAGGGTGTTTGCTCATCAGAACACTAAAACAAAATTGTTAAAAATTATAAAAAGACATATATCAGAATAATGTGGTGAAAAATTAAAAATTAACCAATTAAATAACCTGTATTACTTCTGCAGTAGTATATTCAAAACATCTTCTGAAAGTATAAAAGTTGGTTGGTTACACTTTATTTTAAGGTAACGTAGTTACACGTTACTATATGTAGGCTTACTTGCTATAACGTTACTACATGTAGGCATACTTGCTATAGTAATAGCAGTACATTATGCATTATTACAAACTAACCCTACCCGTCACTCTATATAATGTAGTTAATTAATATTACTGAGTACTTATTTAAGAAAGTACAATGACTTAAGTTAACTACATCACCTTAAAATAAGTGTAACCAATTGAGGTATGTAATGTAAAACTTCCTACAGGAACTGAAATTTTAGTTTTTTCTTTTCTGTGCAATCCTCTAAACCTATGATTTTATATATATATTAGGGTTACACGATATATCGGCCACCATATCGGTGACTTTTGTTTTTGTATAAAGATGTATCGGTATCGACCAAAAAGTTCATGTTGTTCAGCATCCCTAATATATAAATATATATATATATATATATATATATATGCCACACTTTTTCCTTCCCACAGACTTCCCACTGAGGTGCCTTGATACAGCACTCTGGGAACAGCCTATTTGTTCAGAAATGTCTTTCTGTGTCTTACCCTCCTGCTTGAGGGTGTCAATGATGGCCTTCTAGACAGCAGTCAGGTCAGCAGTCTTACCCATGATTGCGGTTTTGAGTAATCGTTTGCAGGTGTTTAGAGTTAATTAGTTGATTCAGATGATTAGGTTAATAGCTCGCTTAGAGAACCTTTTCATGATATACTAATTTTTTGAGACAGGAATTTTGGGTTCTCATGAGCTGTATGCCAAAATCATCAGTATTAAAACAATAAAACACCTGAAATATTTCAGTTGGTGTGCAATTAATCTAAAACATGTGAAAGTTTAATTTTTATCATTACATTATGGAAAATAATGAACTTTATCACAATATGCTAATTTTTTTAGAAGGACCTGTATATATATATATAACACATTACTTAGATGAAATTTAATTAATAATAATAATAATAGACTAGCCAAAATAATTTACTTATCTCAAGACAGGAAAATATCAAAATACTAACCCCAGCGAAACACCCTTTCCATTATGATAAAAAAAAAAATTCACCTATGACTGGAGGAGTTTTCCCTCTTTACTGTTTTCGTCTGGCAAGATTGCAGTAGATTACATTCTTTTTCATTTTTATCTCTTTCTGTCTCCCGTTTCAAATTCATGACTGGGCGTTCATTCTGTTAATCTTGCGAACCCTGCCCTCCTGGCACCAGTTCTGCTTAAGTTGGCAAGGACGTCAAGAATGAATTACAGTCAGCCTTCTGGCGCACAGGAACCTTGGGATGTAGAATGAGGGATTTTGCTCTTATATGGAATATGACACTGCACTAATTGCCCCTCACAGTCCTCTATATGCCATTATCATATGCATAGACAAGCTCAAATTAATTCTCAGTAGCTACTTGAGTTGACACAAAAACTGCCACCTGTGTTTGAATCAGCTTAGATGAAATTTGACTCATGACTGTTTTTCCCAGGTGGGGTTATTGTTCGTCAAACAAAAGTCACGTGTTGTTTGAAAGCACGTGTGGTTGAAAACGACAACAAGAGGTAGAAACCTCAGCTTTAAAATGAATGATGTACATAGTGAATGAGAACAAGACTACTGAATTAATTCAGGGGTTATGTAACAAAATAAGTGGAAGGCAGAAGGATCAGTTCTCTAGCGCTTTGAGTACACATGTAGGCCTGGGTGGACCATAAAATGCAGGGGGAAACAGGAAATTTTCTTTTCAAATAATTATTGCATAACGAGACTCTTGACTATAAACATGGTAGATTGTGCAGCTTATTCTGGCACAAAGACATCCAAATAGAAAGGAATAGCCCATCTGATTAACAGTTTTGACAAACGCAAATTTTATAAGCGGAACAGAGTGTTTTGTAAAAATGTAAAAATTGTAAACTACTCATGCCTTCATAAAAATACAAAACTTATGCCTCAAATTTTGAACGACTCAACCAACGTTCAATGCAGCATTTAAAAGATACAATGCGAGAAGGAGAGTTTGTTGTGGTATGAAACTACAAAGATCTAACTTTAAAAACAAAGCTGAACTGTGCTTAAGGATCTAGTTAATTTCAAGTTCCCTAAAGAAAACTCTTAAATATGCCACTTGCAATCTTCCTGAAGTTCATGTTGTATCAGCTAGAAATATAACAACAATCTAGTGATCATAATTTTTCACACGGCATCTTAAAATGTCAAAACTCATGCGCAAAACACGAGTTTAACGACTAATTGACCAGCACAGTAGTAACCTGTTGTGTACCTTTGTAAACATGATAAGATAAAATGGTCAAAAACCTGTGGGAAACTGCGAAACGCCAGCCACTGTTGTGTTCAGCATGCATCAGGCGGCCCATGAACGATCTATGGTTATGTCGTCCCTGAAACTAAAGCATGACATGAATTCATGTTGTTCAAAGTATGATGGGTTAGCACATATCCAATCAACTGATACAGTGAACACTTAAGCCACCAATGTCTCATGGCCCTCCGTCAATCAATACTTGGGTGACATTCAACTTCTCATAACCTTTTTCACAGTTCATTCAGCACTTTTGCGACCTACTCAAAACCCTTACTCAGGCTCTGCTGAACATTTGTAGAGACATGCAGATTGTCTGGAACCAAATCGGTGTCCTGCAGCATTTAGATACATTGTTACCTTTTGTATGTCTCATTTGCAGTTGCCAGACATCAGCAAGAAGCTAAAAGAAGACTTGATGAATGGCCCCTTTCACTTCTGCCTCTGGACCCTAAACAGAATTGCACTGGATCTCCTGTATAAGCAGTTTAAAGTTGGACTGTGTTGTGTGGCTGAATCGCAGCCGAGCACTGCTGCAGATGTTTGTGTGTGAGAGCGTACGCGCTTGTGTGTGTTTGACAGCGATACTGGGTGCAGAGTCAGGTCCCCTGAGCTGATGGGGGAGGACGGAGCCCAGGATGTATGTGATGTGATTTGTGTGTGTTTCTATGCAAGTTAAAGTGTGTGCAAAATGTGCTTATGTGCTTGACAGTGATGCCAATTCAGGCCCCCTGATATGATGGAAAGAGGCTGAAACATATGTGATGTGTGCATTATACAAACTGTAGGTGTATGTGTGTGTGTGTGTGTGTGTGTGTGTGTGTGTGTGTGTGTGTGTGTGTGTGTGTGTGTGTGTGTGTGTGTGTGTGTGTGTGTGTGTGTGTGTGTGTGTGTGTGGTTCTGCACATTAAAAGGTGTGGCAATGTTCAGAATAGAATACTAGAATAGAATACTAGTTGTAGACAGACAGTCAATAAAAAACTAAAACAGACAGCAGCCACCTTTTACAGTTCCTCCTGAACCAAAACACTGAGCTTATGCAGCATTTACGCCATGTTGTAACCGTAATTATGAGATGGCATCTCCTGACATTCTACCGAGAGATGTCCACGTCCTCAGACTCAGATTTATGCATTTCTATGTCAACACTATCAACGGCAAAATAAATCTGCAGCAGTCAGGTGGTACAAGAGCTCTGTACGTTGTTTATGTTCATTATTATTGTAACGTTATGTGCTTTGAGACATGAGATGACACTTGCAGACTCTGATGTGTGCGTTGAGCTCACTTTTACTAGCCTCTCTGGAATTGCCTACCCTACCTTTAATTCAGCAAGTGCTGTCCAGCTATCATCGTTTTTAAATTTGGGGTAAGATATTTTTAAAGAAATAAATACTTTTATTTAGCATGAATGCATAAAATTGATGAAAAGTGATATAACATAACATGCAACATCTATAATGTTTAAAAAAAATGCTTTAAATTTATTTTAAATTCCTACCTTTTTTTTATTACTTTCTATTCATCAAACAATGCAGAAACAAACATATCAGCATATCAGGGTTCCCATAAAAAAAATTAAGCTGTTTTCAACAGTGATAAGAAATGTTTCTTGAGCAGAAAATCAGCATTTTAGATTTCTGAATTTCTGATTTCTGAAGGATCATGTGACACTGAAGACTGGAGGAATAATGCTAAAAATTCAGCTTTTCCATCACTGGAATAAATTACATTTTATTATATATTAAAATAGAAAACCGTAATTTTAAATTGTAATAATATTTCATTAATTTACTGTCATTTTGATCAAGCCTCTGTGAGCATTTTGTTCACCAACATTTTTAAAAAATCCTACTGACCCCAAACATTTGAACAGTAATGTGTGTAAAAATTGCTTTTGGCAATCAAATGAGTCAAGATAGAGAAAGAAATGGATATTAACTCCTTTTTTATCCATCACACTGGAAATTAAAAATAAAGTCAAAGCATTGTGAAATACAACATTCAATGATTGTTGTTCCATTCAAAGCTTGATGGGATAATCGTACTTAATGTTACCGGTCTCTACAAATATCATGTAATGCAAGAATTTTAACTCATTAACGTAATTTATTTGCTTTAAAGTCAATGTTTACCATTTCAGAGTTGTAATTTCAATGTTGAGTGCTATTCCTTTCCACTTTTTTTAAGAATAAACTTGAACATTTCAAAATTCCAAGTTGTCTTTCCAAGTATCCTATGCACAAAGGCATTTATGTACATATGCAGTACAATAATAGTATTAGTACTGTACTTTTCTGGTGTCTGTGTAACTGCGTACTATACGACTCTGTAACTTACGAGTGCGAGTGAGTAATTGTGAGTCTGCGAGTGCGTGTATGTGTGTGCGTGCTCTCGCGCCCTGGAGATGTTGCTCTGTTTGCTTACTCTGCAGCAGCACAAGACCCGCCGTCCTTTACTCAGCGCTGTTTGCCCCGCAGAGCTCTTACTGGCTCCAGCACTGTGGGGTCCTCGTCTGACACCCCAACACTTCAGTAAACAGAATGCTAGAGAGACGCACACAGAAAGGAGAACCTGGTCTAAGGTTTAAAGCCAAGCCAGATGCGAAAGGTAAGGTGTGTGCGTGTGTGAGTGCGTGCGTCTCCCTGATGGCTACCGTGGGTCTCAAGTTACTCAGGAGGCATAAGATTACTGAAAGAGAGAGAGCTTAAACAGAACACAAGGGTGTGCAGAAATCTGGTTGCAATGCAGGCTGAGAAGAGGAGCAAGGCTAGAGAGGGACAGAGGCAAAAAGAGGAGCCCCACTCATCCTGGATCAGAGTGCGCACAGAAGGACCGTCCTACCCCAGAGGTTCTCCCTGGTGGGTATTTCCGTGTTTGTTTTTATAGCATGTGATTTATGTCCTTTGGATGCTGTTATAGAAAGGATATGGACTTTCAATCAAATTTTGACCGAAAACAATTCAACGGATGTGAATAGAGCGGTTACAGAAGTTTAGAAAGATAAAATAAGATGCTGATCTTGTGTTCTCTCCGTCAAGCCACATTAATTTATACAGTATGTGCTGTGATCGAGTTTTATGAATTGAGGAGTGAGATAATGATTAGAATTAGAAATAGTTTCTTGTTTGGTTTGATGTTGGATTTGAGCAAGAAGATGAGGGAGGTTTGGAACGAACATTTTAATAGGAAGTTTATGACTCAAATGTTTATATGTGAATTGAAATATCTGTGTTAGTAAATCTTTGAATTATGTGTTTCATTATAATCATTATATACTCAATGATGTCATAATTTACTTATCCTCATGTCTTTCCAAGCTGTATGATAAGCTTTCTTCTGTAGAACAGAAAATACGATATTTTGAGAAATGTCGGATTTGTTTTATGACCATACAATGGAAGGCAATGGTCACCAAAACATTCTTTAAAAATCAATTCGGTAACACTTTACAATAAGGTTGACAATAAGGTTAACATTAGTTAACATGAAATAACAATGAACATCACTTTTACAGCATTTATTAATCTTTGTTAATTTAAAAATATACTAATACATAACTAAAATCAAAAGTTGTATTTGTTAACATTAGTTAATGCACTGTGAAGTATCATGAACAAACAATGAACAGCTTTATTTTTATTAAGTAACAAAGATTAACAAATACTGTAACAAATGTATTGCTCATGGTTAGTTCATGTGCTGCTACGAATCGGGTAATATCTGTCCAACTTGAGAACTAAGACAGCTATAGCATATTGTCTACTTATATTTCTATGACTCGAGCCAGGAGACTGACTTGTGATGATTCAGATATATGACGCCGTATTTTCACAGAATTCTGCATAAAATCTTGCACATCCAGTACAATACTTGTATAATGTGCCTGTACACGTGCACATGGTAGTGACCAGTCCCAGAGGTGCTTAGAACAAAACAATGGGTTTATACCTGTGATGCATGCGGGGAAACTTTCCCACACGTTGGTGATCAATCTTCTAGACACACACGAGCACACACACATGCACCGTTCGAAGGATATAGATGTCATCTCTGTCCGTGGTGCATTTTCACATCTTCAGCATTTTCCCCAGACTAGGCACTGCAGGATAAGGATGGAAGCTTCTGTCAGTTGTAACCTTTGTCCAACCTGCTCTCGCTACATATCTGTGCCCTTATATGTCAATCTCTATACATATATATATATATATATATATATATATATATATATATATATATATATATATATATATATATATATATATATATATATATATATATATATGTATCAGTGAAGTCACACTGAATTCCTTATTGCCATTGAACAGGTATAATGAGATTAGTTTCCTTTGCTTTCACAAGATCATTGCAGTTACAGTTGAATAATGTAGGAAATAAATAAATATAAAGTAGTACAATAAATAATAAATAAACAAAAGGTGCAGAGTGCATGGGATATGGTTAACCGTGACAGCGCAAAATATTACGATTGTGTAACATAAATCTGTCTAAGAAGAATACTAAGAAAAGAACAGTAGAGAACATTTAAGATCCAAAATGAGCAAAAAGCTAAGTTTCTTGAATAGAAAGTGTGTAAAGGGATAGTTTAAAATGAGAAATTCTGTGATCATTTAATCAACGTCAAGTTGGTCCAAAAAATGTTTTTATTTATTCTATGTAGCACAAAAGAATATATGGTAACACTTTACAATAAGGTTCGTAAGTTAACATTAGTTAACTACATTAGTTAATATGAACTATTTTGAATGAACAATACTTCTTAAGCATTTATTAATCTTAGTTAATATTAATTTCAACATTTAGTAATACGTTATTAAAATCAAAGGATGTTTTTGTTAACATTAGTTAATGCACTGTGAACTAACATGAACAAAAAATGAACAGCTGTATTTTTATTAACTTACAATAACAAAGATGAATAAATACTGTAACAAATGTTTTGCTCACAATGAGTGCATGTTAGTTAATACATGAACTAATGTTAACTAATGAACCTTATTGTAAAGTGTTACCTAATTTATTTTGAAAAATGTTGGGGTTGTATGTAAACAATATTGAACCCCAATGACTTTCATTGTATAGACAAAAAATCTTCCTCTGTGTTCTGCATAAGGATGAAATGCATAAAGGTTTGGGGAAAAAATGAGAATGATAATGAATGATCATTTTTGAATGAACTATCACTTTAAGGTAGATGCAGATACTCTACAGTCATAGATATTTTGCCACTATAGCTGAAGATTAGCTATAAGAATTTAAGCGGTGTGATGAGGTTATTCATTCTTGGGCACCGTTTGAAACGTTTCCTGTAAAACTAAACACCAGCACTGCAGTTCCCATATAAACTAGATGCATCTTGCCAATGCTCTAAAAAATATGGCCACATGAAACAGAATGCCCAAGTAACCCACCCATCCAACAATACTCCTCTGACAATGGAAAAGATAGGCCCTGCTGTATACTAATAGGGTCAATGGAATATAACGCGGAGCGAAGGTGAGAGGTGTGCGTTACCTTCCAGTGTAGCCACACAAGCTGTCATGGAGCCAGAAGCTTTTCTCTTTGGCGGCTGTGGGTTCTATGGTGTCAAGTGGTACTAGGGGTAGCTGTTCAAATCCTCTGTTCAGGTTATGGTTACCTGTCTCTATTAAACTCTCTGGAAAATAGAACGCTGTAGATAAGAGGCCTGAACTAGACCCTTGACCTGCACCTTTAACCCTGGCAGATGGCAGACCCTGAGAGGAACAGCACTGGAATCCAAAAGAAGCTTTAGTCAGATTTGGAATGTTGAACATGTATATTAATGGAATGTCATTCGCTCAGTTGAATGTGGTAGTTCACTATTAATCAGTAAACGGTAAAAGCTAATCAGTAACTACTATTTTTTTAATTCCTCCCAGTGAACTATTATATACAGTTCATAATTAACATGAATAATGCATAATTTATTTGAATCAGTATTCTAAAGTGAAAAACATGATAACGACCTAATATTGACTGAAGTCATTGTAAGTCATTTTTGAGATTTTTGTAAGATTTTGAATAGTAATTCCTTCTGATGTGTTCACATGATCTTCACTTTAGAATAATGATCCAAATAATTAGTAGTTCCCTTAAAAAGATGTTGTAACACTTGAGTCATTACTATCCAAAACCTTACAAAAACCTATTAGTAGTTCATTTAGAAGGATGTAGTAACATTTGATTCATTACTAATGGGTTACCATTAATACCAATTATCATACATTATGCATTATTAATATTAATTATGAACCTGTTAATAGTAGGTCTTAGTAGTCTTCAGTGAGGTATGAAAAATAGTAGTTACTGATTAGCTAATAGTGAACTACCACATTCGACTGAGCGCTATTTCTTACTAATTTGTTAATCAGAGTTTCTTGTTAGTTAATAGTAGTTACAAGAATGTTAAAGGTGTGTTACTCGTTTTTTCCTGTGTAGTTATTCATTAATAAAGGAACAGTATTCTAAAGCGTTACCCATATTTTTTATCAGAGCTTTCTGTCCCTCCAGTGACAGCTACGTAACGCTTAAAAAAGTTCATAAAGAGATCGTAAAACTAATCTATGAATTGAGCAGTTTAGTCCAAATTTTCTGAAGAGACTTGATCACTTTATCTGATGAACAGATTTAGTCTTTTATTCACATAAACATTTATAAACTCACACATCAGTTGTCAACGGAAGCTCAAGCATGTTCGCTTGACATGCAAGAACCAACGAGGTTCATTCTCGTGTTACACAGCGGCAGCACGTTTGAGCTTTAGTAAGTACCAATGAAGTTTGTTCTCGTGTTATGCAGCATTATTGAGCTTCGGTAAGAACCAATGAGGTTTGTTCTCGTGTTACGCAGCATGATTGAGCTTCGGTAAGAACCAGTGAGGTTTATTCTCGTGTTACGCAGCATGATTGAGCTTCGGTAAGAACCAATGAGGTTTATTCTCGTGTTACGCAGCATGATTGAGCTTCGGTAAGAACCAATGAGGTTTGTTCTCACGCGTCAAGCAAGTATGACTGAGCTTCTGTTTATGTTCGTTGATCAATAAGTGGTAGTTGTGTGGATAGTCAATGGAGGGCCAGAAATCTCTCAGATGTAAGGATATGTGATGTCTGTAACCTCAGATTTGTTTCTGCTTACAATTTCTAGATCTGACAAAGGTTCTTTCTGGTGAGCATTAATAATTCCATATGCAATACAGCAGTGTAACTACAGGTCTACTGTTGTTTTAAATGCCTGTACTACAATACAGAAGGTGTGAATTAAAGTGTCTGTGTGTGTGTGTGTGTTGCCACAGGAGGCCATAAGGGACTGAGTTTTTAAACGGTAAACGGAGAAATTACGAAAAAGTGCAGTTCTCAGCTCTCAAGCACACTTGGCAGTAGAAAATATGGACAGTTTGGATGCATTATTAATGTTTGTTTAGGCACATTCAAGGAGTTTTAAAGGAGAGACTAAAATGCTATATGTTAGTTTTATATCTTTACAGGATTAGTTAATCCAAAAATGAAAATTCTGTCAGCATTTTCTCACCCTAATGATATAGTACCACACCGGTATAACTTAAAAAGTGCCATAAAAGTATCACAATAGTTGTTAAATTAGGTCAATAAAATCATGAAGTGCTTTAACTTTTTTTTTGGTGCAAACGAGAGTTTGTGAGAAAAGTAGAGCTGATTAATTTGGTAGAAGTGTTAGAGTCGTTCATACCTCTGTTGAATTGTTCCTTTGGGTTAAATCTTTTCAATTAATTATTTGATTTTTTTAGCTTGCAAGACAGGTTTGAATGATTTGTTAACACATCAGTCTGATCCGATGACTGTTAAAGTCACTATTCAATTTCAGTCTGTTCTTCATACAAAGCTTCAAAAGATGTGGAATATCGTACTCAAGACTTTCATTATACTTTCATGGTAGGTAGTTTTGAAAGCCTCGAAAAGAAGGTAATTTAAAGATTTGACTTAACAAGATGGTGAAAAAATTATTAATCTTAAAAATCTTAATTTAGAGATTTAACCTTTTTAATAACTACGATTCTATACTTTGCTTAAAATAATTGTGCGAAAAAACTCTATTTGTTCCTTTTTCATTATTTTGTTGTAGTTTATATTACTTTAGATTGCTTTGTTTTTCTTTGCCTGACTAAGGTGCAACCTTACCTTCCTTGCAATACCACAACTGATTTGTTCCCTTTTTTCTTTATCTGCAGATCAGGTGACAGTATCTTGGGATTCGGCTCTCTACTGCAGAATCAGTTTGAATCTTCCCTGATCTCTTTGCACTTTGAGGTGCACAGAGGGCTGGCTGGCCTGTGCTTTTGGCTGCTTTTCTGTCATCTCATCCTGGGTTAGGACCCCGAGCTCAGCCCCAGGGAGGGGAGGGAGGCCATGGAGGTTCCTCTGGTCAACTTTGAGAACCTGGACGACATCGGAATCAACCTGGGAGACCCGAGTGACTCAGGATATCCGACCTCACCCACCTCGGATGTCCCGGAACCAAACCAGGGGACCTGTGGCATAAATTCACCCACACACTCACCTCTGAGAGGAAGACGTCCAAGGCGCTCTCTAGCCTCTCCACCAACACTCAGCAAGAAAGGAACTTCAAGCTGCAACAGTCTAATCTCCAACTGGAAGGTTCTGATGAGCAGCGAGGGCAGTCCCAATGAGGCTCTCTTAGGAAAAGTAGCCAAGGATTGTTGCGAGGACTATTTTACAGAAAAGGAGAAATTCGAAGATGGCGAACAAAAAGTTGTTATCAACGTCTCAGGGATGATGTATGAGACAACACTTAAAACTTTGAATCAGTTCCCAGATACCTTGTTGGGTGACCCCATAAGAAGGATTGACTACTTTGACCCCATGAAGAACGAATATTTCTTTGATCGCAACCGCCCCAGCTTCGATGGAATCTTGTATTTCTATCAGTCCGGAGGTAAGATTCGGAGGCCAGTGAATGTGCCATTGGATGTGTTTGCGGATGAGATAGTGTTCTATCGACTGGGGCATGAGGTCATGGAACAGTTCAGGGAAGATGAAGGTTTCATCAAAGACCCTGAGCCTCAACTCCCAACCAGTGAGATTCACCGTCAGTTTTGGCTGCTCTTTGAGTACCCAGAGAGCTCCAGTGCTGCCAGGTCAGTAGCCTTAGTGTCTGTTTTTGTCATCACTATATCTATTTGTATCTTCTGCCTGGAGACGCTCCCGGAATTCCGTGATGAACGTGAATTTATACCTGCGTTCGTCAACTTAACCCGTGACGCCAACGGCACGCTCCTGTCCCCTACTCCTCATCCCAAGGCCATGGCCTCTGTCTTTACTGATCCCTTCTTTGTGGTGGAGAGCATCTGTATCGTTTGGTTCTGTTTTGAGCTTGGAGTACGTTTTGTGGTGTGCCCCAGCAAAAAGGAATTTTTCAGTAATATCATGAACTTTATTGACATTGTGTCCATTATGCCCTACTTCATTACCGTCATAACAGAACTGATGGCCACCAATGATGGAGAAGACCCCACCGCCGGCCAGAACATGTCTCTGGCCACGCTACGTGTCATCCGATTAGTGCGCGTCTTCAGGATCTTCAAGCTGTCCCGCCATTCCAAGGGCCTGCAGATTCTAGGCCAAACCCTAAAGGCCAGCTTGAGGGAGCTGGGCTTGCTCATTTTCTTCCTCTTCATTGGCGTCATCCTCTTCTCCAGTGCCATTTACTTTGCTGAAGTTGACGAACCTGATACTCAGTTTGTGAGCATCCCGGAAGGATTCTGGTGGGCTGTAGTCACCATGACGACGGTCGGCTACGGTGACATGTGCCCTATCACACTGGGAGGGAAGATGGTTGGGATCCTCTGTGCCATTGCTGGTGTGCTGACCATTGCACTTCCCGTTCCCGTCATCGTCTCCAACTTCAACTACTTCTACCATCGTGAAACGGAGCAGGCGGACAAAATCGTGATTGACGCTGCTGCTGAGGCTGCTGCAAATCAGAAAACCAGCGCTGAGGAGAAGTATGAAAGCAATTACTCGCTGGACAAGAGCAATGGGAATTGGCAGATGGGAAAAAATGGCATTCCATAAGGATTGGTATATTTCACCTGACTAGCAATAATGACTGTACAACAATGCACTTAGAAACTCTCCGTTTTATGGTTTGACAACTGATTATTTAAGAGCTCTACATATATACCTAATGCTATGCATATACCAACAGTACCTTTGCAGAATGTGCTGTTTCAATGGGAGAACTCAAACAGGATGCTGTTTTAGCCAAAGGCTGCTAAAACACAGCTAGATGACTATAAAACCTCAGAAGCACTATCTACAAAAAGGAAGCAAAAAAATTGTAAGGAACATCCCTTTAAGGCTTAACAGTAATAAAAACTGAAATGCACTGAACTGGAAAAGGAATATGAATCACAGAAGACAAAAAAGTACTCGTCATCATTTGCGAGGCAAACGGCTGCATTTGACTGGGGTCAAAACAAGCATTTAATTAACCACGATTAAGTGCCTGTGTTGCCGAGTCCCTCAAATTAAAGCCGAGGAATCATGAATCTGCACTCTGAGCATCCACCCAGCACCACCTTTTGCTGATGTTGTCGTTCATTTGGAGTTTTGCACTGACATCACCTTTTGTCCCTGCTGCTTGTGAGAGAAAAGCGTATGCCAAACTGTTATCCATCTTTCAATGTCACCAAATGTCTCCTCTAACAGCCCTGGAAGTTGTCAAACATAATCAGGCTTTTTTTAAATTTAAATACAGTATCTTACGCATGCAAGTATATTATATTTGGATGACCCACCATACTGTGGCAGCATCTGCTTGCTGCTTGTCCCACATTTCCTCTGGTGTTTCTATTTTTGTCAGCATACACATAGAACGAGACACTAGAACTCTATCATTAGGGTGAGATGTTTTTTTTTTATTATTTCTATGCTGACTTATAGTTAAAGTTTTTGTACACAACTTTGCTTGGTAAATTCAGACAATTTCACATCATATATTGTCTCCTGTTTGACCGAATGTATATGACAACAGTGATGATAGCCAGTAGGATAAACAGCACTTATTTCTTTAACTAAAGGCTTCATTAGCCAACTATCAGCCTTACTTGTTATGCACATCGATATGTATGGCTGAAAAACGCACAAGAATTTAAGCATGAATTTATATGGGTTAGCCGCTCAAAACAATACTTGTCGGTCAAACAGAGTAAACATAAAAGAAACTTTAATTAAGGTTGGTTCTGATGATGGAGGCAACAAGTGTTATTTAAGAATGGATTTTCATGCATCACACTAATTTAAGCTGACTTGACAGAGAGCATGATCACACACTGCATGTACTGTATAGTGAAACGAAACCAATGAACGATCAGCCACTACTAAAAGATGGAAAAGATTGCCGTGAATATATCATCCAGCCTAAAGACTTACTTGTAAATGTTTGAAACATCAGGACTCACACATCGTAACAGATTTATCTAATGAACAGAACAAGAAGAATCATTATTTTTACAAGCATATTAGTAACATTCATAACATTCAAAGTTTTTGTCATGCAATCATGCAGATACATGTATGTCTGTCTTTACCCATGACTGCAATAGATTTTCACTTATGAGATATTCTTGTCTTTCATAAGAGTACAATTTCTGTCTTTGGAATAAGAGTAAGATCTGTTATGCTCATCACGACAACAGTTTTAATTTTTTTAGTGATTAAACTAGAAGTCTGTGTTCCATAACTTGAAGTTTCTTTATTGCAGGAGAGAGAACATTTCCTGCTTTATTTACATAAAACATATTGCACATTTGCATGTTTTTGTAAAAAGCAAAGTTGAAAAAAATACAGAGGACAAATATTTGTTTCCAAAGCATATTTTGATTGTAGCATTTCAGCACTGACTAAAGCAAAGCAATACAGCACTTTTCAGGGAAGCTTGAAAATTAAACTTATGCCAGCAGTTAACATTGCATTTTTGAGACACTTAACGTATAATTGCAATATAGAAATGCTTTTTATCATGCTGTTGTAGATTGTAAAAGATGCATGGAACCACTGAGATCTATGAATTTGATAAAAGGATCATGCTTTAACTAGAGGTAGAAATATGACATTTAAATCAACCCTCCATTGTGTCAATGGAAAAATCGTAAGTATATTCCCTTAGGCATGCATTTTATGTCATAGTATGGCAAAATATTAATAGCAATATTGAAAGTCATTGTTCAATAAATCCTGAGAGTTCTATTCTGATTTTATACAATTATCCCACCGACGAATGATGTTATGTGATCATTATGGCATTTAGCATCTCGTGAATGTATGCTATGGCTGTATGATATATTTTGATTGTTTAAGCACTATATTTTATTCATGATATTCTGAGTGCCTTTTATTAAATATATATTAAATATAATGGCTCCATCTTTGTGTGATTTAACAAGGACTCATTGTGTGATTCTCATTCTATGATTATGTGTCGTCCCAACACAAAATCAAACATGTTTATCATACAAAACTAAACCAAAAGTAACATTAAAGAGTGAAAAATTACACATACACCACTTTAGTAAAACAAAAATTAATAAAATCTGGATTATTCACACTGAATAAAGTTTCATACTTAAAAGCTGACAACATTCTCCCGTTTTTTTATTCATTATAGCAATTTTTTATCACTTTTAAAAAACATTAAATACAAAAAAAGTTCTTATCTGTGTTTTTGAAGCATTATTCATAGACCACAAGATCAACTCCAAGCATTAGACAGTTCATAAGGTTTTAATACAGTATTTGAGAGGTTAAAAAGGTTCGTCCAGTTCACTCAGAGTGACCATGATTTGTTGGCATGACCTGTGGAGTTTTTCGGGGACGGAGGCTAAACAGTGCAAGATCCCACAATGAGAGCACATTAATCTTTAAGGGCATTTTGTTTGTGTATGTGTGCACCCATTAATGTTTCAAAGCTCACCGTCTATGCAGACGTAATGGGCATTTTCATTTATTTGGCTGCTCTAAATACTTCAAATCAATCTAAAATCAAAATTTTGATTTAGTTTAATGTTCACTAGACCCATATTTGCCCATCAAGCTACAGTATTTCCCCGAACAGGTATTTTTTCTTATGATTTCTCCTGCGTATATGGACAAAGCATTTTCTTGTTTTATAAGAAAGCAAAGTTGAAAGAATACAAGCATCTTTGCACGCATGATCTTACATGATGATTGCCATGTAAACACCCTAAATGGCATTATTTTATTGCAGAAAAGTCATATTTGCTTTTAAGCAATACCCAAAAGACACACCTAGATTTTTGACCTGATACCAATTTTGCTTGGCATGCCTTATATTTATCCATTTATTCAGTTGAGCTGTGAATCAAAGCACAGCTCAAAATATTTACACATTTATTGCACAAAAAAAAACCTTTTTAATATCTTAAAATATTTTAAAGCAACCTCTAAATGAATATAAATTCACTATTTTAATCATTGAATCAGTTTATTTTTTCTGTTTGCTTCATATTGGTTATTTCAAGACATGATTGATTTCAGTACTTTGACAGGTAGTCATAAGAAGCACTCTTGTCTGGAGGAAAGAGTCCAGTTGAGACACTAAAATATTGAGCAGTGAGACAGCAAAGTAACCAAATACCAAACTATGTACAGTATATAGTATGTAAGAGAATGCTGGTAATGTTTTGTGGTTATGCAAGATGAATCCTAGGTATTATATAACTGTCATCTGAGAAGTGTAATTTCTGAAGTATGATATCGCAATGTTTGTTTGTCATAAAAATATAGTTCCCTCTGTGTTTTTAGAGATAAGCAAACAGATAGTCTCCAAGCAAAGCAATTAAAAGGTTTGTGAGTATTTTTTAATACTCGTTAAAGTTCACCCACAAATGAGAATTCTGTCATCATTTACTCACAATTCATGTTGTATGAGTTTGTTTTTTCTTTTGAACACAAAATAAGATATTTTGAAGAGTATGTTAACCATAACCAGACAGTTGACGGTAGCCATTGACTTCCATATAATACTTTAGAAGTCAGTGGCTACCGTCTACTGTCTGGTTACCAACATTCTTTAAACTATCTTCTTTTGTGTTCAACATAACAAAGAAACATACAGGTTCAGAACAACATGAGGGTGAGTAAATGATGACAGAATTTTCATTTTTGGGTGAACTATCCCTTTAATTTCAGCAGTTTATGCAAATTGTCAAAATACAAACACAAAATGAAATACTAAAGAAACACATCCTCCTTGGCTTGCTCACTAGGGGTTGAATTTTTTTTTTCTTTGGAATGATGTGCATTGCCATATAAATAAATACATTTTAAATAATCAATAACAACACTTAAAATATATGAAAATCTCCTCAGCAGTCACACCGGTCACACCACAGGCAGAACCACTAGGTGCCTTAAACGATGTGTCCTTAATTTTATCTGCTTTTATCTCTAAAACCTGACACTAGACTGATAACCCCTGATAGGACCAATTAGGAGATTGAGGAAAGAAAAATCACACAAAGGCTGCGATCGCCTTAATACCCTGGAGATACCCTCATTCTCATATATACTTAACTGGTCAAGTGCAAGGTAAGGTCAAGCAGTGTATGGAGAGAGACGTGGTTATAAACAATTAATGGCCAGCCATTTTGTTCTAGTCTTGCACTGTTAAGACCGTTCAGGTCTCTCTAGCTCTGTGGCTGGAACAAGTTACTATAGCAAGTTAAGGCTGGGTAAGACTGATTACATCTACAACAGGCAGAAAGTGAAAGAAACTGACCCCTATAACCTGAGTGTGGTTCAATTTGTACTTTCACACAATCCTGATTACTGCGGTAACTTTAGTATGCAGACCAGACGATATTTGTGGTTGTGCCCTGCAATGCCAAAAGTCATGGGTTCAATTCCCAGGGATAATATGTCTATTTTGAACGCACTTTAAGTCGCTTTGGATAAAACTGCATTGCAAGTGCCTAAAATATAAAAGTCTGCAGTAACATTAACTTAATCTGAATCATGAATTTGGCATTTCTATCCAAATGCCAACTTAAATTGCTCTAAAGGAATACATTTTAATCGTCCTTCAGGAATTGATTGGGTCGTTGGAAGTTGGGCATTGCTAAGGTCAAACTCTTTACAGCAGTGATTGTTACTGAAGTGATCTTTACTGCAGACGTTATCCTGAATGTAAAAAGCGGAATTTAATTTTTAGTTTTATAAAGGTTATATAATGAGAAATCAAACTTCGTCTAGAAAATTGAATGTTCAATGACGTGAATATACTGTAATCAGTGTGATCAGTGTAAATACACTCACCTAAAGGATTATTAGGAACACCTGTTCAATTTCTCATTAATGCAATTATCTAATCAACCAATCACATGGCAGTTGCTTCAATGCATTTAGGGGTGTGGTCCTGGTCAAGACAATCACCTGAACTCCAAACTGAATGTCAGAATGGGAAAGAAAGGTGATTTAAGCAAATTTGAGCGTGGCATGGTTGTTGGTGCCAGACGGCCGGTCTGAGTATTTCACAATCTGCTCAGTTACTGGGATTTTCACGCACAACCATTTCTAGGGTTTATGGTGTGAAAAGGGAAAAACATCCAGTATGCGGCAGTCCTGTGGGCGAAAATGCCTTGTTGATGCGGTCAGAGGAGAATGGTCCGAAGACCCAACCGGGTACCACTCATCTCATATACAATTGCCAATATAGTGTGGGAGGTCAATATTCATGGTCAGGCTGATATAGCGTTTTCCTGGCCATAGTTCTGGAAGAGGAATGGATCAAAATCCCTCTGGCCACTGTAAAGGACTTGTATCTGTCATTCCCAAGGTGAATTAATCCTGTATTGGCCATAAAAGGAGGCCCTACACCATACTAATAAATTATTGTTGTCTAGTTCAGTTTCATTGTCCAGCCCCTGTGTATATATAATATTACTCATGCAAAGATAGCATATACGTAGAAGTCTTAAAAGCATGTGAGCAAACAGCCTGTGTAAGTGACAGTTCGAAAATATATTCTTCTAAAGTAACACTATCCAACAATGACTAAGGGGGACAACAAATTTGATATCAGTAAGGAGGACAACAGTTTCAGCTCTATGGTAATATACAGGCAAAAAAACTAATTTGAATGAGAGGAGGCATTGCCTCCACATTACTATTGTCTGATCAGTGATCAACCAGTCATTTGCATAATGCCAGCCTTTCAGGTTCAATGAGTAACCACAGTAAACAACTCACACACTCAGATACCAATACTTTCACGTCTGATACATATTCAAGCTCATAATCCAAATTACTCGACAAAAAGAGTCATCATGAAACCTACAACATTTACAGAAGATCATGATAGCCTATCAATTAGTATTAGGTTACACAAAACATTTGGTATTATTGTTTCTTTAATATTATTATATTATATTATATTATATTATATAAGAAATGTAACACAAAGAGACTTTGTATTCTAATATCAGATCTTAGTGAGGGAAAAAAACGCAAAATGATTTACAAGAAAGCATGTCTTTCTATTGAGCTATCCTTTCAGACTGCACACAAAAACACAACAGCAGTACGTGTTCAGAATGTGTCAATTTATGAACAAATGATGAACCAGGGCTGTGTTTTTCAAACGCATCGTGATCTAAGATTGTAGCGGCCATTAAAGAATTGATCAAAAGAGTCATGGGCTGCGCCCAGAATCGCATACTCACTTGAGTAGGTACTAATTTTGAATAGGTAATTACTCAACAACTGCTAAAAAAAAATGTTCTATATGTGACTTTGGGACACAAAAGCAGTCTTATGTGTCTATTTTTTAAAATTGAGATTTATACATCACCTGAAAGCTGAATACATAAGCTTTCCATTGATGTATGGTTTGTTAGGATAGGACAATATTTGGCCGAGATACAACTATTTGAAATCGGGAATCTGAGGGTTAAAAAAAATCGAAATATTGAGAAAATCACCTTTAAAGATTTCCATTTCTGTTGGCGATTGTGCTGTATCCACTTACAAAAATAACATTTTGATATATTTAAGGTAGGAAATTTACTAAATATCTTCATCGATCATGATCTTTACTTAATATTCTAAAGATGTTTGACATAAAAGAAAAATCGATAATTTTGACCTATACAGTGTTTTGTTGGCTATTGCCACAGATATACCCGTGCTACTTAAGACTGGTTTTGTGATCCAGGGTCACATATATAGCTAGTATGAATGTGCGTAGTATGTAATCTGGACATATTACATTCGGCATGTTATCATTGTCATGTGACCTACCGGCATCAGTTGCATTTCTTAACAGCAATTCACAAATTCTCTCCTGTTGCCTCATAGGATAGTAAAGTGTCCTTCCATTATGCACACTTCAGAAGGCCTGTCCAAATACTAACTTGCGATCTTGGCCACTTGAGAGCGTGTGCACTGCACGCAACAGGAAGTAAGTGCGCAAGACTGTCCCATGTCTTAGAAATGCCAGAGCGCTGTACCCTGACGCACACTAAACTCACACTAAGCGTATCCCATCATGCATTATATTCTGGAACTCGTGTGCCCCAAAATCGTGAGATATCAAGGAAAACATTCAACTGCAAGTTAAATTATATAAATTACATATAATGTGGTAGTAAAACATAAAGTGTTGCACATTTTATTGATGCAAAGATGAGTAGGCTATATATTTTTTTACAACATTTGCAATGGCTCTTTATCATTTAGAAGCACCACAATTTTTTAATAGTGTCGATTGTTACATTACTGAACAGACATTTAGAACTTTATTTTAAAACGCAAAGTATTGAAAATCAAAATAAAGTTCTGTAAACACTTGCACTTTTTGCAACACTATAATCAAATGTTCTACACACAATTACAGCCTTCCCACTTGAACACTTGGACCAAATACAGGAAATACCACGTCATTTAAGTCAAGTCAAGCGCATAGACCGCAAGTTTGGGTATTTGGACAGGCCCAGAATTTGTTGCCTACTTTTCGGAGTAGGCTACAGTGAATTCGGACATACTTCTTGAATGAATTAATGAATGAATGAATGAGGTATTTATATAATACTTTCATATGTACTGTACACCCAAAGCGCTTTACGATCATATCAGGGGGTCTCTCCTCAACCACCACCAGTGTGTCTTGTCACATACTAATTTTTACCTATAGGGAAGTATGCTATTTTAGATGCAGCCACGTACTCCGTTAGCTCCGTTATTGGCTACTCTGTTTGAATCAGTCTGGTGAATCCTTCACTGAATGAACTCACTGAATCAGTTAAGAGTGATTACTGAATCAACATTTGATTCTCTTTTGGAACTGCAATTTATCATTATTTCCAGTGATGTTAGTCTTAAAATTAGTGAGTTTTGTGTACAAAGGTTCGTAAAATCATTTTTTAAAACACTCAATACGTATTTTCTGACATAAATTACATTATACAGTTTACATCAACATTGTTTATTTGTTCAGTCAAAAACTCAGGTCGGATAGAATTTTTAGTGTAGACCTATATAAAGGCCTGCTTGATTAAATTGGATGTCCAATAGAGTATAAAATGTATCTTAACACCCCACACATGCGTCACTATCAGAACAGATTCTGCAAAAACTGACTTACCTCTTGCACCATTAAGTGTAAAAGTCTTGCTCGCGTAGGCTATAGGCTACCTCTCGTGTGCGCATGCGCAACGCTTACACACTTGCCGAGCCTACTTGAGAACCTCATGACCGCAAGTTACTTAGCCTAAATAAAGTTAAGCCACACCCATTCTACTTTTATTAGCCTACAAAATTATACATTTACAATAACTCATACATACTGACAATTATCAAAAATGTAATGAATAATAAAAAAATAAAAAATTATTACATTTCATAAGGCACCGGGTAAAAGCATAGGGGGGTAAAAGGCGCGTTTGACTTTATTCTCTTTTAACCCACTAGATGGCACAAAAAATAATCTCAGCACGTTTCTTAACAACCGCTTTTCATGAAGCACGTGGAAATTTGTCTGCTCCCATATTAGACATTTTCTGGCTGCTCCTTAATTCGATCGCGGACAGCAGCTCAATTGATTCTGCGCTAATTTGATATATTAATGAATGCTTTTTTAATGTTGTAGATTTATGAAGCAAATGAGAATCGATAAAGTGATTGTTCATATTTTGAGACAAGGGTCTTGTTAATATTTTACAGTTTTGTTCAAGGTAATTAAAGCAACAGTTTTTCAAGAACGGAATATGTAAAAGCATGGTAGTATTTGGGGTAAAAGGCGCCCCTGCTGTTGGGGCAAAGGCATAATAATTAACATGATAATAAACAGCTGGCTGACTTTTCCTTTTGTTGACATGACATGGTTAGATTCAGATGGGAAATATCATATTTCAACTTGGGTGTCGACCTTAGAGATAATCACCATATTTATAATGAAACCATCACATAAAAAATTAATATTAATTATAATAAAATATAGGCTATTTATTTGATACAACTGTAAAGCTTTATTAAATTATTATGGGATCAAGCTCAATGCTTTCAGAATCTTTACTCTTTTTAAATAATTTTGTTTCCGTATTTTTTTATTAAAATTTTAATGACAGAATAAATTTATTGAACAAAATGTAATTATTTTATTTATCAAAATTAACCGAAAATTGTACAAACTTTGCTAAAGTGATTGTTTTGAGCAAGTATTAACTTAGACATTATTAATATATATATATATATATATATATATATATATATATATATATATATATATATATATATATATAATTTACACACATACACTAATTAAAAAATGTATTAACATTTCATGTTGCCATGTGTTACAATGTAATAAGGAAGAAGTTAGTTTTCTCAGACAATACGGGTATCAAGCAGTTATGATCTTGTTGTAAAAAAAACAATTATGTAACATCTGTGCTGAACGTGCTGGTTCTCCCTTCCTCTCATCTCAATTAAGCTGTAAAATCAACTAATGAATGTGACTCATCCCATGAGGGATTTCCCTGTTGCTTCACGTCTGTCCCTCTGACTCTAGTACCCAGCTTTGTTACACCCAGTTCATTCATTATTTACGTGATGTTTTGGTCTCACTCAATAATTCAAAATAGACACATGATGGTCTAATAACTGGAGTAAAGTTCAGAGTAATTTTTTTTTAAATATATATATTATGAACAAACTCTCATATATTTAAACTGCATACATAAAATAAACGGGAATCAGTCACAACATCTAAAATACATTTTCCCTAATACATTCATAACAATTTTAACCATGTACCCACATAATTTGCTAGCTGCCCACATACGCAAAGACCGCAAACAAATATGCTGAATACAGTGGTTTGTGTTTGCATCATTAAGGTGTATCAAATAAACAGATTCACTTCATATAGTAACACTTAAGTTATAATAACCTACATAAATACTGAAAAACATTAGAAACCATTTGTATTTTTATAATAAGCCATGCAGCAAACATTAATCTCCTGTCTGAGAACATGTGTGTTTGGACAGTGCACTGCCAGCTATGCATTCTTAACAAAGAAGGGAATACTTTATCTTTTGTATGTCCACAAGTCCTTGCCTGGACACTGGAATCTCCAAATCATATACATTTACTCGGTTTAAAATAATGAGATTGAGATTCACGGTCTGCCCTCACATCCTTCAGACGACCTCTAGTGGCCATCCTATTGAACTGTTAAGTGTAAGTCGACCACAAAGAAAATACACAAGAGATGCCTTCAGTTGAATCATCTTACACATATGGAAATAGATGTATGTGATATGCAGACAGAATGGACCTGTATATTTACAGAATATAGCATATGTAAACCATACAGGAAGTAATGTATAATGTGCTATAAAAAGTGCATCTGTCATAATTTACTGGATACCACTGTAATGTACACCTACACTATTGGTACTGTACACAAAGTAAAGGAAATCACCTTGGTATCATCCCTAACTCAATATAGTTCAGTAAACTGAATACAATAAATATGAACAATTAGTACCTGACTATATTGAGTGGCCACTCAGTATAGTTCAGTAAACTGCTATTAATACAATAAACATGAACAATTAGTGACTATATAAATGTATTTCTATTAAGCTACATCTGTTTGATTGAATGTCCTTTTTTGGTGAAAAGAAGCCAAACTGGTTTGACTCTAAATTTTTCGTCTCTTTCATTTTTTATGCAACAACATGTGACGTAAATTAAGTTCAGTCAAATTAATGGTCAAATTAGCTAAGTCTTTTCCAAGCGAAGAACAAATAGTTTCTGGTGTGTAGCATATATCATGTTTTAATCTCCATAGCTTATGGATGACTCTTAACTTTAAACTTTAAAATGTTATTTTTGTCTGGTAACATTGATGTATTACTTTTCATAAAATCAGAAATGCCATTCCCTGAAAATTTTCTTTATATTGCAACTCCTCAAATTTCTCATACCCACTTGTCTTTTCTTGGTTTCATTTTGATTATGCGCCAGAGTCCGATTTTCCATGTCTTATCTTAGGTCTCTACTTTTACATTTAGATTAAATCATTTAGCAGACGCTTTTATCCGAAGGGACTCTACATAATGGTTCAGGAATTTCTTTACCTCATAAACAGTTTAGCTAGCTACATGACATAACAAAACCTACAGTAAATGGCCAACTGACTACAGAATTATGCAATCGTTTTATGTGTCACGGTTTAGGCATAAATTCTTGTAAGCCAAACTTTTTTTGTATTAATTATTAGGCCCTCTTCAAATCCACTTGGAATTATGTGGGTTAGGTTTCATTTTAAATATTTTTTTGGTGTTATTTCCTTCTGCGTCGTAATAAAAGATACTACGTCAACTGCGTCGAAACTGTAAACATCACCTGACAATCTACCTGAGTGATGTCATCCTGTAGATGCGCCTGCTGATTGGTGGTTCTTTCAACAACAAAAAGGACGTCTCGTTGCCTAGATGTTGAAGTTTCCTTTAATAAAGACACAGTCTGTCGCCACAGGAGATAGGACGAACATCGAGAAATTGTAAGTCAAATGATCAATGGTTTATTCGAACATTTCAATGCATTCCATTAATGTTCGCATTGTAATATCGTAATTTGTTGTGTGTTCGTTGCTAGCTGAATATACGCGTGCCGTTACGCTACTTAAACGCATTTTTAAAAGCGACAGTTCTTAAAATCACGTAAACCCTTAAAATTGTAAGCTGCAATTCCGAGATCTGAGGAACGCTGAAAGGGGATTTAAAAAAAAAAAGTGAATGTGACTGAGGCTGTTGTTCGGCCTATAGCATAGGTCAATATGCAGCAATTAATCGGACCATATGTGGCCAATTATATTATAATTATATAATAATTAACTTGTCAGTGTATAATGCACTTTTTCTGTTTTAAGTTCTTTTTTTTCTTTTTCTTTTTTTGATTAAATATTTAATAAAAAATAAATGTTCATTTGTATTGTTTTTTTTTACAGTATGACAGCATGGCATCCCTTTCAACTGATTCCCATCACACCCCTCAGCTGCTGTCAGTTGGAGAAAAGGATAAGAAACGGTTGCTAGAGGTGTATGTTAAGCGAAGTCTCAGCCTTAACGATGGATCTCAGTGTCCTCGGAGACAGGAGGACAGAGCACGCAAATGGGTCGCCATCAAAGAGCAGAGGACAAGAGATCACAAACATATTTCTCTTAACTTGACTTCACAGGCCTCCATCTCAGATGAGAACATTAGGTATGAGTCTGTCCTTGAACCACAACTGGACAAAAAGGAGATATCTTATGAGAAGAAACCCAAAAAGTGGAAAGTTAAAGGCAGTCTGCGTCGCAACGATGGATCTAATGGGTCTCAAAAGTCCAATGGCAAACCTAAGAAATGGTTTCAAAATTTGGACAAGGGCAAGGAAGAAGGAGGGCAAAGCAATGATGCTCCCCCCCAAACAAGTACAGTTACTATTGGAGATATTCATTCAAAGACGCCAAAGTCTTCCACGGTGGAAAGGAAGGACAAAGAAAGCAAGAAGACAAAGAAACCCACTGTATGGAAGACTTTCTTGAACTGGTTTTCCAAAGGAAACATTGAAAAGGAACAAGATCATCAGAGAACTGAAGAACAGCTCCCACTTTCCCAACCCTCAACACCCCAAATGTCTTGTTTGCCTTTAGCTGATGGTGACATCAATCTGCGCCGCTCAAAGTCTTTGAAAAAGAAACCGTTTCACAGGAGATCGTCAAAATGGAGGCGAAGTGGAGATATGTCCACTGCAAAATGTATGTATTTCAGCTTTTCGCAATGTATGTTCAGCTGTATTCTGTATGTTCTTTGCACTCGTTTGAAGTTCAAATATAAATGGGGAGAAAATTCAAAATACGTTTTTTTCCCCAGCTGTTAAGATGGTGGAACCCACCAACTCGTACTATGAGAAAATGTCAGAAGAACTGGAGAAAATTGTGCATGAAGTGAAAGACAATCCAGCCGATGACAATGCTACTTTTCAGCCAACAGACCAGAGTGGTGAAAAGGGTGAGTGTTATTATAATAGACTCTATTTGAATGATGCAAATGAGATGTGTTAAATATTAGGTAGAACGGACGCCACAAACCATTATAGGGTTCAGCTAGTTGTGTCACAGTTTCCCAATTACTCAAGACAACTGAAGAAGGATGAGATTGAACGGATAGTTCACCATCATGTTGTTTCAAAACACTGTCTTTCTTTTGTGGAACACGAAAGAAGATATTTTGAGAAATGTCTCCATAGCAGCACTGTTTGGTTACCAAACATTTTTCAAAATTGTTCTTTTGCGTTCCACCAAAGAAAGAAAACCATACAGGTTTGGACAACTGAATTTAACAGAATTTTAATTTGTTAAATAAATGGCAAGTTATCGCTTAAGCAATTTGAAGTGTTTCACTAATTTGAAGTGTTTCACTAATCATTTAAAGAATTATTTGCTTATTCTTATGTTGTTCTAAAACCATGTGCTGTTATTTTTTTTTAGTGGAACACAAAAAATAATTTTACATTTTCAACAATTCATAGTGACTATGAAGGACAAAAATTCTATAAAGTGCCATAAAATGAGTCCATGACTTCTGAAGTAATACTAATTATCATTTAATTAAGAACTTCTTCTCCACATTATAAAATTTTATTCTCCATTCTGCAAATTTTCACACAAAGGCTCCAGAAGTCTTTGAACTACTTCCATGGTGTTTTTGTCCTTTGGAGTTTGACAGATGTCGCCACCGTAACCTGTTAATGTATGAAAAAGCTGGGTGAAAATTATTTAAAAAATCATCTTTTGTGTTCAGCGAAAAAGAAACCCAGTATACAGGTTTTGAAAGACACGTGAAGAGTGAATAATGAGCGAATAGGCATTAGTCTTAGGTTGTTTTTTTCTTGATGTTCAAAGTGCACAGTATCTTTTTTTTTTCTCATATGTTTTCGTTTATCTCATATTTCTGCAACTATAGTCTCACAAGAAGAGGTTGTCAGGAGAATCACAGAACTGATAAAACATCAAGGGGTCATAATAGATAACAGGGTAAGTGTATCACATTCCTTTTGAAATCACTTAACATTACTGAGACATTTTGTTTTAGTTTTGCAGATGTTTTTTTTTCAGTTTCAAACATATATGAAGTGTTAACCTGTTCCATGCAATGTGGTATTCCTTTTTCCCACTAATGTTTTCTCATCTCCTGTCTCTCCAGCTGAAAGAGAATGGCACTGTGTGCACTTTTCTGGACGGGATCACCTATAGATCCTTCCAGCAAATGGCTGATCAATATGTTCAGTCAGAAGTTCCAAATAAGATAACCTGCCCGCCCGTCGTGGCACCAGAGCTGGTGAAGTTTGCCTTCACTCTGGACTTCACAGCCCAAGTTGCTAATCTACATCGCCAGGCCACAGGCCACATCATGGGCTTTGGGAACCAATATCTCCAAGATCGCTTCACTCACATGAGCGAGAGCCATCTGCATCTCCCTGACATTAAAGCAGAGGATCGTGACACCCAAAACACTGGGCAAGAATTAAGTAGCTTGTAGAAGCTTATGGTATAAAGATACGATTTGGTCGATCGGATCGCAAGTGGACGACGCTAAATACAGGTGTAAACGGGGTCTAAAACGCTTTGAGCTTGTCCACTTTCGACCATTCAACCAGATTGCATTCGTTCGGACTTTAGACTATTAAAAAAAGAAAAGCTACAAAAGGCCGCCATTATGGTAAACGCACTTGCCAGGCGGGATTTTGGTTCAGACACAAATTTGGTTTGAAGAGGTAAACGTAAAAGAAGAACATACCAAACACAATGCTCTCTCACCATTCCTGATTTCTAACATGCACTCACCGCGTTCGGCATTGTCTGGGAGAAACTAAAGTTTGTTTCCAGGCGCATTCATATATAAATTGCATGAGCTTATTTCATCCATTAGATCGAAAGATCTGTAAAAGTCCATACATTTACCCGCCCATAGACCCTCCCCTTTAAGAAATCAGGACAGAAGTGGTTGAAAGTGGACGAAAGAGATTTAAACACCAGGTGTAAACGGGAGATCGACCAAAACGCACCTTAATACCAGGTGTAAACAGGGCCTAGTGTTCAGAGTTTTACTGGATATACCTTTGAACTGTAGCAACACAAAAAAATATGTAATGAAGGATTTAGTTTTTTTGCATAATAACCCAAATAATGTGCTAACACACCAGAAATAACTGGTTTGGTGACACCATAAAATATTATTAAATTAATGTGAAATTTAGGAGTAAACACTGTGAATATTTCTAAAGAAACCAAAACCACCAGCCTTTGAGATGAGCGGTTCCCTCTTAATATGAACCTGCTAAACTTTTGCATATGATGTTACAAAGTGCATTAAAAAAACAAACCTGAATGAGGTAAGCTAGAGAAATCTTAATGTGGATTTGTATGTATTCTGCAAATGTTTGCACAACTGCACTCATTATTATGTTTTTTATATAATGTATTTTTAATCTGTATATTATATCTCAAATTTGTAAATTATACTCACTAAGCATGTATATATTTTAAATATGTTGTAAATGTGTATGAAGGTTTATTACACCATAAAGATTAAATATATATTTATATAAATATGTTTTGTAAAGTGTTGTTCATGGTTTCATTTATTTTCTTCTAAAATTGTGTTAAAAAAAACGAATTTAAATTAGTCGAGATAAAAAAGAGTTAATGAGTATAGTAAATTTAGTTAATGAATGACAAAAAAGTATGTCAGTAATATGATTACAGCCAACTACTGACTGCTATAGTTTTATGCTGACGTGTGCAATCTAATTTTTATTTTCATTTGATCTATCCTTAATTTGTGTATTTTTTATTAAAAAAAATGTATAAATGCAATAAGCATTTTCAATAAATTAGGCTGTCCAAATCCAACTTGATAATGCATTTATTAGATTTGAACAATCTTGCATAAAACAGAATATGACTTTGGCACATTTATTATTACATGTTTACTTTATTATTACTACTAAATTGAAAATAATCATTTAGTAATATTATGTACTTTGCCATTTGTATCAGTCTTTGTTTTGTTTTTTAAAGAAAAATCCTATATAGTTTTAATTTATTTTTATTTCAGTTTGATTAATTTTAGTATTCATTTTATTTCAGTTAGTTCAATTGTAATTTTTTTAAGTTTAAGTTTTTCACCGAATATTTATATTATATTTTATTTCAGCTTTATATCAATTCCCGGAAACAATATTTTAGCTCTTGTTAACAATAACAACACGAATATCTTTCCATATGCACATCTTTCAGCGTGTCAACCAAATATTCTACACATACACTGAACATTTTTTTTGTTTCAACTTTAAAAATGTATGTGTTCGTGCTGCCTTTAAGTTTAGACAACTTGAAATGTGAAGTTGTCTAAGTTGGATATTTGAGTTGACTAAACTTAAAATTTTAAGGCAGCATGAACACTGTTTTAAGTTGAAACAACAAACGCCAGTCACTTTTTTTAAATCAGCCATTAGAGAGATTTTTTAGAGACTTTTGTCTGCAATGAATAACGCACTGTCCTTCAGTCTTCCTCTTGCACATCCATGTAGGAGATACAAAAGAGAGATTTACTTCTGCGTGTTCCTGAGCTTGTCCAAGTCCAGTAATAAGCTTCTATAGCATGTCCTTCTGCTGTGGTATTTCAGAATGGCTGTCCATTTCTAACTCCAAGTTGAGCCGCAGTAGGAAGATTGAAGATAGTGGTTTTGCATCTGTAATGTTATCTGTCTTTTTGCAGAAACCACCGGATCCAGCGAGCTGGAAGCAGGAAGAATCATGAAATAATGTCACATTACGGAAGAAAAATGTGTCATTTCATGTTGATAACTAGTTCAATCATGTATGAAAGCGTTGCTAGTTTTACCTGTTCGGCAACAGTCCTCTCAAGTGTGCGAGGGGCAGGTACGGTTACTTCCTGATTGAATTCCCTGACTGCATTCAGAGACTGGTGGGAAAGTTTCTTCACCCAGTGCAAAAATCTATTCACACACATGCAAAACAACACTAGGAATGATAGGCACTTACATTTTTTTCTACTGATAAGATACTCAAACAAGAAAATTAGCAACTTATTTAGACTAAAGATCTTACCTATAGATGAACGAGACGACTGTTGTAGTGGGCAGAGTGTACGGCAGTAAGGCGTAGGATATGAGACAACACTGAAAGATGTTGTTGTGAAAGGTCCAGATGCCAAACTGTTCTGCTAGGTTACAAAGCAAAGCTGAAGAGAGAGATTTCATTTTAGCATGTGCATATTTACATAGTACAGTATACATTGGATTGTACAGTATAGTACAATCGTAGTACAATTGTACAGTATAGTACAGTATACATTGGACTGGATATAGTGCATAGTTGCCTCAAAAAGGTTGCAGACACTTAAGTCACTTTAAGTTCTGGCTTTAAACAATATCAAATCAAGTGGAATCAAGGATAAGAGTGATGGAGGGCTGCCCACTGTCCTTCATAAAGCTTTGCTCTCTTCAACTGCACAGCTAATGTTTTCCCAACTCCAGTATCACCAGTGACAGCTGAGAGTGTCAGTAAAAAAAGTTGGAAGTGCATTGAATCTAGAACTATCATGTATATTCGACTCCTCACCTCTTTGTACCCATGCTGGCTGATATATAGTAGTAACTGCTCCAGTGAGTTCAGGTTCAAGGGTAGATCTTCAACACCATGATAGAACTCCTCCAGTAACTCATATGGTTTTTATCTCTTCAGAATGCTCCCCTTTGCTCACCTTCCTCATTTATCTCATTTTCTCAGACTTCTATTGTTCTCTTCATGTTCACATCCTCCCCACATACAGATTGGCTTGGTTTATGTCATTGTTGCTAATGGATTGCAAGCATGTTGTCTTTTTAAAGATTTGGACAAACAATTTTTAATATTTAAAACCTAATGTAAAACATGTAGGCCTGGTTTCACAGATAGGGCTTAGATTAAGCCAGGATTAGGCCTTAGTTCAATTAGGACTATAGCTTTTCTAAACATGCCTTAGAAAAAAAACATTACTGATGTGCATCTTGAGACAAAACAGTGCCACTGACATATTTTAAGATACGCCAGTGCAAGTTGCTTTCGGTTAAAACAGCTCAAACTTGCATTTTAGTCTGGGACTAGGTTGTTTTCCCCGTAAAACCTGATCATTACGAATTTCATGTTTTCTAAAGAATAAATGTATTTTAAATGGCATAGATTTCCAATATAACCCACCAGTAAATCTCAGTTCACCTCTAATCTTACTTGTGTAAAATGTTAGGCTACTTACATGATAGTTAATGTCATCTTTAAAGTCCTGGAGTGGAGAGGAGAGCAGCAGAAGCTTCTTCATTATACTGCAACTCTGATTTACTTTGAGCAGTGAATTAAACTCAGGCTTATTTTAGAGAGAGGCAGTGGCCAAACAGCATGACAGGGTCCTATTTTTATACACCAGAGTCAAGTGATTGATGGCTGCAATTGACATCTGACCAACACATGCTCAGAGCCGTTTGCCAGGCACTTGTTATTTTAGAAGTCACCTTCCTCCAAAGGGTGATATTTAGTGTTGCCGGTAATGTATTTGATCTGATCTGTTTAATGTGCTGAGACAACTGTAAATGATCATGTTTCGTTTCGAGCTCTGACATGCCAACTATTGAGTCTACCAATAAAGTTAGTTTGGAGCCAAAGTAGCATGTTTGTTGAACAATGGAAGATGGAGAAGGTGCAGTAGGAATGTTTAGGAAACAATTATTATTTTTCAATATTACATTATTAATGAAGACCAATTCCTTGGTTTTGTTATTTATAACTTGAAACAAGCCTTCATTTTTCATGATAAAGGATTTATATCTAACAAATGTGACTATTTTAAACGTTAGCAGTGACCCTTTACAATAAGGTTTCATTAGTTAACATGAACTAACAAGAACTTAACAATGAAAAATACTTCTACGCATTTATTAATTAATGTCAGTTAATTTCAGAATTTACTAGAAGACCATTATTAAAATCAAAAGCCATGTCTGTTATTATTTAATGGACCTAAGCTATCATTAACAATGAACAGTTGTATTTTTTAACCATTAACCAAGATTAATAAATAGTGTGTATTGCTCACACAAAAGGTTGGATGCAACAAGTTTTGGCAAGTCCTATTCAACTTAGATCAGCAACCAGAAAAACGGTTTACCATTTGACAGACAAATAATCATAAAGCATCTTTAAACACAAATGTTTTCCTTTTTTATTGTATTTTTACAGGTACAAAAGAAAGATTAATCAAAGAGGCCAAAGCCCATGTCTTCATCAGACTCCTCAGATTCGTCCTTCTTCTCTTCCTTTTTCTCTTCCGCTGAAAGGCAAACATGCCAATGTCAAATCACACATTGCACAAACATATTCAGAGTCAAACACCAGTATTTTATCACTTGAGCAAATCAGCCGACTTCAGCAATTTAGTAAAAGGGAACGAGGAAGAAATGCTACTATATAATCAGATCCGTAACAAAACAATGCCTCACGGGTGACGTTCAAACTACTAACGGAAAACACCTGCAAAAGGGTTCGAGAATTGTGCAAGAGAAAAATATCCTGAGCAGTTTTATTCAAGAGAGCCTATAACATTAAAATGATCTGCACTATTCAAAAAACAAACTGGACTGAAATAAATTGTTGTGCCTGGTGTCAGAATTACTGAGATAGTATTAAAGTTATTTATATTTTGCATTAGTTTTATTTTTTTTACACTTTCTGCTTTCATTTTAATTTGACCAATTTTTTTGTTATAGTTCATTTATTTCTAATAATTTTGTTGTGCTTTTATCATATATATATATATATATTAGTTTTTATAGTTTATTTATAGTTTATTATAGTCAAGTTTAGTTTATTTCAAGTAAGTACCAAAAGTTTTTCTGTGTTTTTTGTTTTAGTTAACTATAATAACCCTATTAGCAGGTTTATTAAAGTACCCACCTGCAGGTGCTTCTCCAGCAGGAGCGGCTCCAGCGCCGCCAGCGGCAGCAGCAGAAACCGCCACTGCACCACCCGCTGGAACGGAGGCTAACTTAGAGAGGCCTGTGGAAACAAGTGAAACAACAAAAAAGTGAGTGTTATGAGGAACTCAAATGCTAACATGATTTTAATATTGTGTAGGTCTAACGGTAAAAGCAATGCAGCCTTACCGGCATTCATGACTTCATTGATGTCTTTGCCATTCAGTTCACTGATGACCTGTTGAGTAACAGGAAAAAACAGAAGGATTGACTCATTGACTCACTGTTCATGAGCACCCGAGTTATTGAGAAAGAACAAGGAAAGTGCACCAGAGTTTATTGTGCAAGAACACAGAACTGTATGGGGAATCCTTTTTTTTTTTTTTTTTACAACTAATAATAGAATATACCCAAGAGATTTATTTATGGCAAGGAGTGGAGAATAATAAATGAATGTTATGATGAATGTTAAGACGTTTAATTATAAAACACTTCAACTGTATTAGGATGATAATTCTGATATCCGGGATCCACCTTGTTAAGACGCTCATCATCGGCCTCGATTCCGACACTCCCCAGGATGTTCTTGATGTCTTTGGCGGATGGGTTGGTGTTGCCACCCAGTACAGCCAACAGGTAAGCGGCCACGTAACGCATTCTAGAAGAGAGGTTACACTTATTTATAACTGATAAATGTATTTGTGTATATGTATCCTCTATTCGTAAGATTTTAAGAAGCATTTGATCAAATATATGGATTAACATAAAATATATTGAAATCACCATGAAATCAAAATTCCCAATTCTTCTTTTTTCATATAGAATATTATTTTATTCATATTATTATTTATTATAAATGATGCATGGTTTATATGCATCTTTGATTCATATGACCTTAAGAAGATTTGACCAAACATGAAAATATTTAATACAGCTCCTAATAGACAAAAATCTCAAATCTCAAATAAATCTTTGGTCTCACGAGGGGTGCTATAAGATTGGATAAGATATTTCTTATATACTTAACTGATAAACCATGAAATTATTTACTACAATCATTATAGTACTTAAATTTAATAATTTATCAGTTAAGTATGTAAGAAATACAGTATAATATAGTTAAATACATAGTATAATGTAATGCATAGCTTGAAAGTCCGATGTTTACTCTGCCTGAACTGCTAAGCAGCTGACTAGGTTTATCAAGCGTGTTATACATTCTTTGTTTAGGGTTAGTGACATATTTATATTTTAAAACATAATTCAAATAACCAGAATATTGCTCAACCCTTCACGTCTTATTAGTGTTGTTATTCACTATAATTAGCCTCATTCTGCTATATTTCAATTCTACTCTGACTAGAGCACAAGGAAACAAAATGGAGTAAATTAACCTACGTGCTTTTACAGAGTGGAAATACAGTTGAATTGTAATCATGAATACTAGATTTAAAAAAAAACTGTACCTAAACACACTTTAATACTTTCAACATATAAGTGAAATGTCAATGAAAACATACTTTAAGTCTGCGAAAGACACGAAACGTCGGTCACGCTGCAATTTCCGGAAAAGAGAGGACGTGTGGAGGAAAATAGCTGAAGAATGAAGCAGTATGCGATGATCTGATTGGCTGCACGATGCGCCCTCTCAAAATGGGAGACGATGATTGGATACTATTTTTTCTCCATCATGGCGTGCTACCAATGATTTTATTAAGACTTTAAGGACAATATTTGCTAATGTTTGGCAGTTTTACCCTACCTCTATGAGGAGTTTTCCGTCAAAAATATTAATAGTTTACATTAATAGTCTTGAACTTGTTTATTCTACAAAAAAAATGAAAATGAATTGTCTTAACAGTTGTGCATTTTTTATTTGTTTTTCAAATCAAAATCCCCTCCTGTTTAGCTAACAACAGCTACACATTCAACAACACATATATGGTGATGAACAGCTAAATCTTAAAAAGTTTAAATATGTAACTAAAAAAGTATTAGAATTTGTTAGCCTGGTTAAAACCAGAGGTCTGGCAAAGCGTCATAGACAAATCATTTCCAGAGGGGCGTCACCAACGGACGTCGCGGGTAGACCTAAAACCAATCAGAGCGATGAAGGAGATGACGTATTCAGAGCAGCGGCCGGCGGAGAAACAAACATCTCCGAGTGTTGTTCTTTGCTCGGTTTTTAACAAAAAGGAAACGTTCAAATCGCTTAAAACAAACGCGATAGCTGATTCTAACGAGTGATGTTCTACGGCTGCATCCATCTTTGTAATGTAGGCTACAAAATAATCTGCTTCAAAATCCCAGCGCTGTCGTCATCGTGCAAAGCCCGCCCCAACGTTTCTGATTGGTGCCTCGATTTCGACCGATTGGAAATGGGAGTTTATCCTTTTGGTGGCATTTAAACCCGTCATTAAAGGGATAGTCATCCAAAAATGAATATTCTGTCATCATTTACTCACCTTAAAGTTGCTCAAAACCTGTATTAATTTCTTTCTTCTGCTGAACACAAAAGAAGAAATTTTGAAGAATGTCGGATACCCAGCAAACATGCTCCTTTGTTGCCCGAATGGGGCCCCTGCGGGCAGCCCACTGTGGGCCCAGATACCGGCGTGAAATGTGAGTCCAGTCCAGCCCAAAGACTATACTATAGTATGAAAAAAAAAAAAAGATTATGGAAGTCAATGAGGTTCATCAACTGTTTGGTTTCCGGCATTCTTCAAAATATCTTCTTTTGTGTTCAGTAGAAGAAAGAAATTCAAACAGGTTTGGAATAACTTGAGGGTGATTCAATTATGTCAGAATTAGTATTATTGGGTGAAGTATCCCTTTAAGTTCTGACCTTGATACAAAGCTTTCTAATGTTTCATTAACTGCATCAGCTATTCTCTATCTTTTATTAGTAGAGGCCAGGATAAAAGTATGTAGACACAATATATCATAGCCAAAACATAGAATAACACGTATTTAAAGTATAAAACAAACAGCTCCAGACATAACCACATTAAAAGAGAACAAAATCGAATAGACAGAAGCTTTTTATTGTCAGGAACAAAAACCTCATAATGGCAAACACATCAATCACAAACTATTTACATTATAAAACAAGTTTCACAGCTGTACTGGTAGCCTAGAAACGCTTCACAGAAAGAGCCCTAAAATTGGATTCAGTTACAATTTGATCTTGATGTATAAAGCAGTGGAACTCTGATCAGGGAAAATGAATGAATTTCAGGAATTCTACAGTTCTATAAGCTCTTCATCCTTCTCTTGTGTAAAGAGATATGACACAGTTTCCAGAATAAACTCCAAGACTTTCCTCCAGCTGGTCACATACCAGATCTTATACAGGAAATCTCCAAAGAGTACCATTAGGAAGAGTGCAAGAAAAATGAGAAAGATCCGATCAACGTGGTGGAGCACCTTCTCTTTGAATGTGCGTTGTTCCCATGGCACTGCGGCCCGTGCCTCACTATATCTGCCAAAATGGAAAAGGGCTTCCTCGTCACTGTTGATCTCCTGTGTCTCCATCTCCTGCTCCTCCACAGCTCCATCACTTTCTGCCATCGTGTTCAATGCTCTCCAAAATTCAGGCCTTTGAAAATGGCTTTTTTAATGAAATGTTCAACTCGTGGAGACCGGCCTCTTCTTGTTGGTCTTCCCTGAGTACAGGCGGAAAATAAAGCCTGAAGTTATTGAATTGGCAGCAGCTTAATTAATTTTCGGTCTCTCTTTAATACCTGAAGTTTGAAAAAATACAAAGGATGAACTGAATGAAATTAATTAGCTGTTGCCATTTTAATTTCCACAATCCTCATCAAGGCTACTGTGCGTGTCTGACTGAAAATGACAGGCAGATTATGAAATCGCACCTCACTAAGGAGATCACTGGGACTTAGTGACACTCAGCACTTTACAAAATCCTACAGTAACAGATGGCAAGTGGAATAGATGCTAAAAGGTGATGTAACATTATTTCTTTTAAGAACATTTATGTCATTCAAATTCTGTCATTCAAACAAACTCCATGTGATTTATTGCATATTACTTTTGGATCCCAATTTTAACTGTATCTTGGGACACATTCATTGACATAAATGACTTTCTTTTTTCTTACTAAGAGTGGCATAAAAGTTTGTACGCAACTATGCATACTTACAAGTATACATTATAATTATACAAATAATATAACTATTGTAATTTAAAGATGGGCGTATTATTTGTAATATGCAAAAAAAGCCAATCTTGAAGTCTTCAGATCGAGACATGCTGCCTGACTGCGCCAACAGTTTGAGCAGCACTTCAAAAACTGAACTTTGTACATCTACGTTTATAAGGTGCATAAGTATAGTTTAAAGTCAAAGCATCTGTCCGGTACTTGTATTAACATGATTCAAACTAGCAACAATCTAGAAAGACATCATAAGAACAGTGCAGATCATATTTTATTGAATTATCTTTAATCAATCATCAATAGATTTTTTTTAAAGTTACATTTAAACAATTAAATAAGTTTTAATTTAATTTTTAACTTTTATTTAAATTGAAGGATTTTTTTTTGAATAACTATAATGTAGGTATAACTAAATACGTTTGCTTTTATTATTCAGTTATAATTAGGATAACAGAGGAAATGTAAGTATTAAAACATTAACATTATTCCTTTGAGGTGTGCTATTCAAAAAACAATGGATTATTAATGCGTTTACAAAAATCTGTAAATCGAGGTTGTACCACTGACTGCAAATATTAATTAAATCACTATTGTGACCAGTTTTTCTTAGACCAAAAGACGCATCACAAATTTCGACCCTTAACATTGACATACATTTAAAACTATTTATGCTAGCAGTCTACGAGCTAGTGGTTGATGTTCAAAAATCAGGTAACTAGTAATATCAAAATTTAAAAAATCCATTTTTTAAATGTAAAATAATATTGGGCATATGTTAACCATAATACATAATTATATGTATATAATAAAAGAGAATAAAAAATGAAGATTGAATATGACGGATTTAGAGCTCCAAACAAACTACACAGCAACAATCAAAACAAAGAAAACCTAGGAAATGTCTCAGATATTTTTTATTTTTCTGCAAAACAATGCACAGAATGTGACCGTTGATTTGCTTCACATGGGCTTCGGAGGAGCTCTGGGAGGAGCACCCTGCAGGAAAAAACAAAATGATGAGATCCACATAAAAGTAACAACAAAACAAGCATTGTAACTTTACTACCATACTGCATCTGTTACTTAAAACTTAAGGGTAGGCAATTTGTGTCTCTTCCCATCCTGATAGCAATCAACAATAAAAGTGGTCTAAATATTAAAAGATATTCATATGTCTTCTGTGGGAGTCTCAGGACCAAAAATGTTCGTCCAATAATTGCATATGGTCCAGCGTCACCAAGTGCCACAAAGACACAGTGACAGCAGGCACCTTACATAACGTAAAACTTCAAATAATAGAGCAGGGTTTTATTTTCCCAAATCGCCGAACTGCACCGGCTTGTATTTGAGACAGGCGTCTATATAAGACAGGCCTTTAATTTAGTGTTGAGATGTTGTTCATTGAGTGTAAGCCTGGAGATAACCATCCAAATAGCATAGGCTGATAGATGGAAATCATGACAGTAGGAGGTTACCACATTATATCACGTTTTATTTATAATTCGAATGCGTTTAACAAATCAGTTAATGTAAGAATTAAGGGGGTCGCACGCCGGACGAGAAGCGCTGCTTAGAAGTTGCTAAGACAACTCGAGGTATCGCACACCGGACGCACACTTTCTCAGTTTATAGCCAGCAATATTTTTATGTTTAAGGACATTATGAAATTAAGATAATGTCTGTACTGTGTTATGATTGTACTGTACAATTAAATACAATCGTTGCTAAGTCTGCAGTCTGAACACTTTAACTGAACGCCTGTTAACTGAATGAATTGAGAATATCATAATACCTCGAGTTGTCATATGCGATGCAGCGCGTTACCGGTACATATTCATCGAGCCTATGAATTTGTTGCCCGAAACATATCAACAAGAAAGAATGAAGGCTACCCTGTAAAACAACTGCAATCATATGATACAAAATGACCCTATTCATCACTATCATCATCACCGCGATATCCTCAACTACAATTGGCGAAATCCTCCTCCTTGTCGCTCTCCTCCACTTCTCCCTCTCCGATAACTCAGCCTTTCTTGTGCCAACAGCTCCCGCCCAGATGCGCAGGGCTCTCTTGTGTGCACAATCTGCACCATAGAACTGGCTTAAACAGACGATCTGACGGGTTTTAGTAGATTAAATACAACCCGAAACTAAAAAAAGACCAGGCCTCTATTTGAGACCGGCCTTTATTTATCCAAACCTGTCGCCACACCAGGCGTGTAAAAGAGACAGGCATCTATTTGGGACTCGGCTATTATTTGAAGTTTTCCGGTACTTTACTTCACCGTTTCTCTTGATCCAAAACAACGAGCTTATGCTGCGTTCAGGCCATGTCGCAATGAGGTAATTTAACGCCTTCTCTCGTCTCGTAATACTTTGCAGATTCTGTTGTATGTGTGTTCATGTGTTTTGAAGGAGGCGTGGCTTTGGAGATGCTCTGAAGGGAGGGTGGAGTCTCGTGTTTTCAAAGCTAGCTTGCTATTGCTAGCCTCTCTGGAATTGCCTACCCTACCTTTAAAGGAGTAATTAAGATTAGCCAGCTACAGAATTTCACGGCACTTACGCCAGGCCTGAAGCGGGGAGGTGGTGTTCGGTCCTTACGGGCCTCCCGGGATCTGTTTCTCACCACCTTGCTGTGGATGGCACAGCTAACACAGTAATGCAGCTTCACGTAGAGCTTGGGCAATACATATGCTACAAAAGGAAGAGCGGAAAACAGAAAAACACTATTATAATCTGGAAAGGCATATTAATGAGAATTGGTCAATGTTTTGGTTGTTAAAGCAGTCACTTACAGTCAAACACACTAGCTTCTGAGATGTCCCTCACAGCAGCAGCCTCCACAATGTTCCTGATGACAAACTTCTTGATGGCCTTGTCCTTGGGAACACAGCGGGCACAGTTGGTGCAGCGGATGGGCTGGACATGGCCACGGCCCTTCTTTGCACGTCCGTTGTTCCTTCTCTTCTTAGTCTAGCATTTGAAAATGGAAATAATTTATCATTAAAATAGTATCACATAATTCAATTAGACATCCTACATTTTCTGACCAATGAATTACCATGTATTTTAGGCTCAAGCAATTTAAAATTAATTTTACAAAAATTGTACATTACCCTCTCCACACACACACGAGTATATATATATATATATATATATATATATATATATATATATATATATAAATACACACGTAGGGTTGAAACTTGAAAACCAATTCTGGGATCGGATACTTGTTATAAAATTTTGATTCCGCTTATCGATTCCTGTGTGTGCATTTTAATGGGGCTTTAAATAAATCAAGTGAAAGATGATGCGAAATTCAGCACTCGTACACTGTTTTCTGTGCTGGGCACATTCAGAGCACGTACACAGAAGCCGCCTCTCATGTAGTGCACAAATACTGAATTGAGTACTCTTCCGTGTCTTTTTGTGCATTAATACACACAAAATTGTTTCAAAACATCCTCGCAAACACAGCCAGAAGATAATGTCAACGGATGAAGAAAACGCATTCAGTCTTCAAGTGACAGCAGCCTAATAAACCTGCTGCTGTCTGTGTTAACATTAATCAAAGAAAAGAATAATCATTTTTTTAACTTAAGGATTAATCTACATTTTATTTACAAAAAGAAAACTGTGCAGTGTTATTTTACATTTGATTTCAATTTCTGAACTTTGTTCTTCAGTTGTATTTATCTGTGGTATTGCTTATTTGCTATTCTATTACTGGCCGTGTACTTGTCTTTAATAAGACATTTTAAAATTTAAATTAGTCTAGTTTATGAGTTGTTCTTTAGGCTTCTGTTTTTTTCATGGTGTTCAGTTGCAACAATGTTTAGCAAAAACACAGAATAAATGTTTTGACATTTATTTTTTAATACCAAATTGGAACTGAAACTGGGAATCGATAAGAATCTTAATCGATAAGCGGAATCTCTAAAAAGATACCCAACTCAAAATTTGAGATCTGTATGTGGTTCTGATAAAATTGGAAATATTTGAAATATCAGGAAATGCCCAGTTTCAAATTTCCAAAAAATGTATTCTCAGGATTTCCATTACAACAGTAACCACAAACAGACCTACATTTTTTTATTTTATTTTACTTTTAAACTCAAATTTTATAAATGTGAAAATCGCGATTTCCTGATGGGTTTCCATTATGGTATATGAGCTGTATATTTCCAAAGAACAGTGGAGATATTTTAGCAACAATCCAAATTAATTATTGGGGGAAAAAAAAAATTATCCAAGTGTCAATCTACTCTTTATTTCATGTTAGCCTCAGTCCGTCCTGAATTCATCACATGCTGCATCAATCTTCAGTTTACACCCAGGCATTGACAGGCTGCAGCGTCTTGGTATATATATAAGCAAAGTATCCACAATAACACAATAGAATCGGTTCATCGAAGTCTTAATAGCAATAATGCCGTTTAAATTAAATACCAGTATTTTGCTTTATACACATACACACCACACCAGGCCTGCCCATGCCCGCGTGCTACTGAAGAGGAAGGCACATGCTAAACATCATCAGAAACTTCTTAAACAGTCTAATTATCCCGATATAGTGGCCAGTATTTAATAAAATCAGATACGTTACGAACTATACTCGGTGATTACGTAGTTTTCTTGACAATATAAAGGAGATTTCATATGCTAAAACATATTCACAGATCAATCGCGAGCACTAAAGTCTCACCATCTTGTACGAGAGGCAGGAAAGAGGACCGGAAAAGGCTAACCGGAAGTAAAACATTTCTCTGCTACACAACAAAAGTCTTCTGAACAAAAATACTGCTTTGATGTATGCAAGGCTAGAAATGTAAACGTTTAATTAAGGTATACAATTTAAATACTTAAAATTGAAATAAATATTATGTATGAATGAAAAGGGGAAATAAAAAAGATTATATTTTATTCATATGTTATGCAATGTCCACTGTAGTGGACACCAGGATTAAGTTGCTTAAAAAAATAAAATGGTTTATGACCAATCAGTTTTAGGATTTTTTTAAACCAAACTTTGTGTGATGATGATTCTCTAAGTCTAAGATATAACAGAATTAATTGATATACCATTTTACTTGGCCATAAATGCCATTCCCATTCAAAACAATGTATCTTTATTAACTTTGTGTAATTTGCATATGTTCTAGGGGCAACATGTAACAACAACAACAACAACAACAACAAAGTGTAATAAAGCAAGTAATCATTTTTCAAAAAAATGTATAATATCCAATATTAGGAATATTGATATATAATTTATTTCCCTATTCACTTCTTGTGTATCCCAAAATGCCTAATAAACATGATTTAAGTACTGGTGTCCACTACAGTGGACATGTATGAAATCAATGCCCTGTTTTGTAACAGAAAGTCATATATTGATTAGTACCCCATCTCATTTTCCTGAGATGTTGATTTATGACAAACTTTTCATTTATTAAAACGAGTCATATCATATAAATGATAATTACAAAATATTATCATATTATATATATATATATATATATATATATATATATATATATTATATTTCCATGAGAGTGCTAAATTTGATCACTAAATTAATGTCAGCCATTTTCAAAGACCAAGGAGAAGCTGTTGTCATGGTGAAACCTCCAAACATTTGGTATCTGAATGTGCACTTTACAGGACATCCAGACTTAAAACTGAGACATGTATGGTGACAATTTATATATAAAAAAAATATATTCCTGGGTCCCAGAAGGATAAATTAGACATACTAATCAGCCTTAATTATGTATACACAATATAATTGTAATAATTGTATAATTGTGTATTACGCAACAGGCCAGCAGGGGTAGAGTTATGTTATGATTCTTTGCTCTATTAAATGTATAAAACAATATGACTATTGTAATTGCTTTGGAAATCTGTTGCCTTGTGCACACAGGCTACTTATTGTAAAAAGTGCTTAAGAATAAATCAACTGGGTGAGTTTTAACTGAAACGTCTTCAAAATAAAGGGCACAACTGAGAAATGATTTCAAATTTATATTATTTTAATTAACGAATACTAAAAATAACAATACATAAACTGTTTTTAAAAGAGATGCACAGAAAAATTACAAATGTTGTAACCTGAAAGGTTAGGATATAAAATCTTTGAACATGATACATTGAGAAGTATACAATGGGGGGGAATTGAATCAAACCTTGTGTCTTAATATTGTAACAATATGAGAAAACTAGTGGATCAGTACATATGCAGTATGCAGACATATGAAGTGGTTTCGTTGACATATCAGTGATGTTAGTGCCTCAGTAAATCAAACAGGAGAATTTATTGGGGAAAATATAACAATCTAACAAAATAGAAATCTATCAACATGGTGCATATGAAAAAAAGAAAAACAAACAAAAGGGAGACACACAGGTGCATGCACACAAACACACATGGGAACACAAGGAAAACAAATTCGCCCAATATGCAATTCCAAACCAAGTATCGCCACAGGAAAAAAAAGAAGAAAAAAAAAAGAAACACTGGCCTTGAATCCTGTAGATATCGTCAATAAAATCATATCAATTTAATCACAGACTGTATTTCAGAACTAGACTAAACTTCTTTTTTTTTAACAATTCCATATACAGTCCATAAACATATTCCATATACACATCTGTGAGAATAAATGCACTGGATCCGAGCACCACTTTAGTTTGGTCAAGAAAGTTGCCTTATTAAAAAAAAAAATCAGAACCACTGATACATCATGATTCATCCAGTCCAGCAGATTTATTATTATTTATATATTAAAAAAGGGCCTGCAATTTACTTTCCATTGAACCCTTAGTGATTAGTACAGTGCTCTTGGCTAAGTTTGCCCTTACGTGCTGATGTGGGTCCGGTCCCCCAATTTAAATATATAAACCATTAAAACAGGCATAGCGATAACCAATCAGCAGCCAGAAGCAAGTACACCCCATGCCAAGAGCAGCACAACCATAAAACGAAAGGTCCGTCAAATGAACTTCAAGCACGTAGTAGCTGGTTTACTTTAAAGCAAATTTGGCAATTGTCAGAGGAATTGTGGAGTGTTTTGATTAACTCGTGCAAATGCGACTAAACAGTGTGCTTGCTTCATTGTTTTCCATTTACAACCAAGCAGCGCCCTCTGCAGGTCAGCTCATAATTAACCAATAACCATCATTGATGTCTTACTATAATTCTAAAGACTGGGCATGTCTAAAAATTTAGCTTGAACAGTGTCTAAATGTCATCCAGTGGCTGTAAAGGTTGCTTGGAAAGCATTGCTTTACTCCTGACGCTCCTCTAAAATACTGGCCCCTTTCATTTATAAAACGGCGAGGTATAAAACCGCTCTTCACCAATCAGGTAAGACAAATAGGTTACATACAACTGGATCTCACTCAAAACACACAGAAAAACATGTACATTAAAACATCAGTACTGAAAGACAAAAGCAAATTCTTGTGAGCTACAAAAAGGTTTGAGCTAAAAGAGGGAGGTTTTCGTCTCCCGAGCTGCAATAACTCGAGAAGACGCTTGTTCGCCGTTTCTAATCGCTGTTTCCCACAACAATGCAGGTGCATTCTGAGGGTCAGCTGAACAGGTGGTTGGTAAATGCAGTTCAATTTCACTCAGCCTCAGCTCGATACCATATTGCAGCATTAAAAAAATCTGAATATCAGGTCTCCCTGAGTTAGTAGCACTTCACTGTCAGCCTGCTTATGTCTTCTTAGTCCTTTTTGTATTAAGAAATCCACAAGAAAAGGAAATGGAGAAAAAAAAAGAAGTCTTACAAATGTACAGTTAGCTTTGGAGGGGCAGCTGGTAGCATCTGAACGGTTTTGAGAAGAAACGACACAATCTGCCTTTAAGATGCGTCTTGTGTATCCAAATACTTTCTGCTGCCACATAGGTGCAAAAGACATCTTGCACCATTCAGAGAGGTGAAATGGTTGTTCGGTGTTTGTGTGGGTGCTGCAGGAAGGGGCTTAAAGTGAGGTTGTGTAAGTGAGATTGAGTGGGCCTCATGTATGAATCCTTTTGCATTAATTTTTAATTGCTTGACAAGGCAATCTCCCAAATTAACCATCTAAATGGCAAAACCACTGTGGAAATATTTTTGCATGGTCTGTATTAGTTTTATTACCATAAATATGCATACATTTGCATATTTTAAGTATCCAATTTTAAATTTAGCTACACATAAGTCGATTGTTTTTATCTATAAATGAGGCCCATTTTGTGTATAAATCAGAAAATGCATAATATATGGATATTCTGTCCTAAAATGCTCCACTTTTAACAGAATAAGGATACATTGTGTGTGTGAGGGTCTTGGTCAGTAGTTCCTATTTGTAAACACTTGTCTGCAAATCCGTTTAGTGTTGTTCCTGCTGGTGCTTGTTCACATGTGCGGATTAAGATAAAGGTGCTAAATGAGTGCTGCTGTGTCCATGACGTTCCTGTTGGGATCCAGTGTGGCAAAGAACCGCACGTCCCTGTCCTTGTCCATCCTCAGTTCGGACAGAGCCTCTTCCAGCTCATCCGAATAAGCGCTGCCTGGGTCCTTGAAGTATGCTGAGATCAGAGCACACACATAAATGGATGTCAGAACTGATGCCTAAACTGTAGTCAGGTTTCCATCACAGATTTGCGCAATTTTGCAATATTTTCTAAATGTCGATAAATATCCATTAACCGATGTTATGTCACCAAAACATAATTTCTTCCTCTCGCGATAAGTTATTCCAAAAATCATGGCAACGGATGTTGGTAGGTTTACATATAATCGCAGCAACCGTAATAGCCATTATTTTTAATTGAAGGAGACGTAGGCATGTTATTCAAGCTTTAATGACAAGGAAAGCCCCTTATACTTGTGAGCGGCCACGTATGAGGTGTTTCTGGGTGTTTCTCCATTCTATCTGCTTCGAGGTCTTGATAAATTGTGGCATTTCTTTGGGGTTTAGAACCCAGTATTCCCATAAATCTTTTGTCTTTTATGAGTTTAATAAAGAACTCGGTTTCGTCTTCTGTCCAAACATACCGCACCATATTTGAAGAATTGCCTGAAAAACCACCTCATGCGAGTGTAAAAACGTTTTTACGACATATGCAAGTTTTTGCGAAACTGACGTGTTTCCATTGGGCTTTTTCTCAATTCGCAATTTGTGAAATTTGATGGGTAATGGAAACGCAGCTTGTGACACTTACACTAAACAGTTACTTAGCAAAATATTTTATCTTTTGTTCTAATAATAGGTCACTGTTTTATTTAGGTCACTGTTTATTAGTTAAATGGTCACTAGCCTATAAGGTTAAAATAAAACCAAACCAAACCAAATAAAATAAAAACAAAAACCAAAGTCAATGGATTTTACATCACTGCCTAGAAAAGTACACTTGACAACTTGTACTTTGGACATTATAATTCTAGAAATCATTTCATTGGACAAAAATAAGTATACACTTCATACAGGATATTACTCGTTAATATTTTTGTTCCATTTTCCAGGCAGACAAAAGAGAGTAACTTTGAATTTAATTGTAACCCTTGGAGGGCCTAATAAAGGAGACATAAGTCTATGTAAACATCCTGTGATGCACGCATCTAACTTGTATGTCAATTGTGTGCGTTTGTGTCTTACGTTTTTCCAACACACTCTGCCGTAACGCCTTGGCCACCAGCACGCGTACGTTGGGCACAGGATCTGATGAGAGGCTGAGCAGACTGGGAAGAAGGTGCTGTGCAAACTGGTCCATGGGCATGCAGTCCTCTTCCACTATTGCCTGAATGGAAACAAAGGAAATGTCTCAATCGCTCTCCCACATTGTTAGAGATTAATATTTTACCTGATGCAAATTATACACAAAAAAAGAGAGCAGGTTTTATATAAACAAATAAATAAATAAAAATGACATTAGCTTCGTTCTGATTGGTTGACTAACACTTAATTGCTCACTAGTCCATTATTGTGGTATCTTGATTTCAAATGTATTCATCCTACAGTGTCATGAAATAACTTATTCTATGCAAAATATTTATTTTGCACTTAACAGCAGCAATAATATGATAATAAAAGAAGACAGTAAATATTGCAGGACCACGTCAATTTATATAAAGATGGGGGGGACGGTAAATCCTGTAAATACTGCATGAAAATACAATTTGATGTAAAAATGTACCTGGCAAATGAATGCGAATGCCTGACGTCCGACCCATTTAGGACAGTGGCAGAATCTCATAATGAGCTCATTAATGTAATTCAGACCCAGGTCATGCGCTTCACAGGAATACAACTTCTGCAGGATCACCACCACCTAAAGAAATTCACAAGACAAATGTTAAATAATACTAGAATAGGTTTTCATGGTTGAAATGTAAAACAAACAAAAAAAACAATTTTTTACATATTTGAGATTGTTGCAGCACCTCTCTTCCCAGCCTGACAGTAATGCTTTGTTTAGTTCCTATTTCTATAAAGCCCCTCCTTCTGAAAAGTACTGTGCTCTAACTGGTTGCTGGACCAGTGGGTTGTGATTCGTCAACCACTTCTCACTTGTTTCGGAAATGTCACTGCCTTTACCATAACAGCAAGTTTATACTACTATCGCAACTCAACCAGGCCTCATCTCTTTTTTTGTGCATGCCTTGGGTGGGAATTATTTAAATGAGGGATATTGTGATGTGTACATTCCTAGAAGGAAACTCAAGACTACAATCCAGGCGTTTTAGGGAGTTCAGAAACACTGCACACTGATATAAAGAATACTGTAACTTTAAAAATACAAAAGTTGAAAATTGAAAAAAAGCATAATAGGTCCTCTTTAAAACATTAAGCACTAAATACATGTGCAGATCACATGAGACAGATGTTAATACCAGGTCTAAAAAGCCTATTAGCTGAGGTTTAAAACAGTCCAGTGGAGTTGCTAAAAGCAGAACACAAATTCAAACAATACACCTAGTAAAAGGCCCTGTAATGTTGCACTATTTTTGGAAACAAGCTGAAGGAAACTTGACTCACCAGTTTATAGGAGATCCACCGCACTTCAGACACTTTGTCAGAGCAAAGGTTAAGTGCAATTTGTCTGAGGTAGTCATAGATGTCGTTGTGACTGTACAACTCAATGATCAGGATAAGCTGCCTAAATTCACAGACAGACGAATGCCACAAGAGTGAGATCACAATTGAGAGTTTCAAAAAACCCTTTTTGTGTAACAAAGTAGTACGTACTCAGCTAGCTCATAGCGGAATCTCCAATTTCGGCTGTTGTCCGTCACCATAAACTCCTGCAGCTGATACAGATACTCCCGACGCTTCTCCGCATGAAGAAGCTACAAAAGAGAAAACAGAACGATCTGTTGATGCCAGTGTTGGTAGAGGCATTGACTAAAACAAGAACATTGAACGTTGCTGAAATATAAAGCTGAAATTTAATTAAATATAAATATTGGATGACAAAATGTAAACATAAACGAAGACGAGAAATATTGCCTTGGCAAATAACTAAAATAAATACATTTAAGTTGAAGTTCTAAATTCATAAAAGTAAAATGAAATAACAATTAATTAAATAGAAATAGAAATAAATAAAAGCCAACTGAAAATATTAATAAAAACTAACTAAATACTAAAATAACACTAGTTGGGAGAGCCATGACATGCTTGTCAAATTTAAAATTCAACTTTTTGAAATGGATTTAACAAATCAGCAAACTAACAAAACATAACTGGGGGAAAGGAAATGCACAAATTCTCTGAATTTAGAATTCTCAAACAAGCATTTTTTCAAAGCTTGTTTGACACAATTCAAAGCTCTTTGCATAAACTACACATTTTCTCAGTTAATGAAATTTCATGTTCTCACCTTCAAGAAATCATACAGGTGTTTGAGGACTCCTATCCGCACCTCATCAAGATCTTTGAGAAAGCCATTAAATATGGGCACCAGGTCAGCCGCGGTCAGCTGATCCCCCAGAATCACAGCCAACTCGTGGATAGAGAACGCAAGTGTCCGTCGCACCTTCCACTGTAACACATACAAAGTTAATTCATTTGACAAATGCAAAACACATTCACAGTACTGAAGCTACTGCGTAAATACCTCATACATTACATATTTACAAAAAAAAGAATTATAATCCATTAGAGTATGGCACAGTGAAAATATTGTTTCATTAATAATAAGTAAATATATAGTATATAACATTATTTATTTTTTAAATATATAAGGTTATGCAACAGTACTGTACTAACATTTTACATTTTGACAGTTTTGTTATACCTTGATTTTCCAACAAAACCCATGACGAGTAATGCATATAAATAGGAAGTTGTACCTGTACGTCTGTAGCGAGGGTCTCGTACGTGTTTTTGAGGCAGTGCCAGTTCTGTCTGCCCAGCGTTAGGGCGACACCTGGCAAGCTGAACGCACAGTGTTTGGCGATCTCAGTGTCTACGGTCTGAGCTCGAGCGGGGTCTGTCATGGACAGATACTGATCCAGCAACTGCTGTGGAATTACATTCTGTGACGACAGAAGGAATGAGTGTTAGGAAAATTCAGAGTTCGATCAGTCAGATTTTTATTGTTTATTTACAAAAAGAGTTTCTTTGTACATTTGATGTGCAAACTAGTTGAATTGAGATTTGTTGAAAACTAGTTGAAAATTAAGGCCAATGTAAAGCCATGAGATTTTTATATGGTAAAATATGCAAGTATTTACTGAGCAGTACATTACCTGGACTTTAGACTTCTCCTCTTCGCATGTTTTAACTTGTGAGTTGGTGTCTTTTTCTTCCTCCACATTTTCTATAAGGTCAGAGTCCTGTATGCACATACACACAAATGCATGTATAATGAACTCTACTGTAGTTAATGTGCCAGCACTTCCAATGACATTTCCATAAACAGATTTACATAAAACTGCAGAAGGGGATTTACCATGTCAAACAGGGGAAGCAGTATCAAAACCATTTAAAACAACATTATTCTCCTTTGATAATTGTTATGACCTCATATTAATTGACAGATGAGATTACATGGAATATTAGTCTTTTCCTGCCTAAATGTAGATTCTTCATTTGAAGGCTTTACTCAGAAAATATTGATATAAAATGAATTGAATTAATCTATGGACAGTTCTAACAATATATTTATAATAATCATTTTTATTCTTCTTCTTATAAAATTTAAATTGTAATTGTAACATTTAAAAAAATCCATTACATTTTTAAAGTATGTAATAATAATTTATTTATAATTAATAATATGACTGTCTGAAGATTAAATATTTGGTAACTTTATTTTAAAGTGTCTTTGTTAAATGTTAAGTGTAGTTACTATAGTAATAATTATAAATGATGCATAATTACATGCAACTAACTCTAAACAAAACCCTAATCCTAGCCCTAAAGTACATGTAGTTAATTCATATTACCGGTACCAATACCTAAATGTATAATTTCACTGAAACAAGAACACCTTACAATAAAGTGTAACTGAGTATTTTAATGAAATTACATGAACCTACATTATTATTAGGGGCCAGCACCGAAGGTGCGGAGGCACCATATTGGATCTGTTCGGTTCTTATACTATTATTTAGGAGGCCAAGCACCGAAGGTGCGGAGGCAACCTATTGTATCTGTTCCGGTTCTTCTTAGGGCCAAGCACCGAAGGTGCGGGAGGGCACCTATTGTATCTGTACCGGTTCTTATTAGGGCCAAGACGAAGGTGCGGAGGCACTATTGTATCTGTTCCGGTTCTTTTAGGGGCCAAGCAACGAGGTGCGGAGGCTCCTATTGTATCTGTTACGGTTCTTATTGAAGGGGCAAGCACCGAAGGTGCGGAGGCCACTATTTGTATCTGTTAGGTTCTTATTATTTGGGCCCAAGCACCGAAGGTGCGGAGTCACCTATTGTATCTGTTTCCGGTTCTTTTATTTTTATTAATTCTTCTTCTTCTTCTTTCTTCCGACTGGCGTCTCATGGCAGCCCATAGAACGTTTTCCGGGAAAGTTGTTCCGGTTTGTCATTTGATAGTGGACAGTCCCAACAGTATATCGCACCAATTTATTGGTGTGTTTTAACTCATTCCCTCTAGCGCCACCACCTGTCCAAAGTTTCACTTTTTATTCTGCTAATAACTTTTGAACCGTAAGGGGCTATCAAACAAAATTCTTTTTTTCTTTGATTCCTGAGCTCATGCGATTCGATTGCATCCTAGGCCGTCATTTCCGTCAATAAATATTGTCCGCCATTTTGATTTGTCCAAAAAACCTATTTTGCGAACTCGACCTAGACGGTTTGTCCGATTTTTACCAAAATTGCACCAGTCTCATTAGGCAGATGCCGACACAATGTTATTGGAATTCAAGATGATCGCTTAGCAGTTTTCGATAAAACGTCACAAAACTAATTTTATACATAGCGCCTTGCGGAAAACAGACGTGAGGCTGTATTCCGCAACGCTTAATCGTATTCAGACCAAAATTGGTACATGTCATCAAAGTATGACTGGGCTACATGCCCGGGTTTTTTTCGGCGCAGCGCCACCTACTGGTCCGAGATATGAAAAAATGGCTATTTTTGGCTTCATAAACTTTGATTGTTTTGTCCAAATAATCATAAAAAGTGGTCTCGTTATTTTGGATTGGGCGTCATGCCGAGTCGACTGATATCCACTTTTCCAGATCGGGCCTTTTGGTCAGTCGGCCATTTGAATTATGTGCTATAATGCAGTATTTTTTTACGCATGACCGATATTGTTACGAAACCTCGGATTGGGTCATCAGTACGATGCCCCGAAGGAGCTGAGAAGTTTCGAAACGCGCCACATAGTGGTCAATAGTTAAAATTAAAATTTCAAAAATGAGAATAAATTTTGAAAAAATTATGCCTATTGTAAAAGGACACTGGTCTTAATAGATTCCTTGAGGGTCATGGCCGAGAAACATAGCTACCAAGTTTGACTTTATTTGGACGAACTTCTGTCCGCCATTCTTTATTTACTTTCAAAAACTTCTTTTTCGAACTTCTCATAGACCATTCGTCCGATTTTCACAAAAATTTGCACCCAGATCTTCTCCAGGTAGTGCCGACAAACAAGTTATGGAATTCAGGACGATTCGCTTAACAATTTTCGATAAACGCAACAAACTAATTTTACGTAGCGCTTGCAAAAAACAGACGTAAGGCTGTATTCTCGCAACGCTTCACATCGTATTCAGACCAACTTGGTATTATGTCCATCACAAGCATGACTTCAGGACTACATGTGCGTTTCAGCACAGCGGCCCACCTACTGGGCCAGAGATATGAAATAATATCAAATTTTTTGCTTATAACTTCGGGACAGTTTGTCCAAAATCAGAAAATTTGGTCTTGTAAGATGCACGGCGACATTGCCGCGTCGGACTGATATCCAATTTTACCATATGGCCCATTTTGGCTGTCGGGCATTTCGAAATTATGTGCTAAAATGCTGTATTTTTTTTTAAATTTGATGCTAAATGCTGTATTTTTTGATCGCATCAGAATTGTTACGAAACTCGGTTGGGTCATCAGTACCATGCCTTCCCTCTAGCGCCACCACCTGTCCAAAGTTTCACTTTTATTATGCTAATAACTTTTGAACCGTAAGGCCTATCAACAAAATTGTTTTTTTCCTCTGATTCCTGAGCTCACGACGATTCGATCGCATCCTATGACGTCATTTTCCGTCATAAATATATGGCCGCCATTTTGAATTGTCCAAAAAACCTACTTTTGCGAACTCGTCCTAGACGGTTTGTCCGATTTTCACCAAAATTGCACCAGATCATCTCCAGGCAGTGCCGACAAAAAGTTATGGAATTCAAGATGATTCGCTTAGCAGTTTTCGATAAACGCACAAACTAATTTAACGTAGCGCTTGCGAAAACAGACGTAAGGCTGTATCTCCGCAACGCTTAATTGTATTCAGACCAAACTTGGTACATGTCATCACAAGCATGACCTGAGGCTACATGCTGCGTTTCGGCGCAGCGCCACCTACTGGTCCGGAGATATGCAAAATTGCTATTTTTGCTCTTAACTTCTGAACGGTTTGTCCAAAAATCATAAAAGTGGCCTCGTTAGATTCAGGGCTTCATGCCGAGTCGACTGATATCCAATTTTCCCAGATCGGTCATTTTGGCTGTCGGCCATTTTGAATTATGTGCTAAAATGCTGTATTTTTTGAACGCATCAACGAATTGTTACGAAACTCGGTATGGGTCATCAGTACGATGCCCTGAAGGAGCCTGAGAAGTTTCGAAACAGCGCCACCTAGTGGTGAAATTAAAATCTAAAATGCTTATAACTCTGGCTGTGGTTGACGTATTTTCACGAACGTCATATTATTAGTCTCCTGAATCCTTTCCGAGTCCAACGATACCAGACTTGCCAGGTTTCGGCATATGGTTTGTGCAGCGTTGCAATTTAGCGCTTAAAAAACATTTGCAGATATCTTCGAAACCGCTAGTCCGATCAAGACGAAACCACCGTCAGAAGTTTGGAAACATAGGTCGCTGGCTATACGCCAATGCCCAAATGCCCAAATATTGATAGGAAGGGGTCGTAAAATTCAATCAAAGTCACGTGTCAGTCATTTTTGACGTGTTTTTTCACATAAATGTCTATAACTCCGAAGCGAATTGAGATATTTTCACCAAAATCGACACACATATGTATGGGCTCACTCTGAGGACACGTAAAAAAAATTGTAGGATTATACCTCTTGGTGGCGCTATAATAGAACAAAACGTGAAATTCCCATTGATTTCAATACAGTTTTGTGATGTAAAATGCTATACTTAATGAATGCATTGCTGTAACATTATGCAACACAGAAATTGCCACCAGCACCTTGCCCTGAAGGCACTGAAAAGATTTTGAGACAGCGCCACCTGTTGGTCAAAAATTCAAATTACATTTCCAAAAATGCTAATAACTTTTGAATAAAACAGCCTATTGTAATGACACTGGTCTTAATAGATTCCTTGGGTCATGCCGAGAACATGGATACCAATTTTGACGTATTTGGAGAAACTTCCTGTCCGCCATCTTGATTTTCATTGAATACCTACTTTTTCGAACTCCTTCAAGGCCGTTTGTCCGATTTTCACATAAATCGAATCCCACCATCTCCAGACTGTCCCGACTAAAAGTTATGGATTTCGTGACGATAGACGAAACCGTTTTCGTATACCGCAGCAGCAAAGTTGAGGCATGCTGCCAAAATGACTACTCGGGCTTTATCTCTGCAATGCCTTGACATTTTGACACCAAAGTTTGTATGTGTCATTGTCACCTCACTCTGACCACATCACATCGATTTCGTAACTGCGCCACCTATTGGTCGAAAGTGATAATCCATTAAATCATCTTAAAAGTTACTGTATATATGATTTTTAGCCATTTGCCCAAACTTCTCTTAAAATGGCTTTAATTGCTCCTTGCTGCAGTTGGTCTGCCACTCCCGCCCATGATGGCATCTGTTGCCGCTTCTGGCGCTTGGCCCCGGTAATGGCTGCTTGCAGCTATATTTATTCTTCTTCTTCTTCTTCTTCTTCCGACTGGGCGTCTATGGCAGCCCATAGAACCGTTTCCGGGAAAGTTGTTCCGATTTGACATTCTGATAGAGGACAGTCCCAACAGTAATTGCACCAATTTTGGTGTCTTTAACTCATTCCCTCTAGCGCCACCACCTGTCCAAAGTTTCACTTTTATTATGCTAATAACTTTTGAACCGTAAGGCCTATCAACAAAATTGTTTTTTCCTCAGATTCCTGAGCTCACGACGATTCGATCGCATCCTATGACGTCATTTTCCGTCATAAATATATGGCCGCCATTTTGAATTGTCCAAAAAAACTACTTTTGCGAACTCGTCCTAGACGGTTTGTCCGATTTTCACCAAAATTGCACCAGAACATCTCCAGGCAGTGCCGACAAAAAGTTATGGAATTCAAGATGATTCGCTTAGCAGTTTTCGATAAACGCACAAACTAATTTAACGTAGCGCTTGCGAAAACAGACGTAAGGCTGTATCTCCAGAACGCTTAATCGTATTCAGACCAAACTTGGTACATGTCATCACAAGCATGACCTGAGGCTACATGCTGCGTTTCGGCGCAGCGCCACCTACTGGTCCGGAGATATGAAAAATGGCTATTTTTGCTCTTAACTTCTGAACGGTTTGTCCAAAAATCATAAAAATGGTCTCGTTAGATTCAGGGCTTCATGCCGAGTCGACTGATATCCAATTTTCCCAGATCGGCCATTTTGGCTGTCGGCCATTTTGAATTATGTGCTAAAATGCTGTATTTTTTGAACGCATCAACGAATTGTTACGAAACTCGGTATGGGTCATCAGTACGATGCCCTGAAGGAGCCTGAGAAGTTTCGAAACAGCGCCACCTAGTGGTAAAATTAAAATCTAAAATGCTTATAACTCTGGCTGTGGTTGATGTATTTTCACGAACGTCATATTATTAGTCTCCTGAATCCTTTCCGAGTCCAACGATACCAGACTTGCCAGGTTTCGGCATATGGTTTGTGCAGCGTTGCAATTTAGCGCTTAAAAAACATTTGCCGATATCTTCGAAACCGCTAGTCCGATCAAGACGAAACCACCGTCAGAAGTTTGGAAACATAGGTCGCTGGCTATACGCCAATGCCCAAATGTCCAAATATTGATAGTAAGGGGTCTTTAAATTCAATCAAAGTCACGTGTCAGTCATTTTTTACGTGTTTTTTCACATAAATGTCTATAACTCCGAAGCGAATTGAGATATTTTCACCAAAATCGACACACATATGTATGGGCTCACTCTGAGGACACGTAAAAAAAATTGTAGGATTATACCTCTTGGTGGCGCTATAATAGAACAAAACGTGAAATTCCCATTGATTTCAATACAGTTTTGTGATGTAAAATGCTATACTTAATGAATGCATTGCTGTAACATTATGCAACTCAGAAATTGCCACCAGCACCTTGCCCTGAAGGCACTGAAAAGATTTTGAGACAGCGCCACCTGTTGGTCAAAAATTCAAATTACATGTCCAAAAATGCTAATAACTTTTGAATAAAACAGCCTATTGTAATGACACTGGTCTTAATAGATTCCTTGGGTCATGCCGAGAACATGGATACCAATTTTGACGTATTTGGAGAAACTTCCTGTCCGCCATCTTGATTTTCATTGAATACCTACTTTTTCGAACTCCTTCAAGGCCGTTTGTCCGATTTTCACCAAAATCGAATCCCACCATCTCCAGACCGTCCCGACTAAAAGTTATGGATTTCGTGACGATAGACGAAACCGTTTTCGTATACCGCAGCAGCAAAGTTGAGGCATGCTGCCAAAATGACTACTCGGGCTTTATCTCTGCAATGCTTTGACATTTTGACACCAAAGTTTGTATGTGTCATTGTCACCTCACTCTGACCACATCACATCGATTTCGTAACTGCGCCACCTATTGGTCGAAAGTGATAATCCATTAAATCATCTTAAAAGTTACTGTATATATGATTTTTTAGCCATTTGCCCAAACTTCTCTTAAAATGTCTTTAATTGCTCCTTGCTGCAGTTGGTCTGCCACTCCCGCCCATGATGGCATCTGTTGCCGCTTCTTGCGCTTGGCCCCGGTAATGGCTGCTTGCAGCTATATTTAGGGGCCAAGCACCGAAGGTGCGGAGGCACCTATTGTATCTGTTCCGGTTCTTATTATTATTATTAGGGGCCAAGCACCGAAGGTGCGGAGGCACCTATTGTATCTGTTCCGGTTCTTATTATTATTATTATTCTTCTTCTTCTTCTTCTTCCGACTGGGCCTCTATGGCAGCCCATAGAACCGTGTCCGGGAAAGTTGTTCCGATTTGACATTCTGATAGAGGACAGTCCCAACAGTAATTGCACCAATTTTGGTGTCTTTAACTCATTCCCTCTAGCGCCACCACCTGTCCAAAGTTTCACTTTTATTATGCTAATAACTTTTGAACCGTAAGGCCTATCAACAAAATTGTTTTTTCCTCAGATTCCTGAGCTCACGACGATTCGATCGCATCCTATGACGTCATTTTCCGTCATAAATATATGGCCGCCATTTTGAATTGTCCAAAAAACCTACTTTTGCGAACTCGTCCTAGACGGTTTGTCCGATTTTCACCAAAATTGCACCAGATCATCTCCAGGCAGTGTCGACAAAAAGTTATGGAATTCAAGATGATTCGCTTAGCAGTTTTCGATAAACGCACAAACTAATTTAACGTAGCGCTTGCGAAAACAGACGTAAGGCTGTATCTCCAGAACGCTTAATCGTATTCAGACCAAACTTGGTACATGTCATCACAAGCATGACCTGAGGCTACATGCTGCGTTTCGGCGCAGCGCCACCTACTGGTCCGGAGATATGAAAAATGGCTATTTTTGCTCTTAACTTCTGAACGGTTTGTCCAAAAATCATAAAAATGGTCTCGTTAGATTCAGGGCTTCATGCCGAGTCGACTGATATCCAATTTTCCCAGATCGGCCATTTTGGCTGTCGGCCATTTTGAATTATGTGCTAAAATGCTGTATTTTTTGAACGCATCAACGAATTGTTACGAAACTCGGTATGGGTCATCAGTACGATGCCCTGAAGGAGCCTGAGAAGTTTCGAAACAGCGCCACCTAGTGGTAAAATTAAAATCTAAAATGCTTATAACTCTGGCTGTGGTTGATGTATTTTCACGAACGTCATATTATTAGTCTCCTGAATCCTTTCCGAGTCCAACGATACCAGACTTGCCAGGTTTCGGCATATGGTTTGTGCAGCGTTGCAATTTAGCGCTTAAAAAACATTTGCCGATATCTTCGAAACCGCTAGTCCGATCAAGACGAAACCACCGTCAGAAGTTTGGAAACATAGGTCGCTGGCTATACACTAATGCCCAAATGCCCAAATATTGATAGTAAGGGGTCGTAAAATTCAATCAAAGTCACGTGTCAGTCATTTTTTACGTGTTTTTTCACATAAATGTCTATAACTCCGAAGCGAATTGAGATATTTTCACCAAAATCGACACACATATGTATGGGCTCACTCTGAGGACACGTAAAAAAAATTGTAGGATTATACCTCTTGGTGGCGCTATAATAGAACAAAACGTGAAATTCCCATTGATTTCAATACAGTTTTGTGATGTAAAATGCTATACTTAATGAATGCATTGCTGTAACATTATGCAACTCAGAAATTGCCACCAGCACCTTGCCCTGAAGGCACTGAAAAGATTTTGAGACAGCGCCACCTGTTGGTCAAAAATTCAAATTACATTTCCAAAAATGCTAATAACTTTTGAATAAAACAGCCTATTGTAATGACACTGGTCTTAATAGATTCCTTGGGTCATGCCGAGAACATGGATACCAATTTTGACGTATTTGGAGAAACTTCCTGTCCGCCATCTTGATTTTCATTGAATACCTACTTTTTCGAACTCCTTCAAGGCCGTTTGTCCGATTTTCACCAAAATCGAATCCTACCATCTCCAGACCGTGCCGACTAAAAGTTATGGATTTCGTGACGATAGACGAAACCGTTTTCGTATACCGCAGCAGCAAAGTTGAGGCATGCTGCCAAAATGACTACTCGGGCTTTATCTCTGCAATGCCTTGACATTTTGACACCAAAGTTTGTATGTGTCATTGTCATCTCACTCTGACCACATCACATCGATTTAGTAACTGCGCCACCTATTGGTCGAAAGTGATAATCCATTAAATCATCTTAAAAGTTACTGTATATATGATTTTTTAGCCATTTGCCCAAACTTCTCTTAAAATGTCTTTAATTGCTCCTTGCTGCAGTTGGTCTGCCACTCCCGCCCATGATGGCATCTGTTGCCGCTTCTTGCGCTTGGCCCCGGTAATGGCTGCTTGCAGCTATATTTCTTCTTCTTCTTCTTCTTCTTCCGACTGGGCCTCTATGGCAGCCCATAGAACCGTGTCCGGGAAAGTTGTTCCGATTTGACATTCTGATAGAGGACAGTCCCAACAGTAATTGCACCAATTTTGGCGTCTTTAACTCATTCCCTCTAGCGCCACCACCTGTCCAAAGTTTCACTTTTATTATACTAATAACTTTTGAACCGTAAGGCCTATCAACAAAATTGTTTTTTCCTCTGATTCCTGAGCTCACGACGATTCGATCGCATCCTATGACGTCATTTTCCGTCATAAATATATGGCCGCCATTTTGAATTGTCCAAAAAACCTACTTTTGCGAACTCGTCCTAGACGGTTTGTCCGATTTTCACCAAAATTGCACCAGATCATCTCCAGGCAGTGCCGACAAAAAGTTATGGAATTCAAGATGATTCGCTTAGCAGTTTTCGATAAACGCACAAACTAATTTAACGTAGCGCTTGCGAAAACAGACGTAAGGCTGTATCTCCAGAACGCTTAATCGTATTCAGACCAAACTTGGTACATGTCATCACAAGCATGACCTGAGGCTACATGCTGCGTTTCGGCGCAGCGCCACCTACTGGTCCGGAGATATGAAAAATGGCTATTTTTGCTCTTAACTTCTGAACGGTTTGTCCAAAAATCATAAAAGTGGTCTCGTTAGATTCAGGGCTTCATGCCGAGTCGACTGATATCCAATTTTCCCAGATCGGCCATTTTGGCTGTCGGCCATTTTGAATTATGTGCTAAAATGCTGTATTTTTTGAACGCATCAACGAATTGTTACGAAACTCGGTATGGGTCATCAGTACGATGCCCTGAAGGAGCCTGAGAAGTTTCGAAACAGCGCCACCTAGTGGTAAAATTAAAATCTAAAATGCTTATAACTCTGGCTCTGGTTGACGTATTTTCACGAACGTCATATTATTAGTCTCCTGAATCCTTTCCGAGTCCAACGATACCAGACTTGCCAGGTTTCGGCATATGGTTTGTGCAGCGTTGCAATTTAGCGCTTAAAAAACATTTGCCAATATCTTCGAAACCGCTAGTCCGATCAAGACGAAACCACCGTCAGAAGTTTGAAAACATAGGTCGCTGGCTATACGCCAATGCCCAAATGCCCAAATATTGATAGTAAGGGGTCGTAAAATTCAATCAAAGTCACGTGTCAGTCATTTTTGACGTGTTTTTTCACATAAATGTCTATAACTCCGAAGCGAATTGAGATATTTTCACCAAAATCGACACACATATGTATGGGCTCACTCTGAGGACACGTAAAAAAAATTGTAGGATTATACCTCTTGGTGGCGCTATAATAGAACAAAACGTGAAATTCCCATTGATTTCAATACAGTTTTGTGATGTAAAATGCTATACTTAATGAATGCATTGCTGTAACATTATGCAACTCAGAAATTGCCACCAGCACCTTGCCCTGAAGGCACTGAAAAGATTTTGAGACAGCGCCACCTGTTGGTCAAAAATTCAAATTACATTTCCAAAAATGCTAATAACTTTTGAATAAAACAGCCTATTGTAATGACACTGGTCTTAATAGATTCCTTGGGTCATGCCGAGAACATGGATACCAATTTTGACGTATTTGGAGAAACTTCCTGTCCGCCATCTTGATTTTCATTGAATACCTACTTTTTCGAACTCCTTCAAGGCCGTTTGTCCGATTTTCACCAAAATCGAATCCCACCATCTCCAGACCGTCCCGACTAAAAGTTATGGATTTCGTGACGATAGACGAAACCGTTTTCGTATACCGCAGCAGCAAAGTTGAGGCATGCTGCCAAAATGACTACTCGGGCTTTATCTCTGCAATGCCTTGACATTTTGACACCAAAGTTTGTATGTGTCATTGTCACCTCACTCTGACCACATCACATCGATTTCGTAACTGCGCCACCTATTGGTCGAAAGTGATAATCCATTAAATCATCTTAAAAGTTACTGTATGTATGATTTTTTAGCCATTTGCCCAAACTTCTCTTAAAATGTCTTTAATTGCTCCTTGCTGCAGTTGGTCTGCCACTCCCGCCCATGATGGCATCTGTTGCCGCTTCTTGCGCTTGGCCCCGGTAATGGCTGCTTGCAGCTATATTTATTATTCTTCTTCTTCTTCCGACTGGGCGTCTATGGCAGCCCATAGAACCGTTCCCGGGAAAGTTGTTCCGATTTGACATTCTGATAGAGGACAGTCCCAACAGTAATTGCACCAATTTTGGTGTCTTTAACTCATTCCCTCTAGCGCCACCAACTGTCCAAAATTTCACTTTTATTATGCTAATAACTTTTGAACCGTAAGGCCTATCAACAAAATTCTTTTTTCTTCTGATTCCTGAGCTCACGGCGATTCGATTGCATCATATGACGTCAATTTCCGTCATAAAAATATGGCCGCCATTTTGAATTGTCCAAAAAACCTACTTTTGCGAACTCGTCCTAGACGGTTTGTCCGATTTTCACCAAAATTGCACCAGATCATCTCCAGGCAGTGCCGACAAAAAGTTATGGAATTCAAGATGATTCGCTTAGCAGTTTTCGATAAACGCACAAACTAATTTAACGTAGCGCTTGCGAAAACAGACGTAAGGCTGTATCTCCGCAACGCTTAATCGTATTCAGACCAAACTTGGTACATGTCATCACAAGCATGACTTGAGGCTACATGCTGCGTTTCGGCGCAGCGCCACCTACTGTTCCGGAGATATGAAAAATGGCTATTTTTGCTTATAACTTCTGAACGGTTTGTCCAAAAATCATAAAAGGGGTCTCGTTAGATTCAGAGCGTCATGCCGAGTCGACTGATATCCAATTTTCCCAGATCGGCCATTTTGGCTGTCGGCCATTTTGAATTATGTGCTAAAATGCTGTATTTTTTGAACGCATCAACGAATTGTTACGAAACTCGGTATGGGTCATCAGTACGATGCCCTGAAGGAGCCTGAGAAGTTTCGAAACAGCGCCACCTAGTGGTAAAATTAAAATCTAAAATGCTTATAACTCTGGCTGTGGTTGACGTATTTTCACGAAAGTCATATTATTAGTCTCCTGAATCCTTTCCAAGTCCAACGATACCAGACTTGCCAGGTTTCGGCATATGGTTTGTGCAGCGTTGCAATTTAGCGCTTAAAAAACATTTGCAGATATCTTCGAAACCGCTAGTCCGATCAAGACGAAACCACCGTCAGAAGTTTGGAAACATAGGTCGCTGGCTATACGCCAATGCCCAAATGCCCAAATATTGATAGTAAGGGGTCGTAAAATTCAATCAAAGTCACGTGTCAGTCATTTTTGACGTGTTTTTTCACATAAATGTCTATAACTCCGAAGCGAATTGAGATATTTTCACCAAAATCGACACACATATGTATGGGCTCACTCTGAGGACACGTAAAAAAAATTGTAGGATTATACCTCTTGGTGGCGCTATAATAGAACAAAACGTGAAATTCCCATTGATTTCAATACAGTTTTGTGATGTAAAATGCTATACTTAATGAATGCATTGCTGTAACATTATGCAACTCAGAAATTGCCACCAGCACCTTGCCCTGAAGGCACTGAAAAGATTTTGAGACAGCGCCACCTGTTGGTCAAAAATTCAAATTACATTTCCAAAAATGCTAATAACTTTTGAATAAAACAGCCTATTGTAATGACACTGGTCTTAATAGATTCCTTGGGTCATGCCGAGAACATGGATACCAATTTTGACGTATTTGGAGAAACTTCCTGTCCGCCATCTTGATTTTCATTGAATACCTACTTTTTCGAACTCCTTCAAGGCCGTTTGTCCGATTTTCACCAAAATCGAATCCTACCATCTCCAGACCGTGCCGACTAAAAGTTATGGATTTCGTGACGATAGACAAAACCGTTTTCGTATACCGCAGCAGCAAAGTTGAGGCATGCTGCCAAAATGACTACTCAGGCTTTATCTCTGCACTGCCTTGACATTTTGACACCAAAGTTTGTATGTGTCATTGTCACCTCACTCTGACCACATCACATCGATTTCGTAACTGCGCCACCTATTGGTCGAAAGTGATAATCCATTAAATCATCTTAAAAGTTACTGTATGTATGATTTTTTAGCCATTTGCCCAAACTTCTCTTAAAATGTCTTTAATTGCTCCTTGCTGCAGTTGGTCTGCCACTCCCGCCCATGATGGCATCTGTTGCCGCTTCTTGCGCTTGGCCCCGGTAATGGCTGCTTGCAGCTATATTTATTATTATTATTCTTCTTCTTCTTCCGACTGGGCCTCTATGGCAGCCCATAGAACCGTGTCCGGGAAAGTTGTTCCGATTTGACATTCTGATAGAGGACAGTCCCAACAGTAATTGCACCAATTTTGGTGTCTTTAACTCATTCCCTCTAGCGCCACCACCTGTCCAAAGTTTCACTTTTATTATGCTAATAACTTTTGAACCGTAAGGCCTATCAACAAAATTCTTTTTTCCTCTGATTCCTGATCTCACGACGATTCGATCGCATCCTATGACGTCATTTTCCGTCATAAATATATGGCCGCCATTTTGAATTGTCCAAAAAACCTACTTTTGCGAACTCGTCCTAGACGGTTTGTCCGATTTTCACCAAAATTGCACCAGATCATCTCCAGGCAGTGCCGACAAAAAGTTATGGAATTCAAGATGATTCGCTTAGCAGTTTTCGATAAACGCACAAACTAATTTAACGTAGCGCTTGCGAAAACAGACGTAAGGCTGTATCTCCGCAACGCTTAATCGTATTCAGACCAAACTTGGTACATGTCATCACAAGCATGACCTGAGGCTACATGCTGCGTTTCGGCGCAGCGCCACCTACTGGTCCGGAGATATGAAAAATGGCTATTTTTGCTTATAACTTCTGATTGTTTCGTCCAAAAAACATAAAAGTGGTCTCGTTAGATTCAGGGCGTCATGCCGAGTCGACTGATATCCAATTTTCCCAGATCGGAAATTTTGGCTGTCGGCCATTTTGAATTATGTGCTAAAATGCTGTATTTTTTGAACGCATCAACGAATTGTTACGAAACTCGGTATGGGTCATCAGTACGATGCCCTGAAAGAGCCTGAGAAGTTTCGAAACAGCGCCACCTAGTGGTAAAATTAAAATCTAAAATGCTTATAACTCTGGCTGTGGTTGACGTATTTTCACGAAAGTCATATTATTAGTCTCCTGAATCCTTTCCGAGTCCAACGATACCAGACTTGCCAGGTTTCGGCATATGGTTTGTGCAGCGTTGCAATTTAGCGCTTAAAAAACATTTGCAGATATCTTCGAAACCGCTAGTCCGATCAAGACGAAACCACCGTCAGAAGTTTGGAAACATAGGTCGCTGGCTATACGCTAATGCCCAAATATTGATAGTAAGGGGTCGTAAAATTCAATCAAAGTCACGTGTCAGTCATTTTTGACGTGTTTTTTCACATAAATGTCTTTAACTCTGAAGCGAATTGAGATATTTTCACCAAAATCGACACACATATGTATGGGCTCACTCTGAGGACACGTAAAAAAAATTTTAGGATTATACCTCTTGGCGGCGCTATAAATAGAACAAAACGTGAAATTCCCATTGATTTCAATACAGTTTTGTGATGTAAAATGCTATACTTAACGAATGCATTGCTGTAACATTATGCAACTCAGAAATTGCCACCAGCACCTTGCCCTGAAGGCACTGAAAAGATTTTGAGACAGCGCCACCTGTTGGTCAAAAATTCAAATTACATTTCCAAAAATGCTAATAACTTTTGAATAAAACAGCCTATTGTAATGACACTGGTCTTAATAGATTCCTTGGGTCATGCCGAGAACATGGATACCAATTTTGACGTATTTGGAGAAACTTCCTGTCCGCCATCTTGATTTTCATTGAATACCTACTTTTTCGAACTCCTTCAAGGCCGTTTGTCCGATTTTCACCAAAATCGAATCCTACCATCTCCAGACCGTGCCGACTAAAAGTTATGGATTTCGTGACGATAGACGAAACCGTTTTCGTATACCGCAGCAGCAAAGTTGAGGCATGCTGCCAAAATGACTACTCGGGCTTTATCTCTGCAATGCTTTGACATTTTGACACCAAAGTTTGTATGTGTCATTGTCACCTCACTCTGACCACATCACATCGATTTCGTAACTGCGCCACCTATTGGTCGAAAGTGATAATCCATTAAATCATCTTAAAAGTTACTGTATATATGATTTTTTAGCCATTTGCCCAAACTTCTCTTAAAATGTCTTTAATTGCTCCTTGCTGCAGTTGGTCTGCCACTCCCGCCCATGATGGCATCTGTTGCCGCTTCTTGCGCTTGGCCCCGGTAATGGCTGCTTGCAGCTATATTTATTCTTCTTCTTCTTCTTCCGACTGGGCCTCTATGGCAGCCCATAGAACCGTGTCCGGGAAAGTTGTTCCGATTTGACATTCTGATAGAGGACAGTCCCAACAGTAATTGCACCAATTTTGGTGTCTTTAACTCATTCCCTCTAGCGCCACCACCTGTCCAAAGTTTCACTTTTATTATGCTAATAACTTTTGAACCGTAAGGCCTATCAACAAAATTCTTTTTTCCTCTGATTCCTGAGCTCATGACGATTCGATTGCATCCTATGACGTCATTTTCCGTCATAAATATATGGCCGCCATTTTGAATGGTCCAAAAAACCTACTTTTGCGAACTCGTCCTAGACGGTTTGTCAGATTTTCACCAAAATTGCACCAGATCATCTCCAGGCAGGGCCGACAAAAAGTTATGGAATTCAAGTTGATTCGTCAAACCGTTTTCGATAAACGCACAAACTAATTTTACGAAGCGCTTGCGAAAACAGACGTAAGGCTGTATCTCCGCAACGCTTAATCGTATTCAGACCAAACTTGGTACATGTCATCACAAGCATGACCTGAGGCTACATGCTGCGTTTCGGCGCAGCGCCACCTACTGGTCCGGAGATATGAAAAATGGCTATTTTTGCTTATAACTTCTGATTGTTTCGTCCAAAAAACATAAAAGTGGTCTCGTTAGATTCAGGGCGTCATGCCGAGTCGACTGATATCCAATTTTCCCAGATCGGCAATTTTGGCTGTCGGCCATTTTGAATTATGTGCTAAAATGCTGTATTTTTTGAACGCATCAACGAATTGTTACGAAACTCGGTATGGGTCATCAGTACGATGCCCTGAAGGAGCCTGAGAAGTTTCGAAACAGCGCCACCTAGTGGTAAAATTAAAATCTAAAATGCTTATAACTCTGGCTGTGGTTGACGTATTTTCACGAAAGTCATATTATTAGTGTCCTGAATCCTTTCCGAGTCCAACGATACCAGACTTGCCAGGTTTCGGCATATGGTTTGTGCAGCGTTGCAATTTAGCGCTTAAAAAACATTTGCAGATATCTTCGAAACCGCTAGTCCGATCAAGACGAAACCACCGTCAGAAGTTTGGAAACATAGGTCGCTGGCTATACGCTAATGCCCAAATGCCCAAATATTGATAGTAAGGGGTCGTAAAATTCAATCAAAGTCACGTGTCAGTCATTTTTGACGTGTTTTTTCACATAAATGTCTATAACTCCGAAGCGAATTGAGATATTTTCACCAAAATCGACACACATATGTATGGGCTCACTCTGAGGACACGTGAAAAAAATAGTAGGATTATACCTCTTGGTGGCGCTATAATAGAACAAAACGTGAAATTCCCATTGATTTCAATACAGTTTTGTGATGTAAAATGCTATACTTAATGAATGCATTGCTGTAACATTATGCAACTCAGAAATTGCCACCAGCACCTTGCCCTGAAGGCACTGAAAAGATTTTGAGACAGCGCCACCTGTTGGTCAAAAATTCAAATTACATTTCCAAAAATGCTAATAACTTTTGAATAAAACAGCCTATTGTAATGACACTGGTCTTAATAGATTCCTTGGGTCATGCCGAGAACATGGATACCAATTTTGACGTATTTGGAGAAACTTCCTGTCCGCCATCTTGATTTTCATTGAATACCTACTTTTTCGAACTCCTTCAAGGCCGTTTGTCCGATTTTCACCAAAATCGAATCCCACCATCTCCAGACCGTGCCGACTAAAAGTTATGGATTTCTTGACGATAGACGAAACCGTTTTCGTATACCGCAGCAGCAAAGTTGAGGCATGCTGACAAAATGACTACTCGGGCTTTATCTCTGCAATGCCTTGACATTTTGACACCAAAGTTTGTATGTGTCATTGTCACCTCACTCTGACCACATCACATCGATTTCGTAACTGCGCCACCTATTGGTCGAAAGTGATAATCCATTAAATCATCTTAAAAGTTACTGTATATATGATTTTTTAGCCATTTGCCCAAACTTCTCTTAAAATGTCTTTAATTGCTCCTTGCTGCAGTTGGTCTGCCACTCCCGCCCATGATGGCATCTCATGCCGCTTCTTGCGCTTGGCCCCGGTAATGGCTGCTTGCAGCTATATTTATTAGGGGCCAAGCACCGAAGGTGCGGAGGCACCTATTGTATCTGTTCCGGTTCTTATTATTATTATTATTCTTCTTCTTCTTCCGACTGGGCGTCTATGGCAGCCCATAGAACCGTGTCCGGGAAAGTTGTTCCGATTTGACATTCTGATAGAGGACAGTCCCAACAGTAATTGCACCAATTTTGGTGTCTTTAACTCATTCCCTCTAGCGCCACCACCTGTCCAAAGTTTCACTTTTATTATGCTAATAACTTTTGAACCGTAAGGCCTATCAAAAAAAATGTTTTTTCCTTTGATTCCTGAGCTCACGACGATTCGATCGCATCCTATGACGTCATTTTCCGTCATAAATATATGGCCGCCATTTTGAATTGTCCAAAAAACCTACTTTTGCGAACTCGTCCTAGACGGTTTGTCCGATTTTCACCAAAATTGCACCAGATCATATCCAGGCAGTGCCGACAAAAAGTTATGGAATTCAAGTTGATTTGTCAAACCGTTTTCGATAAACGCACAAACTAATTTTACGAAGCGCTTGCGAAAACAGACGTAAGGCTGTATCTCCGCAACGCTTAATCGTATTCAGACCAAACTTGGTACATGTCATCAGAAGCATGACCTGAGGCTACATGCTGCGTTTCGGCGCAGCGCCACCTACTGGTCCGGAGATATGAAAAATGGCTATTTTTGCTCTTAACTTCTGAACGGTTTGTCCAAAAATCATAAAAGTGGTCTCGTTAGATTCAGGGCGTCATGCCGAGTCGACTGATATCCAATTTTCCCAGATCGGCCATTTTGGCTGTCGGCCATTTTGAATTATGTGCTAAAATGCTGTATTTTTTGAACGCATCAACGAATTGTTACGAAACTCGGTATGGGTCATCAGTACGATGCCCCGAAGGAGCCTGAGAAGTTTCGAAACAGCGCCACCTAGTGGTCAAAAGTTAAAATTAAATTTCCAAAAATGCTAATAACTTTTGAAAAAATATGCCTATTGTAATGACACTGGTCTTAATAGATTCCTTGGGTCATGCCGAGAACATAGATACCAAGTTTGACGTATTTGGACGAACTTCCTGTCCGCCATCTTTATTTACTTTCAAAACCTTCTTTTTCGAACTTCTCCTAGACCATTCGTCCGATTTTCACCAAAATCGCACCAGATCATCTCCAGGTAGTGCCGACAAAAAGTTATGGAATTCAAGACGATTCGCTTAACAATTTTCGATAAACGCAACAAACTAATTTTACGTAGCGCTTGCAAAAACAGACGTAAGGCTGTATCTCCGCAACGCTTAATCGTATTCAGACCAAACTTGGTATATGTCATCACAAGCATGACTTGAGGCTACATGCTGCGTTTCGGCGCAGCGCCACCTACTGGTCCGGAGATATGAAAAATGGCTATTTTTGCTCTTAACTTCTGATTGTTTCGTCCAAAAATCATAAAAGTGGTCTCGTTAGATTCAGGGCGTCATGCCGAGTCGACTGATATCCAATTTTCCCAGATCGGCAATTTTGGCTGTCGGCCATTTTGAATTATGTGCTAAAATGCCGTATTTTTTGAACGCATCAACGAATTGTTACGAAACTCGGTATGGGTCATCAGTACGATGCCCTGAAGGAGCCTGAGAAGTTTCGAAACAGCGCCACCTAGTGGTAAAATTAAAATCCAAAATGCTTATAACTCTGGCTGTGGTTGACGTATTTTCACGAAAGTCATATTATTAGTCTCCTGAATCCTTTCCGAGTCCAACGATACCAGACTTGCCAGGTTTCGGCATATGGTTTGTGCAGCGTTGCAATTTAGCGCTTAAAAAACATTTGCAGATATCTTCGAAACCGCTAGTCCGATCAAGACGAAACCACCGTCAGAAGTTTGGAAACATAGGTCGCTGGATATACGCCAATGCCCAAATGCCCAAATATTGATAGTAAGGGGTCGTAAAATTCAATCAAAGTCACGTGTCAGTCATTTTTGACGTGTTTTTTCACATAAATGTCTATAACTCCGAAGCGAATTGAGATATTTTCACCAAAATCGACACACATATGTATGGGCTCACTCTGAGGACACATAAAAAAAATTGTAGGATTATACCTCTTGGTGGCGCTATAATAGAACAAAACGTGAAATTCCCATTGATTTCAATACAGTTTTGTGATGTAAAATGCTATACTTAATGAATGCATTGCTGTAACATTATGCAACTCAGAAATTGCCACCAGCACCTTGCCCTGAAGGCACTGAAAAGATTTTGAGACAGCGCCACCTGTTGGTCAAAAGTTAAAATTAAATTTCCAAAAATGCTAATAACTTTTGAATAAAACAGCTTATTGTAATGACACTGGTCTTAATAGATTCCTTGGGTTGTGCCGAGAACATGGATACCAATTTTGACGTATTTGGAGAAACTTCCTGTCCACCATCTTGATTTTCATCGAATACCTACTTTTTCGAACTCCTTCAAGGCCGTTTGTCCGATTTTCACCAAAATCGAATCCTACCATCTCCAGACCGTGCCAACTAAAAATTGTGGATTTCGTGACGATAGACGAAACCGTTTTCGTATACCGCAGCAGCAAAGTTGAGGCATGCTGCCAAAATGGCTACTCGGGCTTTATCTCTGCAATGCTTTGACATTTTGACACCAAAGTTTGTATGTGTCATTGTCACCTCACTCTGACCACATCACATCGATTTCGTAACTGCGCCACCTATTGGTCGAAAGTGATAATCCATTAAATCATCTTAAAAGTTACTGTATATATGATTTTTTAGCCATTTGCCCAAACTTCTCTTAAAATGTCTTTAATTGCTCCTTGCTGCAGTTGGTCTGCCACTCCCGCCCATGATGGCATCTGTTGCCGCTTCTTGCGCTTGGCCCCGGTAATGGCTGCTTGCAGCTATATTTCTTCTTCTTCTTCTTCTTCTTCTTCTTCTTCTTCCGACTGGGCGTCTATGGCAGCCCATAGAACCGTGTCCGGGAAAGTTGTTCCGATTTGACATTCTGATAGAGGACAGTCCCAACAGTAATTGCACCAATTTTGGTGTCTTTAACTCATTCCCTCTAGCGCCACCACCTGTCCAAAGTTTCACTTTTATTATGCTAATAACTTTTGAACCGTAAGGCCTATCAACAAAATTCTTTTTTCCTCTGATTCCTGAGCTCATGACGATTCGATTGCATCCTATGACGTCATTTTCCGTCATAAAAATATGGCCGCCATTTTGAATTGTCCAAAAAACCTACTTTTGCGAACTCGTCCTAGACGGTTTGTCCGATTTTCACCAAAATTGCACCAGATCATCTCCAGCCAGTGCCGACAAAAAGTTATGGAATTCAAGAAGATTCGTCAAACCGTTTTCGATAAACGCACAAACTAATTTAACGTAGCGCTTGCGAAAACAGACGTAAGGCTGTATCTCCGCAACGCTTAATCGTATTCAGACCAAACTTGGTACATGTCATCACAAGCATGACCTGAGGCTACATGCTGCGTTTCGGCGCAGCGCCACCTACTGGTCCGGAGATATGAAAAATGGCTATTTTTGCTTATAACTTCTGATTGTTTCGTCCAAAAAACATAAAAGTGGTCTCGTTAGATTCAGGGCGTCATGCCGAGTCGACTGATATCCAATTTTCCCAGATCGGCAATTTTGGCTGTCGGCCATTTTGAATTATGTGCTAAAATGCTGTATTTTTTGAACGCATCAACGAATTGTTACGAAACTCGGTATGGGTCATCAGTACGATGCCCTGAAGGAGCCTGAGAAGTTTCGAAACAGCGCCACCTAGTGGTAAAATTAAAATCTAAAATGCTTATAACTCTGGCTGTGGTTGACGTATTTTCACGAAAGTCATATTATTAGTCTCCTGAATCCTTTCCGAGTCCAACGATACCAGACTTGCCTGGTTTCGGCATATGGTTTGTGCAGCGTTGCAATTTAGCGCTTAAAAAACATTTGCAGATATCTTCGAAACCGCTAGTCCGATCAAGACGAAACCACCGTCAGAAGTTTGGAAACATAGGTCGCTGGCTATACGCTAATGCCCAAATGCCCAAATATTGATAGTAAGGGGTCGTAAAATTCAATCAAAGTCACGTGTCAGTCATTTTTGACGTGTTTTTTCACATAAATGTCTATAACTCCGAAGCGAATTGAGATATTTTCACCAAAATCGACACACATATGTATGGGCTCACTCTGAGGACACGTAAAAAAAATTGTAGGATTATACCTCTTGGTGGCGCTATAATAGAACAAAACGTGAAATTCCCATTGATTTCAATACAGTTTTGTGATGTAAAATGCTATACTTAATGAATGCATTGCTGTAACATTATGCAACTCAGAAATTGCCACCAGCACCTTGCCCTGAAGGCACTGAAAAGATTTTGAGACAGCGCCACCTGTTGGTCAAAAATTCAAATTACATTTCCAAAAATGCTAATAACTTTTGAATAAAACAGCCTATTGTAATGACACTGGTCTTAATAGATTCCTTGGGTCATGCCGAGAACATGGATACCAATTTTGACGTATTTGGAGAAACTTCCTGTCCGCCATCTTGATTTTCATCGAATACATACTTTTTCGAACTCCTTCAAGGCCGATTGTCCGATTTTCACCAAAATCGAATCCTACCATCTCCAGACCGTGCCGACTAAAAGTTATGGATTTCGTGACGATAGACGAAACCGTTTTCGTATACCGCAGCAGCAAAGTTGAGGCATGCTGCCAAAATGACTACTCAGGCTTTATCTCTGCAATGTCTTGACATTTTGACACCAAAGTTTGTATGTGTCATTGTCACCTCACTCTGACCACATCACATCAATTTCGTAACTGCGCCACCTATTGGTCGAAAGTGATAATCCATTAAATCATCTTAAAAGTTACTGTATATATGATTTTTTAGCCATTTGCCCAAACTTCTCTTAAAATGTCTTTAATTGCTCCTTGCTGCAGTTGGTCTGCCACTCCCGCCCATGATGGCATCTGTTGCCGCTTCTTGCGCTTGGCCCCGGTAATGGCTGCTTGCAGCTATATTTAATATTATTATTACAAAATATATAAATTATAATACCAACATTTTAAAAAATGTAAAGTATTATAACATTAATTAAATGTAATACCACTTTAAATGTAAAAATGTAATCGATCACTTTTTAAAATGTTATAATTGTTAAATGGCTAAAATTAATTTAATTTTCTTTGACATTTATTAACTATGAAGTTGTCCTCTCACCTCACTGCTGTGTTCAGAGTCATCTACCAGCACAGGTGAAGTTGAGGGAGAGTCTGAGATCAGTGTGTCTGTCAGTGAGAGTTCACTCATGGCACTGAGCTCATCAGACGTCGGGGAGCCTGTGGAACCATTACTCTCTGACACAGACTCATCAGCATCTTCTGTTTGACTCTCTAATTGAGCAGCTTTCAGCGCAGCGGACAACACCTTCACTTGAGCTGCGAGTGGAAAGCAAACGGGGGAATGAATAACTACAATTCCCTACTCGGAAAAGAGCAAAAGAACATGAACTCTTTTCACCATCACCTTGAACATCAGGATCATCTAGGTGGGGCTGAAGACAGTCCAAAACTTTCTGGATCTGGGAGCTGGTGGTAGGGCCTTGTGCATCTAAACTTGGCAAGTTGTCTTTCCCTCCTCTCATGGTCTCTTCTTTTTCTTTCACCACATCTCTTTTCTCTCCTTGTAGTAGCCGCAGGTCTTGGGTAATGTCAGGTAGTGGGGGTCTCCAGAAGTTGAATGAGTTGAACATTGTGCAGTCGTCCATCTTCTGGTGGGACGAAGGGGTTGAGCATTCAGGCTGGTTCTGGCTGGTGCTATAAGAGTGGCCTTCTGGAGGACGTGATGGTGTAACCGCTGTGTCTGAGGTGGATTGTAGCTGCTCTGAACGGGGCTGAATGAGACTGTCTGAACAACCATCAATGGAGGCATTGCGGACGTTACTCGAATTGCTGGTGGTCACTTCCTGTCTGTGGCTACAAAGACAGGAGGGGTTCAAATAGAATTTATTCAGTCATTTTGTTTTGTAAACATTTCAATATAAAAAAGTGACTAAGATCTCTACACTACTGTTCAAAAGTTGTTGTTTTTTTAATTGTCTTATGCTCATCTAGGCTGCATTTATATGATGAAAAATACAAATTTAAAATAACGGTTTTCTATTTGAATATATTTTTAAATGTAATTTATTCCTGTGATGCAAAGCTGAATTTGTCACATGATCCTTCAGAAATTATTCTAATATGCTGATTTGCTGCTCAAGAAACATTTCTGATTTTTATCAATCTTTAAAGGTCCAGTGTGTAATAGGGCTGTCACTTTACGTTCGAAAATCGATTGCACAATCGATTGGACCAACCAACACAAGTTTCGAAAACGAAAACAGGGAATCGGTTTTAACAACCTTTTTTTTTTTTTTTTTTTTACCAACAATGTGTTTTAGGTGGACAGATCAATACAGTAGCCTACACAGAACATGTAGGATGTTGGAAAATAACAATGTATTTTCTGTTAACCAAATGCTTTTTAATATTCGCTATTACTTCAATGCACGTGAACAAGTGCGCCGTTATTTGTTGCGTAGTGACGTGTGTGTTCAAGTAAGTCAGAAATGTGCAGATTCGGCACAATACACTGTATTTAATATATCATGATGACTCACGGGTTGCATATTTGCGCTAAATCTGCACAGATTTGGCTACACGAACTCCCCCAGAAAAGTGAGTAAACAGAATTTTATGCGTTTGGCGGATTGGCAGGTGTTAATTTCAAACCCTAAATATTGCACTCCTGTTTTTTACTGTGCACGAAACCTCACGCCAATAAATCATCAGAAATATTGCTGACTTGTAGGTGCACTCTTTACGTTCGTCCGAATGCCGGTTAGTTGTCTGTGGATTTGCCTATATTTGGTTTTGAAAATGGAAACGTCTTTAGACATGGAAAATCGATTTTACAATCGTTTCAATGAACACTTATGTCTCAAAAATCGAACAGGATTTTTTCACAAAAGTGACAGCTCTAGTGTGTAATATTTCTGTGGATCTATTGACAGAAATGCAATATAAAATCCATAAGAAGGGAATCCCCTTCAATGAAGCTACAGAGCGCGTTTCGTCACTACCTTGAAAGAGAAGCCGCCGAAAGCTAGAGGCCAGATAGACACCGTGAGTAGTGACTTTTCCCTTGTCAGTGGTGTAAAATATGTAGTTGGATTGTTTCATGTAACTTAGTTATTCTCCATCGCTGTGTTATGGCTTTGTTATGTGGGGATAAATGTGCTGGTTGCGTTTGTGAGACAGCCGAGTACTCTTTTCATTGACCGTAAAACAGTATGTTACAGGAATCACCAACCCGTCGATCGCGACAAGTCGATCTTGGAAGCATTTTAAGTCGTTCGCGAAGAGTTTTCAAAATCAGAGCCTATTTTATGTAGTAAATGGTGTCTAGGGGATGCGGAGGCGCGCGCGCTGTTACAATCATGTCATTTTTGCCGCGCGCACCTTTGGGCTCATGCGGATGCGTCCAGTTTAAACAAGGCTTTGCGCTTTAACCAGCTCAGCCACAGTAAGCTCATATTAGCCTGGTAAACTTTTACTACCCTGTTAAAAAAATATATAGTTGCATAGTTTCATGTGGTTCTTCTCCCTCGCTGTATTATGGGTTTGCTATGTGGGGAGAAATGTGCTGGTTACGTTTGTGAGACAATCAGCTGATTACTATTATTATATTATATATTAAGACCCTCACCTGACTATGGCTTTGTAAACTTTATCCATGATGTGGTTTATAATGGACTGTGGTACAGAAACAGTGACAATGTTACACACTCTCGGCTTATTCTGGCTATTCTCTGCTGTCTCAGTCGACGATATGTTAGTCCCGTTTTAGCCACCGTAGCTTCTTCGAAAGGGAGGGGTGAGCAGTGGGCGGAGTGCAACTCGCAACCGAACCGCTAGATGTCGCTAAAAATCACACACTGCACCTTTAAATTGTTGTGCTGCTTAGAATTTTTTTGGGAACCATGATTGATGATTGGATTTTTGATTTTGTTTGTGACAATGAAAATATTTACTGTCACTTTTGATGAATTTAATGCAACCTTGCTAAATAAAAGTATTAATCTTTCTTCAAAAATAATCACACAGACCTTTACCTTTTGAACATTATGTAACTATTTAAATAAGTAACTAGGAAACAGTCCAATAGGGATCAGGCGAACCAAAAACAAGCCTAATTATACAGACCTTACAGTTAAGTGGATTGATAATAAACTACAACTAGTTGATAACAAACCTATGTAGGTTTCCCTACAAACACAACCATAGTGAAGAAACCATGTGCGCTTACCTCTCTGAGGAGATCTTCGGTATCTCGCAGAGCGTTCCATCCTCACAGAAATGCAATCCTGTGATAGAAGGGTTGGCAAACGTGGAGATGAAACGACCTAGAGACTGGAACGCAGCCTGGCGCACCTGAAAATGAAAAAAAGAGAGAAGTTCCCTTCCCTTTAAAAACAAATATATCCATTCTCCATACCTCTTTGTCCAGATCTAATTTCTAAAATGTTATAAAGATTGTCTAACATAGTGGAAAAAAGAAAAGTCTCAAAAGTCCAAAGTTGTACTCCGCATAGCTGCATACTAAACATCAAATAACATGTTCACTTTCAGAGAGGAAATTAGATGCTGAGTCACAGCATGTTAGAACACAGTGTTAAGTGTGTGTGTGTTAGTGTGTGTGTGTATATCTTTGCTCTTACCCAGCGTGACTGGTCACTAATGAGGTTGATGAACAAGGGGGACAATTTAGTACGTCGCACTTCTGGAGAAGTGCAATTTGAAACAACCATGAAGCACTCGGCACAGGCTTTCCGAATACCCCACAGACTGTCCGAGCACAGGTCGAAAAACTTCGGCATCTAAAGTCAGAACAAAGAAATAGTGGTGGTTAACACATTTGTCGTGTAAACAAAGTTCAACATAGAAACCAAACAAACTTTAAGGCTTTATAAGATTAAGGATTTTTTGGGGGTCTAGCACTCAATATATAATTAACATATTCATTTTGGCCCACTGTGACTGCAAGATTGTCATAAATACAAGCACAAAATCTCACCAGTAGTTTCTCTGTGGCTTCCTGGCCAACAATAGAACAGAACTCGCCAAAGTTTGCTGCACAGACCTGGTGGTGAGAAAATAAAATAGAGGGTTTAGACATTTGCAATGAGGTCAAATTCAGTCTTCTGTTATGTTGTAAGCAGAAGCCTGCTGCAACTCAAGCAGCATTGCTTTCTGCCAAGCCAGCATGAGTTTCAAAAGTAGATTAACATTTTTCACAATCTTTTCAACACAATATAGGCCTAAGCTTCATAACTGCAGTTCTTTGAAAGACAGAAGTCACAAACACATTCAGCATTAAGCAGCATTGTTTTGATCAGCTTGTTTTGTCCAGAGTACAACTTTCTTGTGTCAAGGCTCTTTGTTCATAGAAGCCATTTCAATCCATTGTGTTCTCAGGATTGTTAGTTATTTGGCTCATGATACTAATGTAATCATGCATGTAGTTGGAATTTCCCCACTTTTGTAAAAGAGAAATATACTGACATACACTACCGTTCAAAAGATTGGGTCAGTAAGACTTCTTTTTTAAAAGAAATTAATACTTTCATTCAGCAATGATGCCTTAAATTGATAATAAAAAAGTGAAAGTAAAGACATTTATAATGTTAAAAAAATATACTTTTGAACTTTCTAGTCAAAGAATCCTCAAAGAAAACCGTATAATGGTTTCCACAAATATATAAAGCAGCACAACTGATTTTAACACTGACAATGATAATAATTATTTCTTGAGCACCAAATCAGGATATTAGAATGATTTCTGAAGGATCATGTGACCCTGAAGGTTTGAGTAATGATGCTGAAAGTTCAGCTTTGCATCAAAATTGTATTTTAAAATATATTAAAATAGAAAACACTAATTTTAAATTGTAATATGTCACGATTTTACTGTACTTTAGATCAAATATATGTAGCCTCAGCGAACATAAGAGACTTCTTACAAAAAAACAAACAAACAAAAAAAAACTTTCCTGACCAAACTTTTCAATGATAGTGTATTTTAGGAATAAATTATAAAAAGTGGCATCTCCAAACAAATGCTGCACAAGTGTGATTTTTTTTTAACTAAAATTTTAGATACATTTTTGCTTTTACTTTTGATCCCCAAGGTGATTATTACACACACACACACACACACACACACACACACACACACACACACACACACACACACACACACACACAGACACAAAACCTGTTCCATTAACATTTAACAAATCACAGAATGACAAATACTTACATAGACTTCCTTTTGAACTGCAAATCTATTGTTTATATTTTGTTCTTTTTAATTTAACTAAATTATTGCAAAGACATCTCATAAAACAGTTCTTTAAAGAATTATGGTACATTTTGAGAGTATTACCTTGCGGACTTGAAATAGTCTGACGTCACAGCAGAGTTCACAAAAGCGCAACAATAAAAGGTGTTCCACCGTGTCTTTAGTCAACATGGTTACCAACTTGCACATTATCTGCAACAAAACATTATCCACCATCAAGAATACAGATAAGCATTCCATCACAGAAGGAATTAAGTTACGACAGGAAATGTAATCTCTTCAGTCCTGTGAAAGCTCATGGTTTACATATTTTTATGATGAGTATTATCCGCTGCCAGTAATCAGTGTGGCATTCTCTTTAACACAAAGGACTCACCGCTACAGCCTCGATCTTATAATCGTCGTCACTACTGGGTTCAGTGAGCTCGAGAAGCACAGGGCAAACCTTTCCCTCCATATCTGCCTTACTCATCAGACCCTGTTCAAGTAGCACCAGCAAAGCGGCCTGGCTCGTCTTTCTCACCTAAGGGAAAAGCACAGACAAAACTGACTCAGTGGGTTGTCTAAATGACTAATCGATTAGTTAGTGTTAAGGAAACCCCGAATAAGGCTTTAGGCTTTTTTCCCAATACTAATCAGATGCATTCCTTAAGGATATATAGATGCCAAACACCACCCTTTAATATGAAAATAACAGATATTCAACAAATAAGTACTACACATAATTATCAAAGTCTTCATTGAAAAAAGGAACCCTACAAATTAAGCATAACAATGGGAACATTGCTTACTATTAAGTTGTTGTCAGACTAGTCGACCACCTTGACCCACTCCTACTCAAAAGCCATGATGTTTGTCAACCTTACTTCTATTCAGAAGAACAACTCAAAGAACAGCCATTTTTCTAGTGAAACTTACCTGGTTATTAGGGTCTGTGAGATACCGGACCACAATAGGAACAAGGTACCGTGAGAAGGCTTCTGGGAAATTGGGGCGATTTTCATGGAGGAACATGGCAATGTTTGGTACCTGCTCCATCAATTCTGCTCGCACTGTCAGTTCTGTAACATCCCAATATATATATGTTATTATGTACACATTATGTATGTATTACTACCACACTAGACAAGTCAAATACAGGTAAAAGCCATACAAACCTCCATCCTCAGACATCCTGGCAACCGTTTCCATGACGCTGATGAAGTCATTTTCATTATCACTGAACTCCCGGAGCACATCCAGCAATCCACGAGCCACAATTTGCCTGAAAATAAACATCATGCTATCAAGTACACCATAATAGGCCACATGACATGAGCCTTCACAATTTAAGCAAAAAACTATTTGGGAAAAAAAATGACAGGTCAATTTTTAATCCTAGAATCATGTTTAAAGCGTTTCCGAGTCTAAGCCAAGTTCTTTTACAAATGACATGCCTGGCTCCTTACAAGTATTTCGGGCCAAATGTCATGTCAGGTTCGCTTTAGGCACTTAAAGGGATAGTTCACCCAAAAATGTAAATTCTTTTTTGTTGTTATTTTCAATTAATATTTATTTTTATAGCGATTTTCACAATACATATTGTTTCAAAGCAGCTTTACAGAAAATGCATGTCTACATTTCAATTCCGATCTGTTATCAGAGGTGACTGTGTCAAAGTAATGCATTTCAGAGATGTACATTTACATATTACACAGCTAGCTAATAATGTATTCATTTAAGGCAGAAACAATGAGCTCATTAAAGTAATGAATACATGTTTGTTAACAAATGATTAGGATATATAGAAACATTTTATTGTGTATTGAAAATTTTATTTTCCAACACTGTACCATAAAAAGTTGTATTTTTGGTATCAAATCTCACTTAAATTCAAGTGATAGGAACAAGAGGGACATTTTATACTACTCCTAAATAAACATTTAATATGGCATGACAAGAAAGGAAAAAAAAAAACCTGAAATCCGTCTCACATAACATGCCTCATAGTTGAAGACATCTCACCTGTTGAAGACGTTTTCACTGAAAGCATATTTCTCCAGCCGACCCAGAGGGGTGAGATTATCCTGGCCTGAATCCAGGAATGCTGTTATCCGAATCCCATCACACTCTGAACCATAGTCATCGAATCCAACTGCAAGACAGATTCATACAGACAGTTAATGACCAAGTATAATTTAAAGTCCAGTTTGTTGGTACAGCCTCATGGTGGCATCAAATGTGAGATCTTTTATATTGAAACCAGGAATCCCTTTAAAATACAGAGAGAAATTCAGAGTGACAGCAGATCTAGTTAAAAAGGGGAATTTGTTTAATGAGAAATTATTTATTTTACAGCAAGAAAAGTGCAAGGGATTTCATTACATGCAGTCTGTTTCTGCCAGCAAAGATCACACTGACTACACTTCAACTATATAGTGTACAACAACCAGGAAATATTTCAAAAGCATGAATGGGTCAATTAAAAAATGTACATAGAAAATTTATATTTGGTCAATTAAGATTTTTGTTGTTGATTTTTATTTTGCTGTAGACATTTTCATGACAATTAAGCTGCTTTTTTAATATATTTTAGTGCTGTCAAATTGATTAATCTCATCTAATATAAAAGTTTGTTTATATAATATATATATATGTGTGTTTATACACATTTATATATATACACACACGCACGCACGCACACACACACACACACACATATAATATAATAATATATACACACAGATATTATATAAGCAAGCTTTTGTTAGATGCGATAAATTGATTTGACAGCACTAATATATATGCCATTATAATAAGATTGAGGAGGAAATGTGCTTAGTTTTAATTGAAAATAACATCACAATTGTAAAATTAAGACTTGATTAAGGGGGGAAAAAACTCTTATTTTGGTTGTAGGGTGACACATGACCTAGACATTCTTTAGAGGTTTTGTAAGATTCACCCAGCCACATTGATAGAGAGATGTTGCTGACGAGTTCTGTATACTCACAGTCATCCAAATCATCATGACCGTCTTCAAAATATAAAGACAGACCTGTGGAAACACAAACCACAATATGTTTAAAGACTGACAAGTGTACAGTAGATAAACTGACAGTTTCTAGCCATGCTACTGTTACACATGAAGTTGGGCTGTGCCTCACAACCTAGTCAGCTATCTAACGTAACTAGACTTGCATTTTTGGGCTTTTCAGTCCAGAAACGCACTCATAATACCCAAAAACGCTGTTTAGGTAGACAGCTCACTAGGTTTTGACACACAGCCTAGGCATTTATCGTAGTGTTAGCTTATCTCACTAAAATGCCAACTCAGGTGACTACAAAAAATTACCCGTTTACCAGGACACTATGTCTGTCAAACACGTTTTATTGTAGTCTGGAATAAAATACAAACATGTCTTATGTTATGACACATTACTAATGCATTTCAAAAGGTGACCAGCTAACAAAACGTGTTATCCGGGAAAAGACCCCGGTCATGTTGGCTAACAAACTGACAGTCAAGCTCCTGTCAACTCAGCTATGTTATCTTCACTATTTACTTAAAAGTACAGTATATTTTCCATCATCATGTATTTAATACAGCATATATTGCCTTGTTGGCCAAAAGTTCTTAATCACAGTACTTTTATAATATCCCAGTATGTCCTGCTAGCTCCACAACTCGCAACTAGTGTTAATCCACTTAAAAATTTCACTAGGCTCATGGCCTTTGTTATAAAATACACCCAAAATGTTCAAAAGGTATTACGCGTCATTACAGTCAACAGCGATAACAGGGCCGATTCTCTTTAAACCGCCCCATAAAGCTTTAAATAAATGTACTAAATAAAGCACGTTACCTGCCATCTTGATTTACAGCGGGGCTGTCACTCCACTTCCTCAAAATATTTCCTGCTCTTATTTCAATCCCGGCATTTATGTGAAGATCAAATACTTAAAAAACAGGGATAAACTCATCGAAACAAAACTCTTTTACGCGCGAAAATATCGTAAATATTTGTATCGCTCAACCGAACGCTCGATGAGAAAAAAAATAAGACAATGTCGATCACGTGACTAGTCTAGAGACGTCCGATTCGTCAATGAAGTGTTCATATGAGTTGGATCTTTTGAGTGAACCCGTTGTACCGGTTCACAAAACTGGACTGTTTCGTTTAAAAAACGTTGAATCAGGATTACAATATAATTTTCAATTAAATTATTCTCAGTGGCAATTCTCGTTCGGCACCCGGTTTTTTATTCAAATGATCTCGAAGGCAGTAGTGTAATGACGTATATAATTAATTTAAATGTATATATACATTTTATTTAATATGAAATGTATGTTATTAAGATTCACCCAGCCACATTGATCGAGGTATTAATCTGTAAAGCTGCTGAAGTGTAAACGCACAGTCATCCAAATAATCATGAACTTGAAATTACATGAAATTGCGATAAAATAAAACTGATATTAAAACACAATAGAACGTGCACCTTTATATGCCCAATAGCGCTTTATTTAAGCGTTTGTTGTTGTTGTTCTTGTTTTGTATATTTTTTATTGGATTTATTTAAACGTGTAACATATGTTCCACGCTATGACGTAATTACGTTGCAAAAAGAGTTTTTGAACGGTTCAATTAAACGAACCGTTCGATAGAACCGATTCGCGGGAATGACTTCCCATTACTAGACTCGTCAACCGGAGTTCAAGATGGCGATCAGCGAGCAGCTAATATCGCAACTAATCGATCATTAATATACCATCTCAGTCCTCATATTATAAGAAACTTTACGCGTTATGTCAGTATTCCACGTCCCCTTCTTATACCATCATAAAGCAGTGGATATCCGACACTAGTGTACAGTTAGAGACTGTGTGTGTGTTTTTTTTCTTACGTCAAATAGAAATAACGTTAGTTGCTGATCAGGTTTATGAAACTATTTGGAATGATTGGGAACTTTTCATTAGTTTGGAGCTCATCATGTCGCTAAGAGAGTTGAAAGTATGCCTTCTTGGGGTAAGATTTATATTCACTTTTTACGACTCGACGTTGCTATTATGGATTGCAGTTTTGGTGCAATATTTTATGTTTTTATTTCTCCTTTGATGATCGATCATAACTATGTTATTGTATGCTATAACTTGCAATAAAGTGTGTCAGTGGTTTTACCTGTTGTGCAAGCTTTGGGGATTTCTTAAGTATTCTAGTAACATTTGTGGGATGATGACGTATTTAACCACCCATTCAGAAGTGGATGATAAATGTCTCGAGAGTTACATTTTTTGTTCAGTAGATACATATAGGGATTATTTACTGTTTAAGGATTTCATTTCACAATTTTTGCACTATTACCTATATTTACTCATATATTGACAAAAAAATAGGTTCCTTTTATAGTCATGTGATTTGTAAACGGGTAGACATGTCAAGCAGAAAATGGCAGTTACATTCTACACTTCATATCTAAGTATTTTTTTCTAATTATATTGATTTTTTTATTATATTCAAACCATGTAATATCAGAGCATTTGACAAAATACAAATATATACATTTTTAATTGTATTTTTTTTACTATGGAAAACTGCATCAAAAGTGAATTATGTGTTTAATAAGAAACACAAATATATATTTGTGTGTGTGTGTGTGTGTGTGTGTGTGTGTGTGTGTGTGTGTGTGATTTTTATTTTGTGTCCTAGGATACAGGAGTTGGAAAGTCAAGTATCGTTTGGAGGTTTGTGGAGGATAGTTTTGATCCCAACATTAATCCCACTATTGGGTAAGCTTACTGCAAAACATGCTTACTGGGAGGTCAAACTAACTGTGATGCACTGTAAAAATAAGGAAATAACCTGAAAGTTTTGAAGGATTTGCACATAGCAAACACAGCAAGCTGTGACATGCACTGAAATGGAAGATGTTTCAGGCAAAACAAATTGATACTTAGTGTGTTGAAATGTCCTCTGGATTAGAGTCAGAAAGCATTGTATAAAAAAAAACTAAACTTGATGGATTATTTGCTTTAACACTGTTACGATAATAAATCAATCAAGAATTCATTCCAATTCAAACAAGATCTGTTAACCAGCATCTGGGACTTCCCTGTTGGTGCTGAGAAGTCTGAATTTAATACAGATTCTCTTTCCTTTAAGTGATTTAATATTCAGCATTGATTGTATAATGCAAGTTGCATCACAGCGTGTTAAAGATTTACATGTGACCCCTTTTAATTCAAGTACATGTGACCCCTTTTAATTCAATAAGTCTAAATTCAATTGACACACATTTCAGGGCTCAAAAATAAAGATTTTTCTGCTGTCCCAGTCAGAACAGTCATTTCTGGGCTAGTCAGTTCCCTGCTAGCCCACAAACGATGGTAATATTGCTAAAAGGGAAATCATGTTCCTAAAGTAAAGTTCCTAAACTTTAGTTTTCTAATTTCAGTAATAGCTGGAAATTATGCAGTAGTTATAATTCAACTGCTGTGAATCCAAAACATACAGGTTTAATAGACAAAAAATAGAGCTGGGTTAAAAATACTGTGATTTCTCGATTTTAATGCATTATCATTTTGAAGAACCGATTTTTCAGTCTATGTTGTTTTCAAATGATGAATGAAAGTTTTGTAGTGCGCTTTCCATCCAATAAATTATAATAAACTTTGTGCTTCGTTACTTCTGATAGGAAACAAAGTCTCATCTTTCTAATTCTGTCATTATTATGAAATCTAAACAATAAATACCGTTTTGGCGCTCTTTAATGTGGCATGACAGATTGCTAGCGCCTTCAGTTAAAGTGAAGCAGCAGCGCAAAGCGAACGTGAACCGGTTATTTCTTCCTCTTGACTACTAGTTATAGCACGAAATAAACATGAATGAACATCAGAAGGCATGTTGAAAGAAATAGTACAACTTACCGAAATCTGCATCATGTCACATGTAGTCGCTCAATCAATCAGTGTTTCAACCGCGGAAAGACGTCAATTGAACAACTTGTAAACAATATATTACAAAATGTTACATTTACCTCAGAAAGTATCCAAAAACTCATTATTGTAAGCTAGAAAAATAACTCTAGAGAGGAGCATTTTGTTAAATATGCCTATTCATTGTATTTTTACTTAACTTGTTCTTCAAAATTGAATGTATGTTATTATGAAATATTTAATGAATGTCATGTTTTTGTGACAGCCACCATTTAAATGTTTATATATATTTTAAAAACATCATTAGAAATGTATTATAATGTTATTATTATAAAAGGTTCTTTAGGCTATGTGTAATTTAAATGTATGTGTAATTTAGCCTTCAAATCATTTAATTTCAGCATTGTGAATGGTGATGCACCAACTAGGGTTCCCTGTATAGTTTACTGCATTAGTTGAGAGATATTTTATTCTTGAGGAAATGTGTACCTGTACCTGGTAGGTACAATTTGCACCAATTAATCAATATTAAATCTTATTGAATTTCAAGCCTGTGAATCAAAATATAATCAAATCGTGAAATTTGTCTAAATTCCCAGCCCTAAAAAATATGGTTGCATATTGTTATTTTAACCAATTATAATTGATGTTCAATGCATAACAGAAAAGCTGATTTTTAAGTTAACAGGGGCATAACACACTTTGTGTGTATCTCCACCTGGCAAGACACTTGTAAGCTTTCTAAAGATGTCTATAAGTAGGTCCACATGACATCTACACATTTTCTTATATTGTAAAAAACATATTAAGCAAAGCTTAGAGTCTTATTGGCAGCTAAATGCATTGTTAAATCTGCCAAAATATTTAATACATGAGATCTGCAGATGTCTCAGATTCCATGCAGACCTAGTTGTATAGTGTGTGCTTAAAATTATTATTGATCCATGTGCATTTTATTTTCAGGGCATCATTTATGACAAAGACTGTGCAGTACCAAAATGAGCTTCACAAATTCCTGATATGGGACACAGCAGGACAAGAAAGGGTAAACAGCAACAATCACTAGTACACACACACACACACACACACACACACACACACACACACACACACTTGGGTGACAAACAAGCTGTTTCACTTTTTGTTTTTGCAGTGTCTTTATAGTTCAGACAGAGGGCAGTATTGCATGCACTTCTCTTACTATTATGCAGACATACATTTGAAGGGGGGGAGAGAGAGTTTAATGTCATTCAAAAGGGGCTAGTTTTCTTCGTATAGCTAGATATGCTCTTCTCCACCAAAACGTTCTACGTTAGGAGAGACAGCTGAAGTGTACAGATGACATCTCATATTTTGAGATGTTTATCGCCACTCACAATTTGACGGCAGTCTTGAGGCTGTTTGGAATATGATCTCCTCTCATGTTTGTCTGTGATGTTATGTAAAGCTAAATGTAGAATGCCAAGCGGCCCACACAAGCTGTTAGAAAAAATAGTATCATATCAAGGGCCAGATTTACTAACAGCTAGCGCCAGTGCAATCCCTCTTTTGCTGTTAAAAAGCTACTGTCAGGATTTCCTAAAGACACAAAATGAAAAATTTGCGCTGAAAAGGCGTATACAGGGTTATTTTTGCAGCTGAACTTATTGCATATGCATTTGTTCCAGTTTCCTTTTCAGATGCTAAATTTGTGGGAGAAGAGTTTTCAAATGTATAATGCAAGGTTATTTACTGAGGTCTGCGCTATATATTCTGCAGTACTCTCTTGGTGTACGTTAGTTGTTAAATGTAACAAATTTGTGGGGTTTGTCAGGTTCAGGTCTTTGTTCAAAATATAGACAAGGTCACATATTTCCAATCTTCACTCATATTGGTTTGCTGATATTATAATTTATAACAAAAATAAAATCTGTCTTAGATATTTGGCTCCTATTGCGTATGTCTGACTTATCGAGCCTCTTTACCCTCATTTGGACCTGTTTAGCGCCTTGATGTATTCCCACCGGTAAAGATGGTTCAAGTTCATCATCGTGGCCTATGAGTGGTTAAAGAGGTCAAGTTTTCTTTGCTTTTCTTTGTTCAGGATGCTCCAGAGCCTGATGGACACAGCTGAGCCACAGCTGAAGCCAGAATCTGTCCCTCTTCCTTCCTACCTCTTAGTGGAAGGGCTCTTTCTTCTTTCTTTTCTAACTTCAAGCTCTATTGTGATTTTGTGAAGAAAAGACCGTTCTGTCCACAGTTTCCTGTACTCCGCCGGGAGCTGTGATGGGGCTTTTCACTGGCTGACAAGCTCTTGATTAGATAATTATCCGGCACATTGCTTTTTAGAACAACATTGTAGAAACATGGCTTTTTTTGCACTTGTTTGGATTTAGTGGCTTTGGAGGTGCATTAAATTGATCAAAAATTATCGTAAAGACTTCTACATTATTACAAAAAATGCATTTCAAATAAATAATTATAATAAATGTTCATTGAGCACCAAATTAGGATATGAGAATGATTTCTGAAAGATCATGTGACTAAAGATGCTGAAAATTCAGCTTTGCCATCACAGGAAACATTTTAAAACTCATTAAAAGTACTGTATTTTTTATCAAAAAATTTCAAACTGGGTAAGCGTAAGAAACTTATTTTAAGAACATTATAGAATCTTATCGACCCCAAACTTTGAACAGGTGAATTTAAAATGGCCGAAAAGAAATTCCATATTATAGCTAGTAAAGTGATTTCACAAGGTCTTTAAAACTGAATAGTCAACTTAACGGCAAGATACTTTTGAAGAGGTAGTGAGTGACTGGAGGAAGTTGGATGAGAGAAAATCCAGGAGGACAGTTAGAGAGGGACCACACAGTCTGGAATCCTGGGATATGTCTAAGGAGACATCCTGCAATTTAGTCAAAAGCTAAACAGAAGCATTTCCTCTTCCTTGTGCAGCAAACTTAGCCAAAAACAGCTATAAATGTGAGAAACCGTGTCCGTCAAACTTGAGTTACTAATTTTATTGTTAAATAATTGTTCTCACTTAGTACTGGTTCATTGGTCAGCAAAATTCAAGCTTTAGGGTCCAAGTGGTTTGGGGTCCTCTGTATATTATTTACAATTTATGTACAAGTATGCATTTTGCTGTATTCACTTTTATTGATGGTAAACTGTTAGCGGCTCGTGCTGTTAATGAGCACAAACATGTTAATGTGCACCAATTTGCAGCTCATAACCTTTAACCAATACTGTAAATTTGCCTAAAAATACTTTAATTTCTAAACTGTATATTTGATTTTAAGATTATTTCACAAGCTAGCTCACATCTAAACATTAGAAAGTATGTAAAAAATAAATTAAAAAAATCTGCCAGGGTTTCTCATCATGTCTTCTCTCTCTACCCTCTCTCTTAATCATTCATTTTATAATGCACTTTTCCCCTCTTTTAGGTCTTTTTTCAGTGGAATGGCATACTGGATCCAGCTTGTTTTTATTAATCAGAGGCTTTTTTGTCTATTTTTGATGACCGGGGTAAAAAAAAACAACTATGCTATTTTATAATGATTAAACGCTAACAACTTCTGACACGTTGCGCTCATCTTTCCCCTGATGGCTTCCACATGTGTTGATATGCCTTTCCTTGCAGTTCCTTTACTCAAGCTCCCTTGGTATGTCCATCTGAAACACAATTCTCCTTAAGGTTTTAACGGTGGCTCACTTCTAGGGTTTTTCACCATGGGTTTCCCTAACCGCTGCCTTTTTGTTCTGTTTGAAAGGAACAAGTTGGAATAACATGCTTTTTTGTGTGTGTGTGTTTGAGCCATCCTTTTAAGACCTCCGCCAAAGCGTACAAATTCTTTTAAAGCTCTGAAAATAAGCATATGCAGGTTGAGATTGGCCGCTCGGCCCCTAAGAAAGGATGTTGGGTTGTTATCAGTGATAACTAAGTCTTGCTTTTTCCCCCCTTTTTTTTTTAAAGTTTCGGCCATTATTTTTCTCTAAAATCTGTATATCTGTTTCGCTCTTAGTTTCGTGCCCTGGCTCCTATGTACTACAGGGGCTCTGCTGCAGCTATCATTGTGTATGACATCACTAAAGAGGTAATGAAACATTTCTTCATTATTACTACACAAATCTTTCTGCTGGTAAAGCTATTAAAGGCATAGTTCACCCAAAAATGAAAGTTCTGTCATCATCTACTCAACTTCATGTCACTCGAACTACTTAAGATCTTTTTTTCCATGGAACACTTAAGGAGTTATGGGCTGAGGTAAGACTTCCAGTGAGTAGCGGGTTAAATGTCAGTCTGTTCTCACACAAAGCTATCGTATGGCTTTAGAAGACATGAAATTTAGTGCAAAAGTCATATAGACTACTTTTATTGTTTTTTGTGTGTGCTTCCATTCATGTTCAATGAATGTAAGACAGTCTGCTAGGTGACTCCTTTTGTTTTCAACTGAAAAAATGTGACCACACAGGTTTCGAGCAACATGAGGGGCAGTAGGTGACATAAAAGTTTGCTTGTCATTGCTTGTCTTGAAGATCTCTTCATGTCTCACTTAGGAATCATTCCAGACGTTGAAGAACTGGGTGAAGGAGCTTCGCCAGCACGGACCACCCAACATAGTGGTGGCTATCGCTGGCAACAAATGTGATCTCTCTGATGCCAGGTGAATTCCAGCATCCTTGCCACAAAAGACTTCACATCCTGTCATGTCTATTCAGCTTGAAGGGATGCACCCGCAATGGCTGTCAACTCAATTTGACGTCGGGAGGAGACCCACATATTTGCTGTCAACTTGTCTCGACTCATTGAAAACAAGCTCGCACACGTACCGTTACCATAAGCATAACTTGTGATGAAAAAGAAATCCACTCTTCAGCGGTCTGTAATTTATCTTTCCACTTTAAATTGCTTCACTCTTCCCACAGGTCCAATGATATGTCTTGGTTCACCATTGCTTTCTTTGGCAGTGTTAGTCAGCTGTCATTGTGGTTGTATTTTACTTCACGAAACCATAAAGACCGAGACATTGAATCTGAGCAATAGTGTTCGCACCACAAGCCATTCAGGCAATAAATATCAGGGAAAATTCTTGCAATTGTTCTGTCTGGCACATAAAGCTTAGATATTTCTTTTTCTAGCACAACTGGTGCTGTTCTCGGTGATCCACAGCCGTCATTGTTTCTTTACATGTTTTTTGCTTTTAAGAGTTTAAGAGGTTTCCTCCAAATGTAAACACTGAAAAACACCGTCATCATGGAAATGTACTTACTGATAACATTACCCCTACTTGTAGATCTTAATAGTAATTCAAATTATATTAATTAAAAGCACAAACTAAAAGCATTACTTTTACTCATACTTGGGGTTAGATATTTTATTGGATGTGCCATTTTTCACTTGATGGAGAAAGTGGGCAAAAATCCCATAGTCTTTCACTTTCACCACATATATCTATAGGGCTAGTATGCAACCGCTCAGAACATTCTAGCAACCACCCATAACCAACAAAAATCTAGTTGATCAAAACTTTTAAAGAAAACAAAAGTGCCTTGGCGGTTAATCTAAGAGAGCAAAGCGTCAATGGAAAATTGATCCATTGTCAGTTTGACCGGCCTGATATGTGTTGCACGGGTGCAATCTGATCAGCACCTGTGATCAGGTGACAGGTGCACAGAGAACCAGCCCACAAAAGTTTACCTCCAACATGCTGCCCTGTCTTAGTTATAAACCATTACAAAAAAATAAATACATGAGCTTTACAAGGTTCATCCCATTCAGATAATCTATCACTCAACCACGGTATCTGTTCAAATTCTTCTAGTCTCAAATATCAATAATAATAGTTATAACATGCCATACTTTTTTCTTTTCATTTATGGAGTACTTTACTTTATTTTAGTGTGGTATTAGAGTTGTAATACTGCTACTGCTCTGTATTACAAACAAACTCGTCTCCATACCGGCGTGATGCTCCGAAATCCAACCAGATGGAACTGGATAATATTCTGAATGCTCTGATCCAATCTGACTTCTGACTTGTAATGCTGCCTGAATCATAAACATACACTGTTCGTTCGTTGGCCAGAGGAGAACTGGCCCCCGACTGAGCCTGGTTTCTCCCAAGGTTTTTTTCTCCATTCTGTCACCTGATGGAGTTTTGGTTCCTTGCCACTGTCGCCTTGGCTTTTGGCTTGCTTAGTTGGGGACATTTAAATATTCAACAATATTATTGATTTGCCTTACTTAAGGTGGATGATGATGCAATTTTCTTCTAGAAACAAACTTTGTATTATTTTCTTGTTATCACTGTGAAGCTGCTTTTGATACAATCTGTATTGTAAAAAGCTCTATATAAATAATGTTGACTTGACTTGACCTGTATTACTCACATTTGTTACTCCACTCTCTCATTTCACCCTTTTTCTGTTGCTTTGTCCTTTTGTTTTCCAGAGAGGTTTCAGAGAAAGATGCCAAGGACTATGCTGACTCCATTCATGCCATATTTGTTGAAACCAGTGCCAAAAATGCCATTAACATCAATGAAGTCTTCATTCAAATAAGTGAGTATAATATTAACTAGTCATCATCTGTGCATTGTGTAATTAACAAGGCCAATTTAACAAACAATCTAGAAGCACTCATTCAGAGGCCTGTGATTTTAAATGTTATCTAGATTGAGCTTGATCACAGTTAGCTGTTTATTGCAACACCATTTATTATTAAAATGATAATGAATGCATGATCTATAATTGATTTTGATGGTGGTGAGAATAGTGCTTCTGTGGATACTTGTTCTCGCCACTTGGACCCAGGGCAGTGGATGGGTTACAGTGGATGCAGATCTTTTACCATGGATCTTGGCAGTTGCCCCGTCAAGGAACAGGCGTGACACCATGCTTGTGACTTTTGTACAGGCACTAAAATGGCAAATGAGTTTTGCTTTTTTTCTCATTGTCAATTGCTGTGTTTACATGGACCCTAATAATCAGATTTTAATCGGACTAGTAGCATGGTCAGATTAAAAAAGTCACATGTAACCACGTCAGAATAAATTGGCCGAATCCGATTAAAATTTAATTCGGATTGTATGTGGTGGTTAAAACATTTTGTAATCCGATTGAGATGACATGTAAACGCTTAATCGGATTGAAACCTGAAACTGGAAAGAACTGCGCATGGTCAATGACGTATGATGCACGGAATGAGCTGTTGTTGTTGTTGAATAAAGTGTCATAATAGTGACTGTTGTGTTATTCTAAAATTCTCCTTCCACTCATCATCTTTGAAGTGGAGCAGGACAACGTCCCACCAGTCCTTGTTTCAGACACTCGTCCACAGGCGCCTTGTTTTGGGTGGGGAAAGGGGCGTTTTTACGCATTAATCCATCGCGTGTATAAGCACGACACAACGGTTCACGTGCTCGCGTCTCCTAAATACCCGAAATAGATAAATACTAAGTCTCCTCTTTAAAACAAAGAAAAGATGCAAAATAGAAGAATTGTTAGTATGCCCAAACATCGGGAAACTATATTTGTGCAGTGTGAGCATGTCAAAAAATCAATTCCGATTGAAAGCTTGTAACATTACTTTATTTAGCGTTCATGTAAACACTAAGATCGGATTTATCAATCAGAACGAATTCATTCCGATTGAAACAAAGGTGTCCATGTAAACGTAACTAATATCATTATGCTCCTTTTAATTTTAATTTAATTTCCTTTATAGGTCAAAGGATCCCAGTTATAGATGCAGATGGGTCTACAGTCAAGGGCTTCAAACTTCGTCGTCAAGCATCAGAGTCGACCAGGGAACGTACTTGCTGCTGACGCAGTCGTAAACAGTTTGGCCAGATCCTCTCCAGCCTCAGTTTCTTTCTAATAGTAAACAAGGAGAATAGCAAATGAAGAATGTGATGTTACAGGGGAAGTTACGAAACTTCCTTTTGAAGCCAAATAAGAATTTCTTTGAAAAAAGACGCTCTTCAGCCCCTGTTCAAATGTCCTTGAGGATCCATTTCTGTTCTAGATTACTGCCCAAAATCAGACAGCAAAGAAAACACCTGCTTAACAAATCAGATACTGTCCTGTCTTGCTCTCTCTCTCTCTCTCTCTCTCTCTCTCTCTCTCTCTCTCTCTCTCTCTCTCTCTCTCTCTCTCTCTCTTGTTCATTCTTGCAAAGACCTCTGCGAAACTATGAAGTTTTCAAGTAAAGCTATTGTCTGTCCCTCTGTACATTTGAAGAGTTTCAGCACTCCAAATGCAAGCAACACAGCTTTCTTGTCTCACTAATTTTGCACATCTTTGATATATATGATAAAAATAAAAATATATATAAATGGGCGAATCTCATGAAACCTGTCATAAACATATCCAGGTCACATTTCACTCAAATCAAATGAAAAAGAAAACCTGAAATTATATTTTGCAAGTCAATTTAAAGTCTGTTGTTAGGACTATTTTTTTTAATGCTCCTAAAAATAGACCTCATTATATTTTTCTTATGATTTTGGGGGTAAAATGTGACATGAGATTTACTTGAACCCATATTTAATATTTACTATTGTAGAAATATCAGTGTTGTTTTCCTGTTGCATAGGATATAAAGTTTTAAGCACTTCTGTCTTTCCTATATTTCAAATAGGAAACAAATTAAATTGAATTCAGTGGTAGTACTAAAAATACAGATAAAGATAACTCTGGGATTTTATGGTTCAATGATAATAAGCATTAACAAGAGATATCTGAGCCTTGGCCATTTTGAGATGAGTTTATGACGTTATATTTTAAGTTGTATATGAAGAATGTGCCAAATCTTTGCAATTTTGTAGTCCTGTATATTTTTTGTGACATAGTAACGATCCTGTAGTAGCAGATCAGTGGTCAGTGATGTTGATGCATGAGTTCAACACAACCATCTGCATATTTTATCCATTTGCAAGTCGAGATAACAATAGTAACACGTTTTTTGCTCCAATTTGCCACATCCTCTCTAGCTACAGATCCAGCCTGTTCTTAGACTAATAAGCAGTTGGAATAGACCTTTATGTTTTACAGTGTCTGACCATTGTTACTGCTTGCAGTGCATAATCAGGGCATTAGTGCAGTTCAACCCTCACGCTTTGAGAGAAAGTTGGCCAGTCTTCTAGAATGCTGACAAGAATAGCAGTTTCAAAGTGTTAGATGTGATAACTATTCCAACTGTTCGCATGTTTTCCATATCGGAACTTTAACGTTAGTGGGAAGGAGCCAAATGCAGGAATTTTGTATACAGTGCGCTTTAGGCTTTTGACCACCACTTTGTGAAGTGTGCAGTATGTCCAAATAGTTTCTGAAATTGCATTTTAACCATTTGTGTTAGTTGGCAGGCTAAAGACTTTGCCTCCCTTGCTGTTCTTTTTCATAATTTTTTTCTTTTTTTTTTTTTTACTGGATTGAGTGATTTTGAGAGGTCTTGCCAAATGCCCTAATTGTCTCATAAACATTTTTCATCTTTCTCATTCTTTCACTGAATAACTTTTGGCCTGCACATCTAACATGCTTTTACTATCTGGACAGGGATGAAAAGGAGTGTATCTGGAAACTAGTCTTGTTTCAGAAAGAGCAAGACGTCTAAACTTTTCATCTTTAATAAAAAAAATAATAATAAAAAAAAAAAAAGCAAGCAAAGGGAAGTAATTATACCACATATTCTTCTTTGAATTGACCCTAAATTAAATAACTCTTCTTTGCTGTCACTAAATTTTTCAAGCTAAATATTTTCTCAAGAGCTCTGGCGTCAGTTTCATTGAAGAAACAAAAAGTCGTATTTTTTGACAATCTGAGAAACTTACCTTTAAAAGGTTTGGATTAATGTACACACCATTCGTTCAAGAGCGTTATCATAACACGTGACACCATCTCTGTTGTTTTAAGAAGTTAGTATGTGGCTTTTAATGGTACTTTAAAAAAAATCATAGATATTATTACATGTGCTTTTGACACATTATATTGGCATATTGGAGTCATAGAATGTGTTTAGTGGATCAGAATGGATATTATGGGCAATCTTGAGTTTCAATTCCCGTCCTTTATCCTGTGATTCTATATGCAGTGCTGCCAATGCGCTATGGTGTTTTCAGGAATTCACAAGTGCAATAATAATACTTTTCCCCTCCAAAATATGTGCTGTCAGTAATAAAAGCAGAAAGATTTATAGACTTATTACAGTAATTGTAGTTAATTCATGAATTTTAGTACAACAATATTTTCCTTTAGAAGACTGCTTGTTAAATTAAAAAAGGGCATATATTTGGAACAATATTTGGTGGAAAAAACTGCAAAATTTGTGTCTTTCGTCCTAGCTGAAACAACTTGAAAAATGACAGTCCTAAGCATTCTCTATTGATGTTTACACAGATAAAATTATTCAAATTGATGATTTTGTTTTCTTTCTCTCATGTCAAACTAATTGAAGAAGGAAACAGCTCAACTAATGTCACATGTTATTAAACTCACTGAAGGGCCTTTACAATGTATGGAAATGCATTGCTAGCTCTGAATGTTGTAGAGCAGCTGTTTGTTTGTCTTGTACAAAGCCTGTGATCCACAGTGAGACCAAATGTCTAATTTAGTCCACTTGAAGTTCTTGAATTCCTGGCCAATTGGAAAGGACTTTCTGAATTGCGTGTCCTCTTGCCGGGGAGCACAGGCTTTGCATTAATGCCTTTGTATGGAACTACATGCTTGAGTCGGTCGGACAGGAAAAAATGCCGTCTGGTGTGGTTTGCAGCGGTGTTTAGGTGGAAGAGCAGAGCCAACAGTCTTGGGCTGGCCCTAAGAAAGTTGTGAAATTCTCGTTGTGTACTTTACGTCCTTGTATATACCACACATTGGATGAATTCTGTAAATGAATTGATATAGGCAATGTTACTTACCATTGTAATTCAGTATTTGCAAAAGTAATTTAACCTAATCATTAATTGTTTTTGCCATTTACCTTGTCTCTTTTATTGTTTTGTCATGCAAAGAAGGCTTGAAAATAACATTTATTTGTGAATGTGCAAAAGGGAAATGTTTAGCTCTTTATTAGTAATAAAATTATACAAAATCCATTTTGATTTTTATGCTTAATCAACATACACATGTGTTTTGTTTGGTTTGTAGCTGATTCAGACCGGAGACAAGTTACTCCTAATTCTTAGTTTTGGATCAGTTCCGAGGGATTGAGAATCTGTTCGCAGGAGTGCGAGTTTCTCCTGCACTGGCCCATGTGCTATATATATATATACATATGACACTTGTGGTATGTCTCCTTTGGCAGGGGGTCCCTGCTGATCTTTTAATTGTGCTGAGGAAAGTAAAACAGCCCTCCAAGAGCTTGTATTCAACTGCCAAACAGCATAAATTAACTCAATTCAAGATGCAAATACGACGTATTCTAGAATATTGTCTGAGGATAAAGTAATTCATGGTCATTTTTAGATATTCAGTTGGATTACTATACTGCTTTTGAAGAACAGATTTATATTTTCTCCAATAACATTTTTTTCATACAATCCTTACTTTATGATTAACCATTAAAAAAAATTTCTCAAATCTACACAGCCCAAATACTCTTCTTACAGAAATATATATATAGAAATTTGGTGGTTCAAGAAAAACATGAACAATTTTAGTTACCTTTTTAATTGTTTTGCAGTGCCATTTATTATTTTTGTGTACAAATATCCCATGCCTCATATATAAGGGTCATTAAAAATAATTATACAAAATATGTTAATTATATATTTTTTATGTTATATTAGGATAAATATTCAATAATAAACAGTCTAAGTATGAAACAGTTTTTAAAATAATATTAATTTAATATAATTCAATCTTTTTAATTATAAAAAGTATTTCTATTCTTGCATTGCCATTTTTTAGGTAGCCTACAAACATTCCATGTCTCTTAAACATAAGGCTCATTGAATATAAAATGATTATACAAAAATGTATGAAATACAAATATATATATATATATAGGGTAAAGGCCGCCTGGCTAATATAACAATAAAAAAAACTTTAATTATAAAAATGCTATAGCATTTTCTTCAGGGGTCGTTGTATGTTAATATAACAAATGCACATATTGTTCATATAACACTGCAAAGTTAGCGTAAAATTTTCATAACATGGTTCATGACAGATGACCCATAAAGACAGCCCACCCCCTCCCTCATTCTACTACACCCTTCTCACATCAGTCGCCACTACTGAGTACTGCAGGGGCGGTGACGTCACGGCCACCCTCTCTCTCTCTCTCCCTCTCCCACAGTCCCTTCCTGCTGCATCACAACAGTCGCTAGTAGATCGGGTAACTGAGCTATTTCCACTGCCTTGTGGAGTTTTTATTTCAAATAAATGTAACAGAAGTCCGCATCGACTAACAGCCTCAACCGTCAAGCCCGTCACCGTCAGTCCGAGCGGACGTCAGCGCAGACAGTCTGAACGCGTTTCAAGCGCAGTGGGAGATGGCCAGGCCAGAGCAGGTCCTGCTTCTAGAACCGCAGCACGAACTGAGGTTCCGAGGTGAGTGGACAGACTGACACAGCCGTGGACGAGCGCCTATAACGCCCAACACAAAGAGGGAGGGTCATTTTTTAGGGGGTTAAGGGCAGAAAGAGACGGTGAGATGGCGTTTCTGACAGGCCTCAATCCTTGTAGCTGCTAGTAATAATGATAATATGGCGCAGCGCCGTAATGATAAATCGCTCCTAAATAATTAGAATCACATCAAACCCCTTTCACAAGGAGTAAATTAAGTGCTGACTAGGTTTAACAGAAGACTGACTAGCACGTTAGCTCGAGCTAGCCTGTTTAGGCCTTAAAATACAGGCTCTACTGGTGGGCTGGTTAATTCGGTTAGTATGAAGCAGTTCAACCAGTTTTGCCATGTTCGCTTATCATTAGCGACGTTGCGTTTTTTCTTTTCTTCATACAGTCGCTTAAAAAATGGGCTGACGCTTTTATTATAGTCTTATTTACAGCAGCGTTTATTTGCTTGTTAATGTTTCACCTACTTGCATACAAAGTGTGTATGTTGTTATTTAGTGTTATATTTCTCTGATTGAATGACCGCTGTGAGTGAGCTGTCAAGGCGAGCGCACATTTCTCCTCGTGTTCAGATGATCAGAAGGAGAAATGGTTCCTTTCATGGCATTAAGTACTGGCTCGCTTATTTTGACTTATTTCGGGCTGGCAACTCGATTATTTTTGGCTTATTTTTTCAGAACAGGTCGCATATTTTTCTAGCGAAATCTGGCAACACTGACAACAACCTACCTTGATGCTGCTTCCAGTCAGGAAGTCACCATTGAAAAGACACCTGTACTATTACTCCACCTGACATGGATATATTGTGGATAATAATGTCGTATACAAACATATTTAGGTATATTTGTAAAAACAAGTTGCCATTTTGAAGACTTTTAAGGTTTGGGGCTTTTAGTCTAATTTAAAGTTCATGAATTTGATGTTTACACAATTTCAGGGTTCATTTCATGGCCTGGGGAACACTAATTTCTGTCGACAGGAGACCAATGCTATATTGTTGTATGTTTACATTAGGCTTGTTTGAGGTGCGCCTATATATATATTAGGCTATATATTTTTTATTTTATTTTTTTATAAATGACATTACATAACCCATATCGCACTGTCAGAGAGTTTATTCACACATAACGTACGTTTACACATAAAACATGATATCAGAGTTCTAAAATCAAACATTTTTAAAAGAGAACAAACATCACGGTTGTTTAAACAATGAGCATTAAGCTGTGTCGTCAGCAAGTCGTTTCCCATCATGCTTTTGATCAGCTCAGTCGGTGGAGAGCAACTGCGTGCGATTGCAGAATCCGACACGTGCGCCTTGCGGTTGCTAGAGTTTTTTGACATAGGTCAGCATGACATCAGAGCAAGGCGGACCGCTCTCGGACACATTTTTAACCGGCATGCATCTCGCGGTGATCACCGGTGATCGGTTCTGCACAGATTTAGCTTATCTCAAACAAGCCTAGTTGCATACAATTTATTAAAGTTCGCAAGAAATTAGCCAATAAGAACGCTGTGGAGGCACTGACACCTCCCATGTGACCGCCCTTTGTCAACTGGCTCCAATATTGTTTTGTTCCCAACATTTCCACAAAAAAAAACTTCTTTTATGTTCCATACAAGAATAAAAGTCTTACCAGTTTGGATTGGAATGGTGTAAGGGTGAGTGAATGATGACAATTATCATTGGTGGACTAACCCCTTTAAGGAGCTCAATGAAAGTGCATTGAGCTCAACTTTCACATTTACATTTATGCATTTGGCTGACACTTTAATCCAAAGCAGCTGGTATTGGAATCAAGCTATACATTTGATTAGTTCTTGCATTTGCTGGGAATGGGCAAAAGAGCATTTGCCTCCCTCTGAAACTGCATTTGCTTAAAAGTGATATTTTAAAATAATATCACACTGACTGTTTTCTTAAAAGATGCTCTAATTTTAAAGTTTTGGCAAATCAACTTGCAATATCAGTGAAACAGCATTCCTTCTTTAGTCACCCTACCTTGGGCATATTTACATTTTTCATAAACTGTCCGGACACACCTTGTGAATTGTGAAGAGTTAACCAGGGACATTTTGCGAAACAATTTAATGGTGTTATTGTTTGTGATGGCATGTCTTAAGTTCATTGTTTAGTAAGTGCTTTAAAGGTGACATTATGCCCCTTTCACAAGAAGTATTATAAATCTATGGTGTCCCCAGAATGTGTCTGTGAAATTTCATCTTAAAATACCCGCCAGATGATTCCTTATAGCTTAAGTTGCCCCTCTTTGGGTGTGACCAAAATCGCGCTGTTTTTGTGTGTCCTTTTAAATACAAATGAGCTGCTGCTCCCCGCCTCCGTTCAGAAGAGGGCCGGTCCTTTACACGAGCTTCGGATACTCCAGCAATAACAAATGCGAATTTCAGTCAAATCTCAGGAATAACCCATAGCGGAGTGCAGCCTTATAGAGAGACTCAGGAAGAGATTGTAACTTTTAGAAGCACCTTGACGTTTCTGAATGGTTAGTGGAGGATACATGTATGTAGTTCTTGTGGAGTTACATTGGTCAGTCTCATCGAGTTGCATGTTTTGTCATGTTTAACTTTTACACAAGTTGACAGTTCCCTGAGGTCTTTATAAGACAGCTGTGACCTTTTTTGGTCCAATAGTGTCCAGTGCTCATCTGTGGAGCAACGACAGAACAGTTTGAATGCTTCGCTAGAACTTTAGCCATTGCTACACTGTTGTCGCTTGAGAAAACCAAATGGCGGCACTGTGGGTGGAAACGTGCAGATTAAGGGGTGGTAATATTATAATATGATCCCCATCCTACGTCAGAAGGGGAGCAAAATCAGATCGGCCACGAAATGGGGTCGCACACACTTCAATGGTACAATGATGTAATTTTTTGCCATGTGCACCCAAGCAAACTTAATCAGCCTTAATGCTAATTCCAGTACTCACCGGGTTGCGCCTCCACTATCATTCCCCAAATTGTATGTATTGTTGTGGTAGTCGAAACATCAGGCAGGAGTATTGTTACCATAGCTCCACGAACCTTCTCTCCATTGCATAATTCCACCTAGCAGCACCAATGACATAGTCTCTGTTTTGTTTCGCCATGATTGAAAGCTGTGTATGAAAGAGCTTCTGTGCTCCTATCGGTCAGTGTCACAAATGTGACGGAACCCGTCGTGGAGCACCGTAAAAAATTAATCATGCTAGTTCTGTTGGGGCGTTGCAGATGTGGCGTCGGTTGTCGTTCACTATGACACACTGACACTATACTAGATAAAGCGATAAATTCTTGCGTCCTGATACCCATTGTCATTTACGAATCAGCACAACACCCTACATTTAATGGATCGGGCTGATATTGTCTGAACCCTGCATTAGACATGCTCTTAGTTGTAGGAGTTAAATATCAATGCCAGTCTAATCCTGAGTCATTTGGGTTTCCCCAACATAGTAGTATGTTGTCCTATATACTTTTCTGTTTAATCTAATGGTTCCTGCCGCGTCGTTTGTTAGTTTCATGTTAACTTGCAGTTTTGTGTTTTTTTAATTTATGAATAAACTCTGAAATTAACTGCTCACTCAGAAAGTTGTTTTTTGCATCAAGCCATATCTGATCTTTTCTTATCAACAGCCAAACTTTTGATAAGCATTGATAATCGAAGCTAATGAGTGTGTAACCATTGCACCTTTTTATTGCTTAGTTTTCCTTTGGTGATCTTGCTTGTTGAGCAATACTGTTCTTGTGCACGATTCTTCTGAAACAACTTTTTCAACTGATGTCACCTAGGCCATGAGGGCTATTGGTTAATGCTAATGTCTTCAAAAGTGTGTGTGCTGCTGTTTAAAGGGCTGCTTAGTAATCGTGTAAATGCTCATTTGTTGACATTAAATCAAGTCTATGCTGGGAATAATGTCTTTCTCTTCCAGGTTTCATTTTGGTTGTTAATCAATCACTAAAATTGAGGAAGATTAGCCTCAGTTGGTTCCTCTGTGGAACAGTGCCAGTTCTAAAATGCTTCTCCAAAATTGTCCTGATTCAAAGGGTAGTGCATTCTTAGTTACAGTAAAATTGTCGCCTGATGTGATTGTCCAAACGTTTTTGTTTCCAACAGGCTTTTAGATCTTTTAGGTCTACTACTGAATATATTTTTAGTTTGAGTTCTTTTCAGACAATGAAGAATGTCAAATTCCTCCCTCACATATTAGACCTATTATTAATCGGTAGGCTATATTGGATAAGTGGCAAGAGGAGTGGAACACGTGCAAGAGTAAGCTATATGAAATTCATCGGGAAATTTCAAATAGACTTTTAATCACTCTTAATACTAGATCTGATCAAGATGTATTCACCTGATGTCATAGGTCATACCAGTTTGTCTCGTGCCTTTTTGCTTAAACGTGAAGACCCAACACTATGCATGTTTTGTAAGATTCCCCTCTTTGTTAAACACATTTTATTGCACTGTCCTGGGTTACAAGTAGAATGCGCTTCTATGAATTTATTTCACTTAAGGACTTATTTAGAAAGATTATGCCTAAAAGGCATGTTTTTTATCATATGTTAATTAAAATAAAAAAATAGTATAATATGACTTGTTTGTTTGCTTGGTTTTATTATATTTATATGATATTTGTATTTTTGTAATTAAAATGTTGCCATGAAAATAGCCTTAGATGCTGACATGGCATTAAATAAAACAATCTATCTATCAGACAATGAATATGCTACACTAGAATAATCAAAAATATACAAAAGCCTTAAGGGCTGCGTTGCAGAAATCATTTTCTTACTCAGTATTTTTGGCTTGGTTTTCAGTATCCTGAAAAAGGATCAAATTAGCTTATGAAGCAAAATGACATAAGACGTGAAATCTTCAATGTCAGTGAACTAAATTTAGTGAGGTTTATGCACAAAACAAGGGAGGGGAAATGAATTTGGTTTAGATACATTTTCAATAGAGAATAAGCTTATTTATAAAAAGAAAAAAATCTTTCCTTTTTCCCCTCTCTAAATACGGTAAGCTTTAATTTTAACCTCACTTAATTTTGTTCAAATTCTCTGGTGGGGGAAAACACTTAATATATAATCTTCACATAAATATAAGCGTCACATGGCTGTCAAGTTGAAAAATGTGCCATTTTTAAAAATGCATCTTTATATTCTGTTGTTAGTATCATGCATTTTATGGGTCATGATTTAATACATATTTATATATATATAGCCATAATTTAATTTAAATTAATTCTATGTAAAAGCTATAAGTACTGCACAATTGAGGACAGTTAGACATATTTGTTTTTCAAGAGTTCATTTTGCCGACATTACATTATAAAGCTGACATTATATCAAAGCTAAAGAGATCTCAAATCCACTGCAGAGTTGGTAGGTGTAGTCCAAAGCTCAGTTGCAGGCTTATGTTTTATAAATGAGGTACAATGCATTTGTTTCTCAGCACTGGAGAAGGCTTCCCCCCCAGAGAAGGCTGCCTGCATGGGTCATACACCATAAAGAAGCCAAAATCATCTTAAAGTTACACCACACCTCCTGCCTCAGACTCCACCCACCTACAATACACTTCATTGAAAAGTTAGTGATGCTCTCAAGTAGCAGCAAGTGACTTCAGGTAACAATAACCCGACCGTCCAGGCATGCCACTTTATATTTAAAGCATCTGAAGCTGAGACTCGTCTGTAGAGTTCAGGAAGTACCTCCAGCCAATAATTATGTCATTTTAGGAAGTATAAAGGGCAGTTTGAGATTTTGAGGTGGTCCAGGTGTAGTAGTAATGGGGCAAAGCTGTTAAAATATGGTGACATCTGTTTGATTTAGCAGGGCTGCACCTCTTTGGCCTGTTCCATCCGTTTAGAATCACTAATACCTTGAACTATGTGGTGAAATTATATAAGTGCTCATTGATTCAGACCTTGGATAACTGAATTATTATAATGATCATGAAACGGTCCTGTAATAAATATGTTTTAGGGCTATAAAGAAGGATATAAATGAGAGGCAGATGTTGAAATGCAGAGTTGGAAAGACGAGTCACATCTGGACACGTGCGGATGCCAAGTATCTCTCCATGTAGATGAACGCTGCATCACTGCAGACAGATGTGTTGGGTATTTCTCTGAGCTATACGAAAGGCACGCATAATCGATTGAGGCTTTTCCGCCGTTGTACCTTGTTTGGCAGGAAAACCTCTTCTACATTAAATGATGTGTACAGTGAGTTTTTTAAGGTGCTCAGGGGATCATATTTGGGTCTGCAGAATATCCGAGAACTTTCTTGAAACTCTAGAGGTCAAACTGAGGATATTTTATGAAAAATATGTATGCATTAAAGTGAGACTATATGGTAAATATAAAGTACTAAATAGGTGACCATAAACGAGCACCATTACTACATTTCTAAGCTCTAGGTGCAAGTGTTATTGTTTTTTAGCCTATTTTTAAATCTGATAAAATAGATAAAATCTGTTCATTTCCATTTATATTATAAATTTAGATGAATTTATAAACATTTTTTATGAGTACTTAATTACAAAATTACTCCAAATGCCCAGCCCTACCATAAAAGGGCTGTTTTTTCATAAATAGTTTTTTGTTCTTCTTAGGCACTTGTTATTGATCGGTGATGATGTAATTTACCTAATACAATTAATACAGAGAATGATGCCTTTCTGCATGACTCATGCTTTGCAGTTACTCATGCACTAATTCTATCAGGTTCTCCTTATAGGTCTGTATGAATGGAAAAGACATTGGAGCGTAAGGCTTTTGGCAGAATAGTCCATTATTAGGCCTTGTGCAATGTTTGTCTCTCTTTTAAGGTTTTAAAGGCCCAAGGCGCTTAGTTCGTCTGTGTCTTTTCCTCTGTAACACACAACATAAAGACTCAAACAACATAAGGCTCACTTTGGGTTTCAAGTGTCTCAGCCTCTCAATAATTTAATAGAATTAACCTAGATGAGGTGTTGCATACTTGATGTGTGGTGCTGCCATATTACAAAGGGTGAAGGATGTTTGAGACAGAACTAACATGTATAGTTGTCAACGTGAAATCAAAATTGGCCCGATTTACTTTCTCAACACATATTTATGGTTATATTGCGCACAATTTCATTGTTTATCTTTGTAATCAATCATCAAAATGTAATAACTTGCTCTGCCTGATGGATAAAAGTCCCGTTTTATTTGTTTTTGCACATGGAATTAAAAAATGTGTTGCAAATTATTCTGTTTTATGTTGATTATAATAGAAAAAAGTTATCCTTGGATTTATAGTGTTTATACAAACATATTTATAGTAGTACTAAATGTAGGCCTATTCGTTTTTCTACATTTTTATTTTATTTCTTGTTACAGAGAAAAACATATCCCAGTTACTCCATATCAACGATTCAACCTTGTTTCCGGGTGAAATATTCAAAAAGGTGTTGGAAATTATTTGATTTCATCAGGAATTGGTTGGAAATAAATTTCATTAAAATGCAAACCTATTGAGAATAAGAGACTTGTTTCAAAAACACAACCCCCGGCCCCAAGATTTTGAAAAGCATGTATAAATCTTCTCTCTACCACCATATAGTTTTCAAGTCTCTGTTCATGATCACAGACATTGAAATTAATTGATTCTGTGATATGGACTGATTAGTCAAGTCAAGTCATCTTCATTTATATAACGCTTTTAGATTAGCATTAACCTTTGGCAGAACATATTTTCTTTGTTCCATTTTCCTGAAAATCACCCTTATTCTTTGCCGCAGTGTAAAACGAGTGCCAGGGTTGAGAACAATGCTGTGGTCTTTTGGCCTTTGATGTGCCGCTAAATTTGTAATGTGCCACTAATGTGATTTGTCTCGAATCATTATGTCTTGTTGGGGTGAAATCGGTTACAAGGTTGTAAATCGATGTGGCCACTTAGAGCAGTCTGCCAAAGATATTATTTGAGATGTTTTTTGCAGCAAGCCATCACCCAGCACACCCTAGCAACTGCATGGCAATGCGCTAACAACCACAGAGCAACACCCGAGTTTTGAATGTAACAATTCTGTCCTGTCTTTCTCCCCTCAGGTCCATTTACAGATGTGGTGACCACCACCCTAAAGCTCGCTAATCCCACAGACAGAAATGTGTGCTTTAAAGTAAAGACGACTGCACCGCGCCGGTACTGCGTGCGGCCAAACAGCGGAGTGATTGATGCCGGAACCTCCATCAACGTTTCTGGTAAATGCATTTTTCTTAAAATTAGCATTTTGATACCATTGATCACTCTTGATTTAAACTGTCAAAGCTTCCAAATGACGACAAGAATGATGTTGTTGTTGTTGTTGTTGTTATTATTATTATTAGGGGTGTAATGATAAACTCAGCTCACGATTCGATACGTATCACAATACTGGTTTCACGATACGATACACATCACAATATTTTGAACAAAATTAAGAAATGAAACTGAAATTCAAATAACAGATTTATTTCCAAAACATTAACAGTTTTAACTTTGTTGTACATTCAACTTAATAAAGAATTAACAATATTTCAAGATTGAATTAAACCTTCTGTATGTAAATTAACAATTGACTAGGTGTGTCTGAACAATAAAACTGAATTTTAATAGGGATAGCTCAAACCTAAGAGAGAACAGGTAAAGCAGTAAAACAATTGTGACACCAGAATACAAATATTCATGATTCTGAACCTGAAAATTCAGAATTATACAATGCATAGCCTATAAATAATGTAAGACCTTTTTTACTGGTATATCAATCATGTAGCATTATCAGGACCCACAAATATTGCCCCATTGCATTATTATACATTATATTAGTAGTTTAGTGTAGTACTGTTACTGAAACTCTGTAAACTAAATTTATTTCTAACACAGTACACTTGCACTTTCAATGCAGCCATTCGTTGAATATCTTGATAAGATGATCTTTTAAGTTTTAGGGGAATTGACTTTAAATGTATGGACCGAAATCTCTCAGATTTCATAAAACATGTATCTTCATTTATGTTTGGAAGATGAACGAAAATCTTTCAGGTTTGAAACAATATGAGGGTGAGTACCTGATGACAGAATTTACATTTTTGGGTAATTTATACTTTATAAATACAGTAAGCTGAGTCTTGGATAAAACTAACTCTGTATCGTGAGTCATATCGTTTACATCTATGATACATATTGTCACATTTCTATCTCGACATCATTACATCCCTAATTATTATTGAAACAAACTAAATAATATTTCATTTACATTCAATCATTTAGCTGAAGCTTTTGTCCAAAGCTACTTACAAATGAGAACAATAGAAGCAATCAAATCAACAAGAGGGCAATATGTAATTGCTGTGTCAAGTCCCAGTTAGTCTAGCAAAGTGCACATAAGTTTTTTGGGGGGGAATAAATAAATAGAGATACAGAATAGAAAAAGTAATGTTTATATTATTGGATCAGGTGTTGGTGAAAAAGATGTGTTTAGCCGTTTTTTAACAGATCGAGTTAGGCAGGTCATTCCACCAGCAGCGAACAGACAAGGATCCGTGAGTGATTTTATGCCTCTTTGGGATGGCACCACCCAGCGCCCTTCACTTTAAGTATAGTGGTGCAGAGCCAGTGGTTGTTCTGTAGGCAAACAGAGCCTTGAATTTGATGCAAGTGGCTATTGGCAGCCAGTGCAAACCGGTGAAGAGAGGTGTGATGTGCGCTCTCCTTCACTCTTGCTCTGGCGTTCTGGATCAGTTGAAGAGGTTTCACAGTACATGCTGGAAGGCCTGACAAGAGAGCATTACAATAGTCTGGATAGAACAAGAGCTTCGACAAGGAGTTGTGTAGCATGCTCAGTTAGGAAGGATCTAATCTTCCTAATGTTGTAAAAGGCAAGTCTGCAGGACCGGGCTGTTGTAGCAAAATTGAAGCTGTTGAAGCTTAACTGATCAACAATCACAACTCCAAGATTCCTGGCTATACTGGAAGGAGTTATGGTTGATGAACCATAGAAGTTGAATGGAGAGGTTGTGATGAATTTAATTAAATAAGATATTAAAGTGTTGATATTAAATAAGAATAAATATGAATTTACTCATATATATATATATATATATGTTTGTGTGTGTTATTGTTATTACTACCTCTACTTTTCTTCGTAAGAACTTATTCTTACTATTTATTCGTATTTTTTTATGTATGTTTGTATTTATTTATCCTTCTTTTCTTATTTATATTAATATTTATTGTTGTGCTTGCGTCGTAATTAATAATAATAATAGTTATTTAAAATGAATATTAATTTGTAATTTATTATTTATATTTGTCTGATTTATATTAATATTTGTTTTGCTTGCTTTGTTATAAACTCAATATAAATGCTCTCCATTTACAGGAACACATGCACTGCCTTCCTTTAATAACTTTATTTTTATTTTTTTTATTTTTTACACTGTTGCAGATACAGAGCCATATATAGTTTCAATACATTAAATACAGTGCTATTGTGGAGGGACGCTTTGACGATGATGTCAATACTGTGTGTCATATGACAGATGTTTGTAATGAAACACCATTAGCGGTCTTTCAAAGAACCAAGTGCGTACAATTGCCGTTGCTATCAAATGATCATTAACTCTGTCAGGTAAATGATCAGTATGAGCAGTTGATTATTTAGGTCAATTTTGAAAGGGATTGTTTAATAGTGAGTCATATCTGATCTTTTCTGTCGATGTGTCACAGGAAATCTGTTTGTGTGAGCTTGACAGCTTGACTTGTATCCGTAGGCAGTTCTGTCTGTGTGGATCCAGATTCCAGTCCCTTTTATAAGTTATAGCCCTTTCTGCAGACACTTTTTTTCTGTATACGTCCTGGTTTCTGTATGTGTGAATTTACAGAGAATCAACTCATCAGAAACACAGACCGTTTGTTGTTTTTGAACGGAAGGTGAAAATGAAGCAAAAACTGCCAAAAAAAAAATCTTCAGTAGTTCAAAAAGATTTAATACAAAAATAAATATTATATAAAAATCTTAAACAAAAAATTAGAAATGCTGCCTTGGCAACTAACAGAAATAAAGTGTATGATGAAGATCTAAAATGGCTAAAACTGAAAGTAAAATAAATAAGCCTATATATAAATACAATTAAAATGAAATTGTAAAGGTAAGTGATTTGAAAGCACTTTTGCAGACTATGATTAGGGATGAAACGACCAGAAGCTATGATGTGAAATGAGCAAGAGTGACTGTTGACGGAGTGATGTGGCCGTGTCCATCAGTGCGGCTAAGATGAGAATATGTAACTTTATGCAAATGAGCTAATGAAGTTATTGGAGTACACTTGACCCTTCTCCTGTGAGATACTGTTGTTGGCAAAATGTCCAAACATTTGTATCCATTACCCAACTGCTCTTTGTGCATGACGGAAGCCTTTACATAACCAAGAGATACGACCTTTTGAGAGTTTTCCTAATAACTCAACTCATTTGAAATCTCAGAGCCTCTTGGAATCTCACGGACATTCTTAAATTGCTCATTATTTTGTGTTGATTCCAGTGTTTTGGGATTTCTCTCCATGGTGAGATGCCTGGTCCCTGTCAATATGTACAATAGCTCTGGTTGTATTTGAATCGATGACAAGCTAGTGTTTTAGTCTTCCCTGGCGTGTTTATCTGAGGGGATGCACAATGGATTTTGGTTAATGGGCTTTTGACTTTTATCCAGACCTATGAGACGAGCCTCACGTCTCCACCCGTTCTCAAACATCACTGTTTGTCTGGGTTGTGAAGTTTTTTGTTGAGTTTAAAAGCAACAACTTCAAGTTCTGAATCCCTCATGAATCTGAATATGATTGAAGAAACTTTACCTTTGTCAAGTGCTTTATACAGTATATGTCTACTTCCACATTGTCAGAAGACTACACACTTATTTAACAGTCACATACATTTCACCATTATGTAACGCTTAGGCCTTTATTTGATCAGCAACAACATTTCTTTGGCTGCACTCAGCGAAGTAACTCCAGTTTCAAGATATATTTGTGGTTACCGATAATAATGATTGTGACAATCTGCAAGTTAACAGAAAATAGGTTGACTTTGGTTTTGTTTTATTTATTTATTTATTTATTAAACATCTTAAGTCTCCATCCATCCATCCATCAATCCAAACATTATTAAGAGATCAGTAATTGGGATCATTGACATACTTATTAATACCCTGTCCTGACTCAGAACCTTTGCTTTGAAACTTAGTAAGTTAAGTATGCCTCTCTAAACCATTAGTGTTGTCTGGATTTCCTCACATTTTCTCCCATTTAGACTTCATAGTTTTTGCCGAGGGGATTCCGAGGTCATGTTTCATAATTAATGGAGTTGCTCTGCTTTTTATCTCCAGGGATCCAGTTAATTAGGCAGAGGAATGATTGTCTGCAGTCAGGTGTTTTGTTTGAATGCACATGGCCCAGGGCGACAGTTTTCTGCAGTTGTCCCGCCCCCAGACAGGCCACAGCCCTGAAGATGACCACTCAAGTTTTGACCACACAAGCTCTGTGTGATTAGAAATTGTTCTCTTAAGAATACAAGAAAGAACAGTATGTGCAGACAGCTCATAAAATTTGTGTAAGACTGAGATTGTGCCAAATATGGTTTCTTTCAAAACAAAAAAGGAGATCCAGAAAGACCTTTCTGTGCATGAACAATCCTCGTCTTTCTACATTGCACATTAGAGATCAAAAGTATGCATACCTGAGAGCCTAAATTAGTTATTTTTTTGTAATATTATCAGGTTAATCACATAAATGGCTAAATATAATCAAATCAATTTTCACTATTCTGTTTCTTGTAAATTTCCAATGTCTTTGAGCTAACATTTTCCATGTTCTGCAAATTTAAGCATCACAAAGATGTTCTTTGTTAAAGAAATCATGCTTTTGTGCTTTAATAATTATTAAATCACTGCCTTGCTCTTGTTGGATTGTGTCAGTAGTAATCTGCCAGAACGAACTGTCAATCACAGTCAGCATGGAGCTGCCCATTTTATTGTTCAAGACAACAGCACTTAGCACTCAATACTTAAAGTCTCTGGCTTTGTTTAGCAAAGAAAAAAATTGTTTAGCACATTCAAATCACATCTGTTTATGTCTTTGCAGTTTTAACATCGAAAAAATCGCACAACACTGTTTACCACAAACTTTTATGCATTTTGGGCGTTTATTTACACAACACGACATTGCCAACTACCAGCCTGGCAGCATAATACAGTGTTTGTATTCATTTTCGTTGATCAATGTGAATGAGGATAGTTTGGCAGTGTTGTCATCTGCACGCTAACATTTTCAAAAAAGCATAGTAAAAACTTTTTCGTTTTAAGTACATCATTGACGTGTAAACGTGAAATTTATCAAAAGTTGTATCTGTTAACATGAGTTAATGCACTGTGATCTAACATCAACAAAGGTTGATAAATGCCATACAAATATATTGCTCATCGTTAGGTAATGCATTCATTAATGTTATATAAATGAGACATTGTAAAGTGTTATTCAGATTTTAAATAAATGATTTCTATTGTAATGTATTTTAAAATGTAATTTATTCCTGTGATGGCAAAGCTTGAATGGTGTGAACTTGAACTGATACTTTGACTTTCTCCACATCTTGCGTCAAGGATAGCAACAGCTATGGGTGAGAAATCTGAATATTTGCACAGTGCACATTTCTTTTAGTAATATTACTAATGTGAACTGTACAAATAAAGTCATGTCAAGACTCATTTAATCCCTCTTCCTCTGTTGATGCGTTTAAAAATACCCCCTTGATGCTGCTAGTGAAATACCAGTCTAGTGCAGTCGGAAAGATTGGGACTGACAAAACAGGACATTCACGATCTGTCTCAGCCGTCTGTTTTCAGTTTGCAATATCGACGGCTCTTGATTGCCATAATGGCACACAAAACCAAAGTGAGGTTTTTTAACTCGCGGGGGAGTTGGCCTGCACCTTCTGTGAGCCCGGCAGTAGTAGCCACATCTAAGAGTGCCTTTGAAATTAAGAGATCATTTGTTTTTAATGAAACTTAGCAGCAGTTTTCCTAAGTCATCCACACATTCACTCCAATGTAAAAAAAGACTCTTTTGAATCCGAATGGTGTCTTTTAAAAAGGGTGATGGGGGTGAAATCGGCTTTCAATACTGATTTCAACCGTGCCAGAGCCCTCGCACGCCAGGCATAAGAAAGTGATCATTGTAAATCATGGTAACAGCTCTAAATTAGCTTTTGCTCGTTGGAATGACATCAAATAACATGGCCTTCTTTGGATGGTGCTGATGGGGTTGCAGACGTGAACTTCCTCACACTAACACCTGGTTTAAGTTAAAGGCTGAATGTGTTATTATTAACGTGAAAAACACTGTTTAGGAGCTGTAAGAAAAATTGCCCTTCTGGGGTCACTGAAGTTTTATCAGCAATGTTTGTAGTGGGATTATATGAAATGAATAGCTAAGTCTTTTTGTTTTTCTGAGTAATGTCATTTTGTGAAACATGGATATTTTACACCCAAACATTTTATCACATTTTGGGCAGATTTACTAAACAGGGCAGATTAGCATGAGAGCGCAATTCCAAAAAACTCAGCTGGGAGTGGAAAGTTCTGCGCGTGATCTACTGAAGACTTAAAGAACACAGACGCAGCCGGATCATTTCCATAATGACCAATGCATATTAGCTGCTGGTTTAAGACATGCTTTTTAGGTGGTAAACAATGCCGCGATTAAAAACAGTAAACTGACTTGCGCAAACCTTACAAAATCACCTTGCATGATTCATTTAGATACTCTTCTCCCATAAATTTTGCATCTGAAAAGAAAATTCCGACAGATGCATATGCAATGAAGTCAGCCGCAAAATTTATTGTCCACGCCTTTTCGCTGCTATCATGCTTCCACTGCGTGTCTTTAGTCAATCCTGACAGTAGTTTTTTAACGCCAAAATAGGGTTTGCGCTGGCACAAGCTATTAGTAAATCTGGCCCTTGGACTGTTGAGAAACCTATCTGCTGGAAAGTTTTATATTGTATAGTTTTGTTTTTTTATTCCTTAAAAATCAAAAAATCATCTTGGAGCCGTCATGGCCTAGCACTTGGTGCTCAAGTAGGCATCTCAGGTTCAAATCTGGCTCAGATCATTTCCGATCCGGTTCCTTTTTCTTCCCCCCAAACATTGCCTGTCCTCTTATGACTATCTTGCCCACTAAAATGAGGAAAACGCTAAAGATATTGTTTTATGTGTACTGTATTTATGCTCTTGTGTTTGTCTTACAGTGATGCTGCAACCGTTCGATTATGATCCGAATGAGAAAAGCAAACACAAGTTCATGGTACAGTCTCTGCTGGCCCCACCTGACATGACCGACACTGAGGGAGTGGTGAGTACTGATCCATGCTACCTGCTTTCTGAAGGTTTATACTCCCTTGTTCAGGACAGGTTTTTCTTGGGTGCATTTTCTCTTTTTTTAGTAACACTATCTATGAAGTCTGTCTGTGGCAAGCAGAACGAGGCCGAGGGCTGTGAGAGATACGAGACCGGTGAGCCGCGCAGGTGTTGCTCATCTGCAGTCACGCAACCGGCCTCGCGCCGTTCTCCCATTGCCCTCGGCCTCGTCCTGCTTGCCACAATGTCTTATGTGTGGGGTCCAAAATGTACCTTTATAACATCTAATTGCAGGTGAATTTATGTTTTTACCAGCCTTGAACAGTGTCATTTGTTTGGCTTTATTTATATAGTAGTATAGTATTTATTAATATTTTTTTGAATTAGCTTTTATTTTTAGGTTTTTAATTTTAGGTTTAAAGCTGCAGTCCGTAACTTTTTTGGGTTAAAAATTATCCGAAATACATTTTTGAGCAAGTACATAACCAGCCAGTGTTTAAAAATATCTGCTTGCCATAGCTGGATTCAAAACGGTAAGCTTGTAATAATGTTTTTAATTCCAGTGGTACTGGTAGATTTCCGCGGGAAATTCGAGCATGTCATTTTGCGTCATTACGTCACGTCTATACACATAAAGTCGGCTAGTAGGCTATGTTGTGTGAGAGGATGTTGGAGGTGGAGATTTATAGCCTTTTCTCACAGCACTTGATATAAACGTATCAATTTGATGGCGGATCTAGAAAGGTTCAAACGACAATCACCAGTGACAACTGTAGATTCACCCATTGTAAAATGCAAAAGACTTCGGACTTCTGAATGGCTACAGAAAAAAAGAGACCGCAAACGGGCCCATGCGAAAATAAGAACAAATATTGGAAGGGCGTTAAATGTAGTCACCCAATGCTGATGTTGTTAACATTTAATAATTATAGAAAGTATAATTTGCACGGTTTGACGTGATATAAGCGATCGTTAGATTTAATCAGCGCAATTTACTGCAATGCTTTTTTTCCCCTTAGTTGGTCAGAACCAAAGTGGATGTTACTTTTTGTAACATTGTTCAGATGACATTTTCCAGTGAAAATTCTTATGTTGGTCATACTTCCAAAAAGTAGAACCTGTGATTCTGAATGACAGTATCCACACCAGCGCGGCGACTGACAGCACATTCTCCGAGGCACAACCCACGTAAAGTTAATTACTGCAATTGCAGATTTCAAACAGAGATGAAAGAGGAAAGAGCGACAAAGAGGAAAAACTACGGACTGCAGCTTTAAGTAATTGTATGTGCTTTTGTAATTTTTTTTATTTTATTAGTTTTTGTTTTTAAGTATTTCTACTAAGCCTTAATTTATTTTCATTTCAGTTTTGATGAGAACTTAAACTTAAATTATTTTATTTCAGTTAGTTGCCAAGGTTGCATTTCTTGTTTGTTTTTTTTCCATCTGAGAATTATATTTTATTTCAGCTTTATTTCAATGATAAAAAGTTAACAATTACAACACAAAACAGTCTTTTTTCAGTATACAGACTTCATCAAAAGTGTGCTACAATGCCATTAAGCAATAATATTGTGATTACCCCCAGCATAGAAGTTGTGTTTGAGCAGATACTACATTATTTTGTCAACATGCATATAAGGCTGATCATTCTACGTGCACAGCTCTGACAGACATGACAGACAAATGGTTGACTTGTATTGATAACAAGATGATGGTTGGAACTGTGTTCCTTGACTTTAGCGCTGCATTTGATATTGTAGACCATGGGTTATTATTAAATAAGCTTGCTACTTATGGGTTTAGTCCATTAGCCATAAATTGGATGAATAGCTATTTATTAAATAGGAAACCGTATGTATTTTTTAATGGTAGTTTTTCCTTCCCTAAAACTTTACAGTGTGGAGTGCCACAGGGGAGTTGTCTTGGGCCGTTACTCTTCTCTATATTTATTAATGATTTGCCATATGTTTTGAATAAGTGCTCTGCGACTTTATTTGCGGATGATACAACTGTTCATTTTGCATCAGCTAGTATAAGCGAACTAAAAAACACACTTCAATCAGAATTACAACTTGTAGTGAACTGGATTTGTGAATTTGTGTTTTAAATGTAACTAAAACCAAAAGTATTTTGTTCAGGTCTAGATATGTCAGTAAGGGTGATAATCAGCTCTGTCTATCACTCACAGACTCGAACATTGAACAAGTTGAAGAGGTAAATCTGCTTGGTGTTACATTGGATGGACAGTTAACTTGGGAGAAACATATTGACAATATTGTTAAGAAAATGGGTAATGGAATATCTGGGATTAGAAGATGTTCCCCTTTTCTTACCCCTGCCACTAGAGTGCTGGTGACACAGGCATTGGTTTTATCCCACCTTGATTACTGTTCACCTGTCTGGTCAGGTGTGGCAAAAAAATATCTGTTTAAGCTACAAATAGCTCAAAATAAAGCTGCAAGACTCGCACTGGCCTGTCCATGGGGTGTGAGTACGGACGGTATGTATACCAGTCTCTCTTGGCTTAGAGTGGAGGAGAGGTTGTCATGCTACCTTATGAATTTTTTTTAGGAATATCTGTTATAAGAAACAACCTACTTGTCTGTACTCAAAAATAAAGTATGTGAGAAACCAACATAGTCATAGTACTCGACATTCTACAAAGGGTTGTCTAGCTTTGAATAAACCCAGGACTGATGCTGTGTGCAGATCTGTAATGTATAGAGCCATTAAAGTGTGGAATAATTTACCAATTTATATTCTTGAAGCACCTAGTAAGGCCGGCTTTAAAAGACTACTAAAAAAATACTTGAATAATAACACAAACATTGATGAGCTTAGATAAATGGTTTGATGTATAATTGTGTTTTGTGTGTTTTGATGCTGTTTTGGTGGTAGCTTGCGTTATTATGTATACACGATACTCTTCATAAGTATTGTAGGTATCGGTTTTAGATTTATGTGTAGCTTGCATGTTAAATGTTGGTTGGATTATGTATGTTTTTATGTATTTATCTTTTTATGTATTTTATGTATGTTTTTGTATGTGGACCCCAGGAAGAGTAGCTCCAACATTAGTGGCAGCTAATGGGGATCCAAATAAATAAAAATAAATAAATAAATAGATCACCAATATATGATACAAAGGGGTGTGAGTTTGCTGTTCAAGTAATACAAGCAATTGTCACATAACCCCAGTGTTTGACAGGGTCCAAGAGCAAGATCCAAATCTCTTGGTTGGTCACGACTCTCTCTGAGCTTTCTGAAATAGATCATACTGATCATTTGTGTGCATGAGCAGATGTAATTGTAAATAGGCTATGAAAATGTCAGGAACGAGAAGAGGAAAGAAAATGTAGAGCAGAGATCTGGCTACTTATTCACTGTCCTGAACTATTTCCAGTCTTCCTTGTTGATGGCTCCAAACCTTAGCTCCAAAACCGAGGGAGCTGCCTCACTGTCTGCTGTATACATAGCCAGATACCTTTTAAGATCCGAGACCTCGCAGATGACTGCTTTAAAGGGGCTATATGGAACTTTTTCCCCAAAATAAACGTAACAATAGCCTTTTTATTTTACCATTTATGAAACAAACATCTCCTGTTGAGCATACTGGCACCTTGTCCGCTCACAGTGGGTGCAACTATAAGCCTGTATCCTATTTTTACTATTTTCTGTCGGGTCGGATTTTCCCGCGCTGTCTGCGGATGTGACGTCAAGCGCGTTCATGTTAAACGTTTCAGATCACTCTGCCACCACCGCTAGTCAGCAAGTAGCCTACACTCGCAAGCAGTGCAATGGATTTTGATATTTTGTGACTGTTCTTACCTCTGTAAACATAATGTTGGCCACAAGATGACTTGTGAAGTGTGCACGTATGAGCGCTGCGAGAGCGAGCAGAAAGGAAGAGCAGTTCTGTTTTTTGGCCACAGGTGTCAGTCGCGAGTTTAAATTTCAGAAAAACGCATATAGCCTCTTTAAGTGTCTCTTCATGGGCAACTTATTAATGCATAACGTCCACAATTGGCTCAGGTGGCATGTGGCTAGGCTAATGGATCAATGCTGTTACAAGCACAAGCAATACAAATCACACAAATATTTTAGTGAATTGTGCATTTTTAATTGTTCAGAGATTTTCTAGCAATACTTTTTAGTACTTTTTATCGTCTACATTTCTCTGGGTAAATCTTCCTATGATGCCTAAAAATTGTGTATGTAAGCAGCTCGCTAGAGTTTGTAAACGGCTCATGAGGTGTTTATTTGGTGTATAATCAAATATAGGCTCTGTTTACACATGTTGTTGTTCTCTCCTGCAGTGGAAGGACGCCAAGCCCGAGGATCTGATGGACTCCAAGCTGAGATGTGTCTTTGATATGCCCGCTGAAAATGAGAAAACAGTGAGTGGATGGGTTTTCATGATTTTTCCTCATGTTAGCTCTGAGCTATAGGCAGTGTGTGAAATGGCAGCAGGCACGACTACATTCTTGTTACCCTCTCCTAAAACTATTGTCTGTCTGTATGTGTGAACCTGATTTTGGCCACAGCATGAAATGGAAAGCAATAAGATATCCGCCAGTCTCTCAAAGTCGGAATCATCCACATTGTCTATGAAGTCCATGGCCTCCAGTCTGGATGATGGAGAGGTCAAGAAGATCATGGAGGAATGTAAAAGACTGCAGACGGAGGTGCAGCGGCTACGAGAGGAGAACAAACAGATCAGGGTGAGTGTTTGCTATTTGCATTCTCATAAATATCATTGTCAGCAATAGTCGTAAATATTTTAAAACATTAGATACATTTTTGCTATTTTCTTTTAAACTCAGAATTTAAAACTCAGCACATATCCAAGTGTTTGTTATGAGTGTGGAAGCTAAATTAGCACCGCACTTCGAGCATACTCTCTTAAGTCACATCCACTATCCTCTTTGCAGCCGACTCAGAAATCACTATGAATAAATTAAGATGTTCATATTGTCTTTAGTTACATTTTTTTTCTGATGCATTCATAATCATTATTTTTGTCAGTGTGATTGAGCGCTTAATTCATATTTTAAATTATTATTATGGTTTATTATTTCTCTGCAATGTAGAACAATGTTATAATATTTCTCAGCCCTGAATCTGAAACCGTTTTCCAATGGCACTCCCTAACCCCACGTAGGGCCTATGTATTTAAAGGTGCCGTAGGTGATTCTCTGCAGAAACATTTTTTGTTATGCTGGTTGATAGTCTCCTCATATTCTGATAGCAATCACTCTAAGCGGTCTAAATGTTTTTGTTTTTTATAAATTTATGTCGTCTGTGGAAGGCGTAGGACCATAAAATGTTCGTTCAATCGTTGTTCGGTACGATACAAATCTTTACTGTTAATACTTTACTGTTTTCAATTTAATGCATTCTTGCTGAATAGAAGTTTCTTTAAAAAAAGATTTAACAGTAGTATTCATAATTCAAAGTGGTAATCTCTTAAATTTAGATGAAGTATAACAAAATACTGTAAATGAGAGGAAATAGAAATGATATGTGGATTTCTACTCACAAATATGTTTGGGTCAATTCTTGTGTGGTGTCTTCATTTGATTTAGAGGCAATGAAAAAGATGCTCAAATTACCAAGAGACTGAAACAAAATAAAAAGGTTGAAAGTGGAATCTAAGGGTGCACTTACTCTAAATACTGTCTTAAATTTAATTACAGGAAAAAATCTAATTTTGTATTAGCTTTAAAGCATTTATATCATTCATTTATATTAATTTCTTACCACTGATGTCCACTTAAAATGTTTTTTGTGTGTGTGCCTATTTGACCTACTTAAGTTTTTCATGAAAAAAAAAATTCTGAATAAAAATGTTCAGTGTTCATCTGCTGTACCTTTAAGAAACACTTGAAATGAGCAATGTTACATTTATATCCATCACCCTGCTCTCTATAGATATCTGTCTTTGAGCCATACTGATTGACCACCGCATTACTTTTGCTCTTCCACCATATTGTTCAGATTTGTAACGGCCACAGGATGTTGAGCATACGAGAGTCGGAACTGAAGATAACCTGCCCTTACTCATCAGCTGCAGCTGGGGACCATTACTGCTGCTAGTTTAATGAGACGCGTGCAGGGCCAAAAGCGCTTTTCATAACTCTCAAGATTATTTCTGTCATCTAACTCTTTCTTTATCTCTCTCTTCCACTTCCCCAGCAGGAAGATGATGGTCTGCGGATGAGGAAGAGCACAGTAATGTCCGCTCCGCACTCCTCTTCAGCGATGAGAGTGAAGGAGGAGGGGCTGAGCACCAGGGTGATCGCTCTAATTGTGCTGTTTTTTGTTGTGGGTGTCATCGTCGGCAAGTTGGCCTTGTAAAATCCAAGAGGGAGTGTGTTACAAGCATGCATTGCGGATGAAACAAAAACAAAACAGACAAGTAACCAATGCAGAATTCGTTTAATCCGAATGCCATATCATTGGGGTAGTTTTGGATTAGCGAGGTGTGTAAAATTAATAAAGAGATCAAGATAATTCATCATGTTATGTGCAAAGAAATAAATTCAGAAGAAAAAAAATAATAGTAATCTGACACAGCTCTTGCCTCAAAATTGTGAAATCATTCTGGCCCCTCTTCCTTAATTGTTTCTGATGCAAGTTCAAATATATCATAGATTTTAACCACTAAAATGTTGTAGGGATTTTCTAACACCAGATGTGCGACTGAGTTGTGCTAGAGTGAATGTTGTTTATCACTTTTTTTTTTGATGGGTCAGAAGGAAATTGAATCTGTATACAAATGCTAAACATCTTTGAAAAGTGTCACATGTGCATTTAATTTGTGCATACCCAAACATCCTGCATTAAAGCAGCAGTTCACTGAAGTTTAGCCTGTATATGTTCAATCACTCTCCAGGTAAATGATAAAAACAAGCCTTCTAGTTTCTTCCCCAGTCACACTGTTGTTGAAATAACGTGTTTTATATCTTCCATCCACCTCCGTTCAGTCCAGCAGATATGTTTGAGTACCAACAAGTACTATGATTCAACATATATTTCCTCGACAAATCAGATAACATGCAGTTTTGCAAGAATATATGATGTCGTCACTAATTAACTACCCACATTTTTTTGTTATAAGACCATCAATGTTTCATGGCAATTTAATGTTTACTTGCAAACACCCGCCAATCCACTTTCAAGACAAAACCACCATAAAGTCTGACTTTTAAGTGGCTTTGGCAATACGGTTTGACTATTAGGTGATTTTGTTTTTTTTTGGGGGGGGGGGGGGGGGGGGGGGTTGATCTTAAATCATCAGTGAAGAAATAGACTGTTAGTGACTGATATTTCAAACTGCTGTTACTGGGGAAGTGTTGGTGAAACCCTTTGGCCGTTCACCTATTCATTTGCTCCAAAAACCATTTGAAACAATATTTCTCTGTATGTCGGTGAGGCGCAGAGCTGATGTCTCTGAAACCAACACTTCCGATGATGCTTTGCACAAACCAATTTCCCTGTCAGGAACTAGGTTTTTCACATTTCTTTATTATGGTTTTCTTTTGGTAAGGGATATGTGCTTGAATGCATGGCTCTGTTTAGAGCAAAAAATACTTTATATTTTATTAAGCTGCTCCATAGGTGAAATCTCCTTTTCAGGCCCTTTTAGCACACCTTGTTTCCATTTCGCTGCCTGTCGACCTGAGTTAATTTATTGATCAAGTCATTATTATATACAATAATAGTGCAGCTGCTAAGCGTAATATCTGATGCACCATGTACATGCAACTGGTTGAAGGTCTCTCTCCCTATGAACTTTCTATCTGAAGATGCCATGAGGAGAGTTCACCATCAGGTCCATTTAACACTGACCCCCCTCTCACTTTACCCCTTCAAAAAAGAACAAAAAATCCAGGCTTTAACATGTTATAATCATTTACTCCTCTTCATGTTGTTCCAACCCCAAATGTTTTGCTTCTGTGAAACAAGCTGTTAGGAAGAGCTGCTCTTTTCCATACATGATTTACAGTATGTTGCTGTGAAAAAGGACAAAAATAGTCATGAAACTATCATAAAACTAGTCCAAAGATCTTTAACACTATTCTGAAGCCATACGAATAGATTTGTGTTAGAGATGGACTGAATTTGTTCATGGCGTTTGGCATACAATTTGATATGTTTGAGATTTTGCATATGGTATGATATTGTAAATGAGATTTGACATATTAATTGATACATTAATGAGGTTATGAGTGACAAACGCTTTAGCCGGTTGGCCTGTTTTCTACACAAACCTATTGCTTGGTTTTAGAACATGGTACACAAATTGTAAGGTGTTTTTCTTAAATTGTTGTCCTTTTTGGATCTTTTTAGCATCAATCCCATCCACATTTATGGGAAAGAGCAGCTCGGACAATCTGCATGCATCTTCTTTTGGGTTTCGTAGAAGAAAGTAATTAATATGAGGTCTTAACAACATGATGAGGGAGTAAACAGTGATGAAATGTTTATTCTTGAGGGCAACTATTCATTTAAAAACTGACACATGTGAGTATTGTAACGTGTATTTTAGCCAAGCCAAGCCTACACCTCATTTCCAGATAAATGCATGGCTTCGATATGCCTTGTCGGTGGTCTGAAATGTACACAACACAGCATACGGCTTTAAAAAACACTCCTGACATTTCTGCACTGTTTTCCTGAGCCCTCTGTTTCTTTGCTGTCCTCTGATGTTAATTTAGTCGTTTGTTTGGATTTAAGTTATGAATAAAGCTTTTATTGCACAGAACTGTTTATACTAAAAATGCACTACATATAAAGAATGTCATCTTCCCATGCACAATGGTCTGGTCTTTGTGAAATAACCGAAATGACACCCGGAAAGAGACTTCCTATAGGGGACCATTTTGTGACCTGATGTGTATTTGTGTCTTAGTTTGGTGTGGTGGGGGGTGTCTTTTTCTTTAATGTTTCTCTTCTATCCCCCTCCTTGAGAAGCTTTTGTTTCAGTTAATCATCTTATTGCTAAATATTGGATTTCTAAGAACAGAGGAGCTTACGATATTGATAAACGGCAAAACTTTGCTTTGTGAATAACTTAAGGAGACATTCGGGGTATAGGGATTTTTGGACTGCAGTTTATGTATAGTTCACCAAGGAGTATGATTGCCATGGAGAGGGAGGGATTTGGGGGCCTATCAGCCAATCAGCTGGCTCATAATTAAAGGGAAACCTTATTATAGTGCCCCAAACCTTCACATATGATGTAAACATGAAGGTGACCGTTTTGTATGTATATAAATAAATAAATAACGAGTCTAAGATGAAAATTAAGGTTGATATTCCTAGTCAAGTAGTATATAATGGTATATAAAGAAACCCCAACTTTGTTGGACTATGTAGCATCTTAATAAATTAAATCAATAAAGCCCCAGACCAAAACTTTGTGTTGTTTGTTCTTTTGTCCAGTTTCCATTGTCTGCTTTATGCATTTTCAATGTATTGTGAATTGTGTGCCTGATATAAATTTTAATGCTTATTAATCTTTTCATAGTTGACAACAAAATGGATATTTTGCATGTCATTGGACTTTCTGATGGAATTTTGGGGATATTTTTGTCAACTGCCTTGTAAGTGCGTTTTCATATGACTGAAATTGCACACTATAGTCTACCTTTTTTTAAGAGTTTTAATTTTCACTTTCCACTTTATGGTTGAGGTGAAAAACTAGTAAACCTCTGTTATAGACCTGTGACATCATTAAACTCCACCATTGGCTCTACCGCAGTGCTTTTAATGTTAACTTTAAAAAGTTATCTTACCCACAAAGAGATCTACAACATGCTCAAGTTACAGAAAATGACAGGACATCTGAACAAATGTTTACATAACTTGCAAAAAATAATGTATAAAAAAAAAGCTCATTTGGATTTTAGACATTTGGCCTTTCAGGAATGTGGACCTTGATTTGGTCTTTGCTATAAAACTTTATGCTATGCCCCTTTTTATAAATTTTGGGGAAAAAAAGTTTACTTTTTTTAAAGGAGTTTTCAACTAAATGGTGATTGAGTTGTTTAGCCAAAACATGTTGAAATTGCTATATATATATATATATACTATTAGCTTTAGGGGACCAATTATACCCCTTTTTATAAGATGCAATATAAGTCTTAGGTGTCCCCAGAATGTGTCTGAAGTTTAAGCTCAAAATACTCCACAGATAATTTATTATAACATGTTGTTAATGCCCAATTCTGAGTGGAAGGAGAAACATGCCGTTTTTGTGCATGTATCTTTAAATGCAAATGAGCTGCTACTGCCCACCCTTCTTTCCAGAAGAGGGCGGAGCCTTTACAGCTCGTGCCTCTGCCAAAAACTAAAACACTTGTTTGGTTTTGATTGTCTATCGCGCTCACGTGACAATCCAGTTCTTCGTCATCATGAAGGTGTATTATCTGCATGCGTTTTAAAGCCATACCAGTCTAAACTTCTGAGATATGTTTTTTTCTGAATGGCACAGAGAGCTGGATGTCAGATGGCGAGTCCTGTGAGTAATAAACTTAAGTTCTCTTTCACGTTTGTCAAATACACACACGGTTATGTCAAAAACACACAAAGTTCTCATTAACAGTCAGTTAGCTATGTCTGCACGACAGTAAACAGCAAGTAAAGAAATCGCATGTGTATATTAGATTTAGATCTGAGCATTAAAGCGAAAACAGCGTAATATACAGTAACTTACCTACTGCTATATGTTAAAGTGAATCAAACAAAAGAAAAACAGAAAATCAATCACTGCTCTTGATTGACTTACTTTAGCCGCTTTAAAAAGAATACATTTCTTAGTTGAATGCTGCTGTTAAATGCGAGGAGTACTGTGTACAGATCACTCAGGACAGTCTGCCGTGGGCGGGGCCTGTGCGATGTGACATCATATTGCATAGAAACTGCAAACCGCTTATTCTGAGGGTTTACATGATGTACTAAAAATTAAAAACTGTTTTCTTTGTGCTAATGGCAACATTATCAAAACTATCTCGTTCGAAATGATCCGCGAAAACGACTTAAAAACCTGCATTATGCTGTCAGGCCAGTAGTTAGCGATGTCCCTTTGTAAAGAAACTACACACATTCTTTTACAGAGCACTCGTGCCAAATGCGCATGCCTATAGGCTAGAAACGCATGCGCATGCCGTCACCGTTTTTGAAGTTTACACAACTATACACAACTAAATATTCAAAAACTTGTGGTGGATATTTACGATTATAGGGTGGTTGTATACACACACTGCCGACACACCTTTATTTTCAAACACCATCTAACAGTTAATTTTCATAATTAGTCTATCCAACTTGGTTTCTATGAAGATAAATGTTTGGTTGATATTCTGCTGCTTACATTAAAACAAGAGGCATAGTTTGAAAACGTGAAGCGTAACAAAAGACTAGCTAGGCATTAGGTCACCCTTGAGACATTTGCTCTGGTTTTCATATGGATTTATTTGAGCCAATACAGGACCTCACACTTGCACTGTAAAAAAAAAACAGATACTGTAGAAGAGACCATATAGATATGTTATGTTATGTCTTTTAATATTTCCTTTTGTCAGTGGTTTAGCCAGATGGTCTTGCTGATGTTGAGATTTTATTAGACAGCTGCAGCTCATATATTCTGAACTGTACAGCAATGTTTCTAACAAGCTTGTGAGTGGAGGTCTGTACAATCGAGAATGTAAAAGGGCATGACATAAAACTTTTAGCAATGTGAATTTCCTGTTTTAGATGATGGAGTATTATTGAATTGTGCGTATTTGAGGCTGTTACTGTACTCTGGAAGACTTTTATAAAGCAACTTGATTGTACCAGCTCTGTCTCAAGAGGTAGTATCATTTTGTGGGATGAAATCAGTTTCATGATGGTTTGGAAGGACTACTGTCAAATAATGACTCTTATAAATAGTGCAAATGCTTACCATGTGTTAAGAATACTTTTGTAATGAGATACAATAACACTTTTTTTTAAGCACCTCTGCTACATCTAAAGCAATGTCAGTTGTCTGGCTGACCGAGGGGATTTTTTTGGCTGCTGTTAAGTATGGAATGTTGTCTGTACTTTTGTCATTTTTGTGTTGAAGGGCTGGATTTCATCATCTGTTTAAGAAGTTGGTTCACATTGTTTCCTTACAAGGGAATTATTATGACAAACCCACAAAGATTCTGAGGTTTGGATGCATCAATTTGCTGAAGGAAAACATTTAACTTTGGCATTATGTTGTTGTACGTCTTTTTAATTATCATTTGCCAGCCAGGAACGTGTTCTCCTGCGTATGCATGATTGCAAAATGCGAACTTACTGGCAAATTTGGACCACTTCACCCAGTGGACTGTGCATGTCAAGTCTAGTTGATTTGATCCTTTGGTCCATCTCCAAATTTATCACTATTGTTTGACTTTATTTACAATAATTGCAGTCTAAATATAAGCAATCCAGGTTCTCGTGGATACATAAGCGCACTATTATGTTTGCAATGCGTGAAACCAAAACAATTTTTCAGCATTCAAAAATGAAATATTGTTTTATGGCTGATTGCTGGTTGTGCATCATGAGGCAATTTGTAGATGTGCATATATTATTTTTTAATTTCCTGATTTTAAAGTGAACACCGAGTGTCAAATCAACACCAGAATGATCTATTGTATAAACGTAAGAAAAAATCTCCTTAATATCAATATTAAAATGTAATACTATTAAACTGCATAGTCTAAAAAAATGCAAAATTATTAACATGATGTACACTACCATTGAAACGTTTGGGGTCAGTAAGATTATTTATTTTTTTAAGAAAGATGCTCACCAAGGCTGAATTTTTTAATCAAAATACAGTTAATATTCTGAAATATTATTACAATGTAAAAGAACGGTTTTCTATTTGAATATATTTTAAAATGTAATTTATTCCTGTGATGCAAAGCTGCATTTTCAGCATCATTACTGCAGTCTTCAGTGTCACATGATCCTAAAGAAATCATTCTAATATGCTGATTTGCTGCTCAAGAAACATTTCTTTAATGTTATCAATATTATCAGTGTTCAAAACAGTTTTAATATTTCTGTGGAAACTGTGATGCATTTTTCTTTTGTGGATTCTTTGGTAAATAGAAAATTCAAAAGAACTGTGTTTATTTGACATTTTTGTAACATTATAAATGCATTTTTGATACATTTAATGCATCCTTTTAGAATGAAAGTGTTAATTTCCTTTAAAAAAAATCTTACTGACTTCGAAACATCTCTTGAATTGTAATTGCATTACTTTACTTGCTCTTCACCACCCAGTGCACTTTCCATGTTCATCCTCTTTGCAAGTGAATTTAATGCAGTTTGGGTCATGTTTTTGTTCACCTTGTGTAGTTTTGTTCGTGGTTTTTGAGGATGTCACGCGATTTAGTTAGCTTCTATCAGTGGCAAATGCGTACGTCCTTTGATGCCAACAACAAAAGATATGGAAAATGTTTCTCCTCCCTTTTTAAAAGTTCTTACGCCGGTTTATTTTGTAATCCTGACCCACTACGGCAGATCTAGTGTGTTGTTTTTGATCACAAGAGCCAAAGATCAAAGTACGCCCATCCCATTAGCAATAATAATTGGAGCAGTGGAGCATGGAGCAAAGACATTGTAACTAGGACACAGTCACGCTGTTATGCTTCGTAACTTTTCATTGAACAGTGTAAAATAGGCCTTGTGTTAAATCTTTTTATAGATTCTTTTGACAAGCAAGAAGCGTGATTACAAGCCAAAGGCCTTTTTGCTATATGATTTTCTGACAGTTAGCTTTTATTAGTTTAACTATAACCACAGAAAGAAATGTCGCGTATTTTTAATCCGTTTTGCTGGACTTCTAGAGTTAGCTTGGACTCATCTGTTGTTGTTGGCAAGCTCTAACAGACGCAACTGCTTTTGAGTGTCAGTATGGAAATGTGCCTTGTTCTCCGTCTCTCTATTTATTATTTCCAAGTTCCCAACCTTCGAAACTCTTGTTATAACCAGAAAGCATTACCTCATGGCACCCAGAGCCACCGTCACCGACAAGATTTAATTTGAACAATCTGCTGCCTTTTGGATGTGACTCACTGACTCGCCTTGCCCTCCGTGTTCTCTTCCGCTACGTCCCTCAGCCAGCAACTTTTAACAGAAAAACCACAAACTCAATAATTTTATGATTCCAAACGAGTTGTTTAACAGGAATATGCCTGCAGATAGTTTTAATGACAATGCTTGAAATAAGAAAAAGAAATGAAGTAGCAAGAGGAAGTCGCTAGAGTATTTTGGGTAAGGGTTGGCTATTGCAGTTGGATAATGACATTGCTTATTAGGGGGATAGTTCACCCAAAAATGAAAATTGTTATTAATTAATTAACCCTCATGTTGTTCCAAACCCCCTAAGACTTTCGTCGTTCATCTTCGGTCATCTTTCATCTTTTTGATGAAACCTTAGAGCTTTCTGTCCCTCCCTTGACAGCTATGCAACTATCACTTTGATGCTTAAAAAAGTTCATTAAGAGATTGTAAAACTAATCCAAATTTTCTGAAGAAACTTGATCGCTTTATATGATGACCAGGTTGAATTTAGGCTTTTATTCACATATACTGTAAACATTCAATCAACTCACTCATCAGTTGTGGTAAACGGAAACTCAAGCATTCTGTTATCTGTTAGCATTGTGTTACGCAGCACATTTGAGCTTCAGCGAGAACCAATGAGGTTCATTCTCATGTGTTACGCAGGTTCAGTTAGCTTCTGTTTATGTTTGCTGATCAGTGTTTGCAGTGTGTGAATAAAAGCCTAAATTCAATCTGTTCGTCATATACTGGAAAGCGATCAAGTCTATTCAGAAAATTTGAACTAAACCCCTCAATTCATGTGGATTAGTTTTACGATCCCTTTATGAACGTTTTGAAGAGTCACATGGTAGTTGTGTTGCTGTCAATGGAGGGACAGAAATATCTTACAGGTTTGGAACTACATGAGGGTGAGTAATTAATGAAAGAATTTTTATTTTTGGGTGAACTAACCCTTTAGGGCTTTGCGAAGATGAACGTCGCAAAATTAGGATTATCCCAAATCCTTCATGTCTGCTAGGTTTGAACTCTGGGTTTGGCTGTTATCTGCCAAGTGCACATGTTGAGAACATCTTTGATTAAAAAGATTGTAACTGTTGCATACATTTTTTTTCCCCGCGGGGCGCAACCGTGACTGCAAAGAAATTTTAGTGCCTTAATTTGGTTCTGTATTCTGCATTCTCCATAGGGATTTTTAAAGCCTTTTTAATAGTCACAGGCTATAAACCAAACCACCAATTTGATAAGAATTGCAACATTTTAATGTGACCCAAAAATTTGGAAATTGAAGAGAAAAAAAAGTTTGTAACCCATAAAGAAATATGGTTTAAAAAGCACTAAAAACTCTGTAGAATATATATAAATTATATAGTGTTTGAAAATATTTGGATGCAGTAGTAGTAGTTTGAGACTGTAGAAAGACCTTGGGTGAATGTTGGAGTTGTTTTGCTGTAATTTCTTGGTATTTGCTGTTTCCATGGTAACAGTGACTTCTCTGACTGGTGGTCTGTTCAGGATCATGGGTAGTGTAGTTCTTCACAAATAATTATAAATAAATAACGTGGCTTTTACAGAAGCATGTCCTATCATCAAGTCCTATCAACAGATGGGTTTTTTCTGTGTACAATATTTGAACATGAGTTGAGTGTCTAGAATCTTTGATTATTTAGTAATTGACTGTGTCGTATGGTCACTGTGATTTTTGCCAAGTAAGACATGTTCCTACATTGTTGATCCTGGAACAAAATTCCAGTCCGAACATTTTGCCCTAAACTTAACCCTATACCCATAACTTATCCATAAAATCTGAGGGAAATTATAGGTGAATAAAACTGATGTAGAAGCATCTAACCCTGGTTGTATATAAGCCTAAACTTGACATTAACAGTAAACGTGTCCCTTAAATCTGATTGGTTGATTGGAATGTTGTGCCAGGATCAACAAAGATTTTGAAATCACGTGAAATCACGTTCACCATGTTGTATATATTAACTGATGCATTAATACTTAATAGAATCCTGAGGTAAATCCTTATACATTTTTATAATGGTAACTGGTTGCCAATAAAAAGCATTGTAACTACAGCTATTTTTGTACTGTAAAACCATATAAACCAATAAATAAATACAGGTTGTATGGTTCAATGGTATTTTGGAAACAATGGCTACTATGGCGCATTTTTGTAAGGGTCGTGTCAAAACTATAACAATCAATATCATGCATGCACTTTAATGTTTGACAGTTTCAGTTCAGATTTTTTGAAGATTGCCTCCAGAACAAGGAATCACTCCGCTCTGTGAAAACAGAAAATTGCACGCTCTGCTAAACTAAGACTGAATGAGTTGAACACTTCCTGCTCTTCCAAATAAATAGAGGGAGAGATTTGTACGCAGAGTTCTGAGAACTTACGCTTCAGATATTGGCGAGCGTGAGCATAATGTGGAAGCCATATGACAGGTCTGTTCAAATGTATTGCACATGAATTCAACATTGGATATGAATTGAACCATTGTGGAAGAGCTCACTAAACGTGCATACAGTCACACATTATACGTTTGTACTATGTGTGTAAACATAAATAACAGAAAATCAATGTTCAAAATAAAACAAAATTGTGTTTCTTATCAAAATTACTTTAATGGTGTCAATAAATATGTTCACCCTCACCATTATTGGAAGATTAACTCTAAATAAAATGTATAAGATGGCAAAAATGAGCTACATCGCCTTGTCAAGACAAGGGCCTAATGTTGAAATAATACAGGGTAGTTAATGCCAAATTTAGTCCAATACACACTTCAATTCAAACATATTACCAGATTTTGGGAAATCTTCTTTCTTCATTCCCAGACAAACTGGGAATCCAGAATCTGGATATCCATCTATATCTCCCATGTCTTAAAGCTGAATTGTGTCATTTCTGAACCAAACAGAATAATGATTGCTTTGAAACAGGTTCCCCAAACACCCCTACCTCCTGTTGGTCGGTCACACAGATAGTCCCGTCCAAAATCGCACCATTGGTTGTACACCGGTAAGTATTTAAAGTACTTTGCCTTTAACTGTTCATCTTTGTTATCTTGCTGGAATGTTGGTAAATGCATTTTCTACAGTGCATCTTTGAATAGATATTAGTTTATCTGTAGTTCTTATCAAAATATGAAACAACACCCAAAATAACAGATATTAAAATGAATGTTGATATACTATATGATTGAAAGGTTTCTATGTACATTTTTGTTTCATGAAAATCTCTTAAGATAAAAAAGTCATATTTCAGAGCATTTACAGCTAGCATTTTGTCATAGCACCGAACTGACTGATCCTCCTTCAGTCTATTAGATTGTGCTATGCCCATTATAAATGGGTCAGAATTTGAACAGTCAACGTGAATAGCACGTCACATTTTAGAAAAGATGAATATTCCAGCACCATGCATTTAGAACAGACAGCAGAATCAATGAAGAGTGCAGTGCATTAGCAGAGCTTGTGGTCTTGGGTCCTGTTGAATAATCACTGTAGGAACTGTAGCGTGGCTCCACCCTGACCCTTGTGTTGCATTGCACCATTGGTGTCTGAAACGATGTTGGCCTTTTTGCAGGTCGATCCGGGCTGGATCCATCCGTGGGCCTTTCCCCGTTGAACAACAGGGGGCGCCCTTTATGATCCAACCCCATCTTAAACAGCTCATACTCTTTGTGCGGAAGTCGTATCCCCAATGCTTCGCAACCGTCCGTCCAGGTTATGTCTTGCTCGACACCCACCTCCCACCTGCCCGCCTGTCCACATCTTCCATTTTGCGTTGAATTCAATTCCCGCAACAATGCACGGTCAAACGCAATCGCTTTTGCCCGTGTCACCTTGAAGACGAGCTCAGTGGCCCCACGTACTTTAACCGACTGTCCTACTTTAGCATAATGACCTGATGCCAACAATGTAAAGATGGGCTGGCGACACACTGGGTCAGAGTAATGTTGGTAGGTCCCCTCCCAAGTGCGTTGTTCCTCGTTGAAAGCAAAAAGGCGGGTAAGGAAGAGGACGGATGGACGGGACTCGCAGCGTTGGCTCACCCAATTTCCGTTTAGATCCAGAGGGACGGAGGGGGATGGGGGAAGAATGGGTGGATTCTGTTCAGAGGCCCGGTATACCAGGGCGCACACTGGGCATGGGTGGATGTGGTGCTGAGAGAGAAAACAAGGATTTTTGTTAATTTTATAATATTAATATTATGACAGGATTCAAATGTTTGGTTTCAGTGAGATATTTTTTTAAAGGAATTAGTCATTTATTGAGCAAGAATGCATTAAATTGATCAAAAGTGACAGTAACGTTGTGAAAGATTTCTATTTCAAATAAATGGTGCTCTTCTGGACTTTATATTCGTCAAGGAGAGCATGTTTCCTCAAAAATCTTAAGCAGCACAACCGTTTTCAACATTGATACTAAAAAGTTTCTTGACCAGCAGCGAATTAGCATATAAGTATGATTTCTGAAGGATCACGTGACACTGAAGACTGGTGTAATGATGCAGAAAATTCTACAATCAGAAAACGTACATTTTACAATATTTAAAAATAGAACAACGTTTTTTGAAAACTGTTTTTGCTGTATTTTGGTCAAGTAAATGCAGCCTTCGTGAGACTTCTTTTTAAAGACATAAAAAAATCGTACCAACCCCTAAACATTTGTACCGGATTTACAAATGTAAAAAGGTTTACGGTTTACATTAAGAAACTATATATGTATGCATTTGCATTCTTGATTGTTTCTAACCTTATTTTTGCTTGCTTTACATTGACTGTAGTGCGAATACGCAGTCCTGTTATATATATTTATCATGCACTCTTACCTTAGTCTGGTGGCACAACATGATATACTATAAGTTTGAATATGAACATCATTTGAAACATTTTAGCAGAAGCAGTTTGAGCAAAAATACTGTAGTCTTAAAGTGATAGTTTACCCAAAAATTAGAAGACAGCTCGATTTACATTAATTTTACGCCACTTTTATAACCTTTTTGGTTCTTTTCAGTTTACAGAAACCTCTCAAAATTAGAGGTGAAATAGTACATGTATTATCCCAAACCGTCAAGGTACGGACGTCACGGTTCGGTGCATATAGTCAGATGACGAATACAGTCAGTCACAGGCAATCCAAGCTTCAATCCAGAAGGGAGCGCGCGCAGTAATGCAACACAACGCTGTTTGCTAACCGCCACAACAGGAAAAAAAGCAGAAGACATGTACATGTAAATGTACTGAACTCGCATCGAACCGTGACCCCAAAACCGAGGTACGTACCAAACCGTGACTTCTGTGTACTGTTACACTCCTATTAAAAATATCTTGTTTTTCAAAGATTAACCAAAGTCTTATGGGTTTGGAACATCAGGAGGGTGAGTAAATGGTGACAGAATTTTTCTCTTTAACTCTCACCATAGCATTCTGTAGAGGCTCCTGGTAACCAGTCGGTCTATGGTGCACCCTTTCGCTCCAGTCTGTGTGCACGTCCCCTAGGAACAGCTCCTGAGCCGGCCTGCTGTGAGGATGGTGATGGGTCTCCACCCGCAGCAACTCCAGTTCCATCATGGAGAACCCAAGAGCACCCAGGCAGTCTTTCTCTGCTTTGGCATTAAAGAGTTCATAGAAGCGATGAGGCAACAGGTGTCCTCCAGCTTTGAGCCCCAGGCAGGATGAGGGCAGGCGGGTCGTGAGATGATGGATGGCTTTCTGGGTGTGAATGACCATCCCTACTTTATGGAGGTGGTGCTCTGCTTCAGTGGCTCCACGGGTGATCCATGAGGCCTGGCGTAGCCGCAGTTTACCCCTGATCACAAGAGAGTAGGTTGGGATGTGGCAATCACTGTCAGAGTAATAGTGCTGGAGGGCCCTGAAGAGACGTGTGGGGCTTTGGTAAAATGAGTAGGATCGAGTGAGGAATTCTGGACCGGGTCGCACTTCACATCTGAGAAGAAAATAACAAATATAGTCAGGAAGTTAGGCAATATGGCAATTGCAAACCATTTTACTCCCATAATCTGATGCATTTTGGATTTTTAATGAGACAAAATGTTGGATGGGACTTGATTTTTAGTATTTATTGTAAAATTTAAAACTCTTTGTTTTGCCAGATAATTGCAACATTCAAAACCATCTGATAGTTTCACATTTATACATATATTGTCCCCTTAAAGTGCTACACTTCCATTCAAAAGTCAGAGTTAGTAAGATTTTTTTTTTAAATAATACTTTCATTCATCAAAAGTGACAGTAAAGACTTTCACATTATTACAAAAATGTCTACTTCAAATAAATGTTATTTAACCTTTCTATTCATCAAAGAATTAAAGAAATGTATCACAAATTGTAAAAAAAAAATAAGCAGTGCAACAACAAAAAAAGTTTTTGAGCAGAAAATCATCATATTAGAATGATTTCTGAAGGATCATGTGACACTGAAGACTGGAGTTATGATGCTGAAAATTCAACTTTGTATCACAGGAATAAATTGCATTTTAAAATAAATGAAAATAGAAAACATTTATTTTTAAAATCTAATAATATTTCACAATAATACTATTTTTACTGTATTTTTTTTATTTTTTATTTATATTTTTTAAATTTGACCAACCCCAAACTTTTGTACGGTAGTGTACAATTTGTTAAATATTTCAAGGTAGCCATTGTTTTTAAAGATTTACTGAACAAGTTGCTTGACTTTACTCAAATTCTCAGCATTGATAATGTGCATGCACTGATGAATCATTCACAACATAATTTGGGTAGAATTTTAATTCATGTTGACTTTAAAAGTAGAAAAGTCTTTCTAGGGGCCTCTTACCTGCTTGACACCCAGTGGCCCTCTAGTTTGGGTGGTATGGTGGCTGTGACTCTTGCTTCATTCTGTAGATGGCGCAGCTGAACCTGGCACTGTGGCTCCCAAAACAGTCTCGAGCTGAGGTTGGCATGTGGTACGAGGGGGGCGGTGGGCACTTCCCACAACTTACTGCCCTTCACACACAAAACTGAGGACACACAGAAAATATCTTATTGCATTGTTATATCTGCCTGCATGCAAGCTTCGTTTATATCAAAGAGTCTAACTGTTTTATTATCATTATTGAAGTTGTGAATTCGCCGTCATGCAAAAAGCAGAGTATATATAAATTCTTAAATCCTAAAAGGTTTCTACTTATTTGTTTTTAATAAAAAGATATTGCTTTAAAATGTTTGCTGGGTCATGCGTTTTAAGTTAGTTCTAATTAACAGATTATGTGGATTGTTGTTGCATGTAAGAGCTGCCAATGTATTAAATCCAAAGGGCTTCACTGAAATCGTTCCAGGAGGTCTAAGTTTGCAATAATGTGCTGATCTCTTTTCATGACTCTGTAGCCACATTTCTGAATAAATTAAGCCTGTAAAAAACCCCAGACACTTCAAAAAGCTTTGGTAAATCCAGCAATAAAAAAAAACTCCAAGAGGAGCATTTTCACTTCATGGTCTTTTACGGTCTATAAACAGGATTCTGCTGAACTGGAAGTGGTTGAAGGATCTTGCATTTCTGTAATTTTCCGTGTAATGAAACGTGATGAGGTCTATTAGAGCCATATATAGATCCCAATCCTGCTCTGACCAGGATTTGTGGTGAAGGGCAGGAGGCCAGAGGTTTGGCATGTCACTTCAATCAGACACCATCTTCAAGGGAATGGGAAGGGATATGTGGCGCTGGCCAATGCAAACAACAATTTTTTTACATTTTTTTTAAACAGACAGAAAGGAAAACATGGTTCGAGCTCGTGAGGAGTGAGATTTGTCAACATGGCACTGGGCATCTTTGTTTGATCTGTAAATCTACTTGCCGTAGGCCTCGCCACAGAGCTGTCCTTGAGTAAGAACACTGTAGATAAATGGTGTAGTAAACCTGATTAGCAGAGCCAGAGCTTTGGGAAGTTGCTTGAGAAGTGCTTCCCTGTACACAGACTAAAAAATGTGCACTGTTCTATCAAACTTCATCCAAAGAGGAAGGCTGGGAGGAGAGAAACAGTTTATTTGGGACCTCATTTACTCCTGTGCCAAATGTCAAGTAATTATTACAGGTCCAAGTCACATTTAACCCCAAAATCAACAGAAAATGAATCCTGTTTTGCATAGTGACATTTCTTTCCATGAAAATTAAACACATTTTCCCCAAAAACTAGGGGGGGGATACTGTGATGAATTAGGGATGAGAGGTTTTACACATTAATTGTCTGTAATTCTAAAAATCTCTGCAGTACCATGCACAAAAAAGTACCATATATAGGACTGAAAAAATGTATAAAAACGTTGAAATTTAAATAAATTATTATAATTGTAATAAACACTGCAGTTCAAACATTTGGGATGGTAATATACATATGCTCACCAAGGCTGCATTTATTTGATTAGAAATAATCATATTAGAGTTAATTACTGCAATTCAAAATAACTCAAATGTTTTTCCTGTGATGTCAAAGCTGAGTTTTAAGCATCATTACTGCAGTCTTCAGTGTCACAGGATCCTTCAGAAAACATTATAATGCTGATTTGCTGCTTAAGAAACATTTATTCTTATCAATGTTTAAATCAGTTGTGCTTAAGCACCTTTTTTGGGATGTTTGGAGTAAAATATGAAATTTGAGATTTGTACTACTAGTTTATTAATCCAACAGATGGAACTTCTAATCAAATAGGCTATAGTCAGCTCTCTGAAAAGCACAAAACAGAAAAGCTTTTATTCCCATTTGTTAACTGTGGCCCTAAAATTTCTCTGATTGCATAATTACAGAGCATTTGTTGAGAATGTCAGGCTGTTTGCTCCCTAAAAGAGGGAATTATTTCCTTATGCTGTTTGGGAGGGATCCAGGCTCTGCTGTTTTGAGTGGTTTTTTTCCGATGTGAAAGAAGACTTGTTACTCATGATCACAATAATGTGATATAATGTTAGAGGTAACGTGCTCTTAGTCGCCTGTTCTTTAGATGGTTCAACAGTCTCTGAACAAGTTGAGGTTCTGTCTGTATTAAGATCACTTGGACATCACAAACAGACAGTTTAGAGCTTCTTTTCGCACTTTAAATTGTTTATCAAAGGTCATTTCCAAAGCTATTTTTGAACATATTTCAAATTGTAATACTTTCATATTTTAAGATTCTAGAATAGGCTAAAACTTAATCTCCAACACACGTTCACAATAGGACGCATGCCTGTTCACGAGAGCACCCTGACACATGCGTTGTAAATGCAAGAATCGCATAGGCTACACGTTGTTGCATGAACTTTGTAAATAAAGTGATACATTATGTTTGTTTTTTTGCGCAAACAAGCACTCTCATTGTTCATAAAAATTGGGTTAAACCACTTGAGTCACACATGGATTACTTCAATTATGTCTTTACCTCTCTGGTCTTTCAGGTCTTCATAACCCTGGTTAAAAGCTGTGGTTCCCATTCATTCCCATGTTTTAAAAGCCTAGAATTGCCGGGAGTTATTGTAGGCTACTGTTCGTTAGTATCGCACTCTCCCATCATTTACATAAAGTTGAACTCGCCTCTTGTTGTATAATATCGCTAGACGCCAACGCCGACATGAAAATGTCTGGATTCGGATCATTTTTCACGGTGAGTAAATTATATTGAATGTCTAAAAAAAACTTTAATATATCAAAATGGGAGCGTCTCTCAGTGTATACTCAGTGTGAGGAGAAGATCCTATCTTTTAATCTCTTAATCTCACACACACACACACTCTCTCTGTCTCTCATCTCTTATCTTTCTATATCCAAGTGAATGGCACAGAAGCCCGTCCCAGACAAAGCGGCAGTTCATGATCTGGACCGGCAGAGGGGGCTGTGGTAGAATGTGTGTGGTCTCTTTGCTCACGGGCAATTCCCTTTAGCGCGAGCCAAAGTAAACTACCTGTCCTAATATTCCAACCATTCAACACCCCCTGACATACACACACTGGATACATTGATTTATAGAAGAAGCGAGGCTAGCAAAAGTACCTCCGACTGGTTTCATGTATTTGTTTTTATTTGTCATTTCAATTTGGGCAGCTTCTCTCTTACCCCTAATGCGTCATTACTGAAGGGTGGCCAAAAATAAAATAACCCTTCTTCTCTAGCACTATTCCTCCTGCCATTTGCCGTTGCATATTTAAGATGATTTGAATGAAAAGGGGAGGTGAGAGCCACAATTTCAGTTGTTATCATTAGTTCTATAAAGCATTGAAAACAAAAAAAACACGTGATTCCAGGACAAAAAAGTATAGTAATATATAGACCTATATGACAGACTTAACACAGCACATTGAACACACATTAACGAGAAGATCTTTATTGTCATTTGTACTACAATTCCATTCTTGTTTTGTCCTAGGCCTTTAATTTACGTTTGTTAAAATCCTAAAAATTAATTTATTTACAGGTTTAAATGATCTTAGACGTTTGGATCATACTGTATACAATATGAATATGGTAACAATTCAGAACCATTGCATACGCTATATCAGAGTACCAGAGTATCACCATCTGATACCAGCATCACTGATACTAAGCATGAAGTGGCCCTTTTCAGTGTATAACTGCCTTTGTGCCGCCCGCCGCCTCTTTCTCCCAGCCACCCCTGCTTTGATAACTGCTCCCTGATGAAAAAACTCCCATTTACACCTCATTTACTTTGGATAGAGCTCAGATTCCTCACTTCCTCTTTCTCCCTCTGTCACACTCTTTTTGTCTGATGAAGTACAGTTACAGAAAGGAAAAGTTTCATATTGAAAGTTAAGTCTGCATGTGTGTGCATGCATATGTGTGCTAGGGACAACAAAGGTGTGCGCACGCTTATGTTGCATATGTTTATGAAAGGGGTAGGAGAATATTTTTGTCTATTGATGTGTGCATGTGAGTGTGTTCAGAGTTTATATTGGGTGGGTGTACGTGTCCCCCCCCCCCCCCCTCGAAACCTTCACATCATTCACCTTCCTTATAATTCTGCAGCATTGTTGTCTTTTCATGAACATTAACCCTGCCTAATCCAGAAATTATTTTTATTTAGATATAAGGGATTATGCGAAAGTTTCTCCGCCAAACTAAGTTACCCGAAAGTTAACTGAACTCAACATCACTGTGATAGTGACTAACTTAACCTTAATTCTTTTAAATTCTGTTAAGTATTTGGATACTTTAACATATTGCTAACCTAATCAAAAACATCTAGTTTTAGTTATTAGTTTGGGTGATTGAGCATTAAAGGCACATTACGGTACAAATGGAGTTAACCTTACTAAATTCTGAACCTGATCTGCCTAACACAACTTTCACTGTAGTTAATTAACACAAGTGGGATTATGTTACACTAACTTAAGTATGTCATGCCACATCCCATTCTAATTAAAAGAAGAAAAAAAATACAATATTTCAGTAATATTCAATAATATATTCAAAGACTCAATTTGACATGTATTTGAAAATCGTTTTTTTTAACTATCAATATATAAAGGTGATTTTATACACTTAAAATGTTTGGAGGTCGGTATGATTTTTAAATGTTTTTGAAAGACGTCTCTTATGCACACAAAGGCTTCATGTATTTGTAATACAAGTAAAACAGTCATTTTATGAAATATTATTACAATTTAAAATAATTGTGTCCTATTTGAATATATTTTAAAATGCAATTTATTCCTGCGATGTAAAAGCTGGATTTTCAGCACCAGTCTCTGTCTTTTATTTTTCATCAATTTAAAGCATCGCTGTGTAATAAAAAATATACAAATATATTTAAAGTCTTAATGACCCCAAACTTTTGAATGGTATTGAATATCATATTCATATGGTGTTATATTATGTTATATTTTTGCATTTTGTCGACCATATAATCCAACCCATTGCTGTGCACATTCCACATCAGTTAACGTGACAGTCAGTTAGTAACTGGTCTGATCTTTCACTCCTACAGCTGATTGATGGTTTTCTCTTTCTGACAAGTACTGGGCCTCCTTTTAAACGGCTGATAGTCTTTCTCTCATCTCTTCTGCTTATGAATTTTACTCATGCATTTCAAAGCAGACATCAAAAAAAAAAAAAAGGTGGAATGAATGCAAAGCGGCTGGAAGATTTATGGTGGTGAATTCCATGTAACACTGGAAAACCTTCGTGCTTTATCAGTATTGAGGCATAAGTTTTTGTAAAATCACCTTGTGTTACATAATGTTCCTCTTTAAATCAAAGCAGACTGTGTCACAGCCAACTATATACAGAATTGCATTTAGTGTCTGTTTTAGAAGAATATTCAAGCATATGGGCATGATATTAATAATTTCCACAGATCTAATTCAGCTGTTTGATAAAAAAAGGCCAAGTAAGTACAAGTACATAAATGAACACATGCTGACCTCCGAGGTCATGGGTAACTGCCATGAGTTAAGGCGGGGGGGGGGGGGGGGGGTGTAATTGCGCCAGTCTTTCACTCTCTCTCTCGCTCTCTCTCTCTCTCTCTCTCTCTCTCTCTCTCTCGTTCTGTGGGCGGCCTGATAGTGAGAACAGAAGCCTATTGCTTTCTTCATCACCCTAACCATCCCTGACTGAAAGGAACGAAAGCGTAGAAGAAAAACAGCCCCTACATGGCATACGAACAGAAGGGGTTGTTAATGGCGTTGGCCTGTTACTCTAATCATTATTTTAATGGTGGCATTAGTTCCACGGCTGTGATCTGCTTTCACAGGAAACAATGGCCTCCTCTACACCCCTGCTAACTTTAAAAGAGTCTGGATCAAAAACGGGGGTCCGGGGCCCGTGGACCAGACTGACAGTTGAAAAGAGCTGTGCATGGGGAAAGGTGAGAATGAGATCACAGTGTCGAGCCAAACTCTTTGCCATTTATATTAAGAGCTCTTTAAACACCACCTGACTGACTCATTTTCCTGGAGAACAAGCCAAATTTCTGTTACTTCTGCACTCTTAAAAATGAAAGTTTTAACCTTATGCCATTTGAGAACCTTTTAAATTTCCTGAAACAACTTTTATTCAAAAACCATCACAGTGCTTTAAAGAAGCCAGAAACCAGAATGATCTGACGAACCTATAAATGAAACATCAATAACTTCTTCCATCTCCAAAGAACCTTCTAGACCACAACGATGAATGGAAGGTGCCACAAATAACTTTTTTAAGAATGTGGGCTTTAAAAGTCTGAACATTTAAAATTCAACATTTTACAATTTAACTTTTTGCTGAAACTCTTATTCTGATTAAATAATTTGTAATGAACACTTTTGCATGCAAAATAAAAGCATTTTCTAGACTTTTGTACACATGCACAAATGTCCAATCAACATCAGCAATGATATCAACAGCAAAGAATGACCAATGCAGAATTACTTCAGTAAGCATGAGTTGCATTTTATGAACACAAGCTTTAAAGCAGACTTGGCAAGTTAAACCATGAGAATTTTGAGAATTTTTTAAAAGCTGAAAAACCTTCTTTTGTTTTTCTTCCATGAGTATATTAAGTTTGCCAATTCAAATTTAGTTTCGTCGTGGATTTTATCAAGGTTAATTAAACCCCAAAACTTTAACCGAACCTTATCTTGAGAGCTCTTTGTCATCCTTTAGATCCTAATTACACTTGTGAAATCCAGAGGGGGAAAAAGACGTAAAAAAAAAACTTTCTTGATACAGTAAGAAAATGCTCAGACTTGTTGGTCTCGATAATGAAGGTGTTTTGCTTGGCAGCTCTCATACTTTCACACATTAACAAGAAGTCATTCTTAAGCTTTAAGCTTATTCTTAAGATTCTCATAATTTGCATTATTATTTATTTGCATTAACATTAATACCATAATAACATTAATTTAGATGTGCCGTATCATTTAATCATAGTTATATGTTTCTGGTTTATAATGACTGTTTTGCCTGCTTGGATCTGTGATAAATGATAAATATAAGTTCTTCAGGTTCAGCAAACACTTTTGTTACCTATAGAATCCTTTTGGCTCTTTAGTGTTCTTAAATTGCTCTATGTTGTTTTTTATATTAATTAGATTAATGCCGCTGTGATATAGGCTGAGATAATCATATTTGGTTTCTTTACAACAGTCATTCAGTCCTGGTTCTGAAGTCCTGCAATACTGCACATTTTGGATGTCTCATTTATTTAACTGATTTATATCATCAGCTCATTAGGGGCTCCAATACCTGAATTGGGTGTGTCAGATAAGTGAGACATTCAAAATGACCAGGATTGAGAACCACTGCTTTAAAGAAACAGTTGTTTTCTAAAGACCTAGAGAAAAAGCTCTTTGTATTTCTTGAAAAGTTTTTTTAGTGGCATGACAATGTAAAAAACTATTTTGGTTCTATGGGAACCAAAAGAGATGGATGAAAAGACTGAGTGCATACAATTCAAAAGTTCATATATCAGATGTGTAATCATGCCCCTTTTAGCATTTTGAATAGTGTCCTGAAATAGGTAAAACCATTTGCTTCAAATCAAAGGACAGAGAAAAAGAGGGTATAAGACAACAAATTAACTAACCTTGCATGAGAAATACCATCCAAATTGTCTTCAACAGGTGAATAAGTCTTACCCCAGCCATGATCAGGTACTTATACTCTCCAAATCACTTAAAAATAATGGACAAAAATGTGGAAATGCTCCTCTCCTGGATAGTCACACGTCAATGAGAGCGTTTCAGATAAGATATTACCAGATGTGCAGATTAATTTAATCCGCTTTTGATACGTTTCATCTTCAAACATGAAGTTTTCCATTCATGGTAGGACTCCTTGACTGAGTTTGCAAGATCTCCTTTCTTGATAGTGCTTGAAAATACGTCCCCTGTTGATTCTGTGCTCTCTTTGGTGATGTTAAACCTGTGTGGTGCTTGTAAGAGTCTGCCTTTGGGTTACCCAGTTGAGAGAGCTAGAGAGCGGAGTGAGAATCTGAGAGGGAGAGAGAGAAAAAAGAGGAGGGAACTTGTAACCTCCCAGCATTAACCCTCTGGGGAGCAGGGTAAGGTGCAAAAGGGCACAATCAAAGCCAGCAAGTTGAAAAACCTGCCAACAACATTAAATTCAACATAAATGTGTTAATCAAACCTATGATGTGTATATATTTAAACACAGTTTGACAGATGCAATGGTTTCCTGCATAAATCTTTTCTCAGTTTACCTCATACACGCATATAATATGGGTATAGTAGGTGTTAAAAAGCAATGGCACTGTGCCATCCAAGAAGAAAAGTTTTTTATATATGCCGTTTTATGTACAGTATGTTGAAATTCTATCTTGACTCTGCCAGCCACTTTGGTTTTGAAATGCAATACAGTAGAGATAACACCGTGGAAGTATAATCCAACAAAATAAATCAGTTAATATATGACATGCTGTATGACCCTAGATAGCATTAAAATATCAGCTCTAAATAATATATCTACTATTATAAGGTATTACATTTATTTAATGCATGTGAGGTTTATAAGTAGTAAAATATGCGTTTAAATCTGATGGTGTTTAACGTGCTGATGAGAACCCCTTGAAACTGGCACTTTGGGTTTCAATGCAGTAGCCAATGCATACTAAAGTGTTTATGACCTGCGTGATTTGGATTCTGTGTTTTGTTCCTGAGAACAAGTTCAAGAGTTCACTTATATGTGTTGGATTTGGAAGTGCATTGGGTGGATTAGAGTGTTTTAGTGGGCTAGGTTAGGTAATTTAAATCTGTAACCTACAAAACCTGAAATATTTTCACATGTGAACTGCCGCAAGAACTCATTAAGTCCATATTCTGAATCTGAATTTTTGTTAAGCCATCTGTGATGTCATTTTTGGCAGCAGCCTCATAACTGTTTGTGACTGTTGTGTCATTCAATCATTCATTTAGTAATGTGTTTGTTGCAGTTAAGAAGTGATGAGTGAGAACAGAGTTGGACCGCGGACATAACCCTGAGGAGTGCCAGACCATGTTGCTGCGTTTCACCACTTGTGGTTTGCTGTGATGATAAAATTCAGCGTCTAATTGCCAGGCAAGCTGCACAAACTTAGTTCTTCACATTTCAAGTTTATTTGAGGAAATAATAGCTGAATTTCAGAATTAAAGGTAACGGTCAGCACAGTTCATGTTTCATAAGGATCGCCAGTGGTTTTGCTAGTAATGAGAGATGGCATGAATACACAGTTTATTGTTATTTCACTGCTTAGGCAAAACAAATCTTAATAGTTATAGGTAATAAAATACATTAAGATAGTTCTTCTATCCCAATACTATGCCAAACCAAATTAAAACCCCTGAGAAGTGTCTCTGGTGCTTTCAAAACATTGTTCTTTTAGTTAAAACACCCAGACCAGCTTAAAAATGCAACATTTACTCAACCAATAGCATGAATTTGCGGCAGTACCATCTGTTTGTCCAACCAACGGGAGACGGACTGTTTGGGAAACCTGTTTAAAAACAGTCATAATTTTAGGAATTTTGTTTGGTATCACTAATAGTGCCAAATTACACCTTTACCTGTAACCATTCATTACATCAGGAAGAAACTTTTATTTAGCGCATATGTAAGAAGAAGAAAAGTGTTACATTATATTCCCAAGACGTGGTTATATCGCCCCCCACAGGATCCGTTTGGTTTCCACACACATTTATGGACTCTCTCTCTTGTTCCTTTTTCTGCTGACTTTCTGGATTTTCCCTTCACATTGCTGTCTATAATGGCGGCAGCTTCCAATCTAACACACCCATGCACCCAAAACCACAAACAGCTCTCTAATCAAAACCATTTTTTTGTCTCGCTGCCTTCTTTGTCACACACTCTACACACAGATTTGATGTCATTGAGGTGCAAAGCCTCTTTGGAAAACCACCACCCATTTCATTCTTTATCCCCCCTTTCTCTCTTTCCCCTGAGGCCTGTGCAATCAGTCATCTGTTTGATCATGTGGAGATGTGGCTTTAATGTGTGTGCTGGCTTGGTGCGTAATTCTGTCTTAGTGCTTTGAGATATGAAAGAAAGTATATCCCCCCCTCCTCGCTTCCTCAGTTTAAACCAGAGATGCCGCAGCGGTTCCAAACCAGTGAAGGCTAACACATGGCGGTCGTCCAAGCAGCAGGAGGTCCAGCCCAGCCCAGGTGGGCGAGAAGGGGGTCTGGCGCGGAACAAAAGCAGAATCGTGCCCCTGTGCATAAGATAAGATCCATGCTTTAATCATCACACATTCGCATCCCGGAATGCTATCGGGCAGCTGGGTGACTGCAAATGCACACTCACACATACACATACTTTAAATGCATATGCACACTGATTGGGTTCCCAAGCATTTGTTAGGCTATAGTGCAGAATCGTCCAATAAAGTTTCATTTTTCCCTTATTATAATAATGAAAGAAATAGTCAGTTGTTTAAAATCATTAACGCTCTAATGGGATGAAGAGTCATATCAGTAGTCTAATAAAAAGCTGTTTTATTTTCACTTTTGCATGTGGAATAAATTAATCATGGCTGACTAGTGCATCACTGCAATGGCAAATTACAAAGAAAATATTTGCTTGATGCTGCATCCACAATGCAAAGTAGTCAGCACTACATAAACAAAAAAACATATATATTGAGTGCGGGAAAAGAAATTTGTTCCGTATTAAATCAGAAGTGTGTTGTATTTTAGCATCTTGCACCTAAACAGCTGAGAATGCTTCTGCATTTAGACTCTGTTTAGTCTGTTAGAGTTTAAATGTTAAAAATGACAGAGTTGAAAACAAGGCACGATAGACATGTTAAAATTACCAATTAAAATGTCTAAAATTATAAGCACTTAAAGATGAACTTTAACTCTGTTCCAGTAGTACTATTATAGTATTTATTAATATTTTGGATTAGCTTTAATTGTTATATTTTAATATAAATTTGCATTTGTATTAGTCTTAGTCTTATATATAATTTTTTTTATTTCGGTTACAGGTTTAGTAATTTTAGTATTTCAGCATTTTTCTAATTTTTATTTATATATATATATATATATATATATATATATATATATATATATATAAACAATTTTACTAGTTTTAGTTAACAATATTAAGATTGCTTTGTTCATCTTTAACTATATATACATTGATTTACAATTCTCTAGTGTAGTTTCTTTTTTTTAAACACATCCCATGTAATTGAGCCAAAAAGTGATTGGTGATTGCATCTGAAATGCATTTCAGCACTTAATTCAGTCGGGCAGCTTTTATAGCTGCAGGCATCAATCTCAAATGTATATGTCCCTTATTTTCCTAAAAAAGAAACTGAAGTTGCCAACTCTACACAAGAACTCACCCTAAAACACGTACAGGACATTTAGACTATATATAGTCTGTCTAATGACTCGTAAATATCCTTGCATTACACCCGTGGTTGACTTTTTGAATGTTCAAACAAGCTGTGACTGTGGTTGAAACCGTTAGCTTTAGCATGTTTGCTCTTTGGTTGTTAATTGAAATACTTGCGTCAACAGTTGGCTACTCTGTCTATTTACATTTAATAAGTGTCTATTTCTAGACAGAGAAGTTGCTCTGTGGGTGTATGTGGACCTCCTGCTATGGGTTCCCTCAGTGGTGGTCTAAGACAGAGGAGATTTTGCCTTTGCTCGTCTGATACGCCACTTTTAGTCTTTATTTATCTGCTCTGATGTTTATCTGATTATGAAAAAAAGACATGCAGAGCACAACAGATGCCCAAACAAGTCAGAGCAGAGCAACATGGGAAGCATCCCGGCAATGTTGCCCTTCTTTCATCCAGAATTCCACACAGACATAGCCTGGAATATTTCAATTCCCGTTCTGATGCCACTTGGAAGATACATTAGCCATCTGACCTCTGACCCCTTGTGTGTTTCTTTGACTCTGTGTGTGTGTGTGTGAGGCACAAAAATAAACATTTGTATGCACAAACATGCAGAGCAACAGGCATTTAGACACGCACACAGTGGGTCATTAGTGCAGTGCTGCCAGCAGGGCTCCGGTTATTCGTCCAGAGGTTAGTCTGACAACAGCTGCAGCTTTCAAAGGAGCCAGAAACTGAAATAAATAACAAATAATGAAGCTGAGAGATTTCACAAATTCCCCACATTACTTTTGGCCTCTAACTCTGACCCAGATGAATCCACATCCAACCTAAAAAAACAAGTAAAGATTAGAGTAGTGCTTGTAAATTTGCCAGGTTAAGTTAAGTTAAGTTAAGTTAACTTAAATGAGTTAAGTAAGTAAATGGGTTAAGTGTTTGCTAATTAGTTTTGTTGCTTAAATGTAGTTGTGTAGTCCTTAACATGTAAACATGTGCAATTAAGGATGCATAATATATCAGTACCATATCAGTTATTGCCTGATATTTTCAGATGTATTCGAAAAATTCTCAAGCAGCTATTGGATATTAAATCGGTAATTTTCTCTATTTGAATTTTAGATTGCCTTTGCCACCAACTAACATCACACACAGAGTTTATTTTTAGAACAATGATAATTCTATAGCACTGTTAAATGTAATTTTAGCAAATGCATATCTTAGATTCATTGTATATGAATTCAATATATATATTTGATAGATTTTTAATACTGGACATTAAAATATTGTAACGACTACATTTGGTTTTCATTTAAAACAATTTATTTTAATTTGTAGTGTTTTATTTTTTTATTTGATAAATATTCATTTTATTTTATATTTGAACAAAGTATAGAATTTATACCAATAATTTTTAACATGGCTTTTTAATCAGTCAATGTCCATAACATGAAAATAATTATTGTCGTATTGGTGTCAGACAGAACTTCAGTATTGCTGCATCCCTAATTGCAATGAATTCACTGACAGCTACATTTTTAATAAAGCACACGAAAAAGTCTAAAGGTTTTCATAACTTATGTTTTCACTATTGTTATAAGTTATTATAACAAGTTACCATTAAGATTGTTTAGAAGCATTAGAGGTGATGGACATGTTTTCTGTAAGAACAAAGGATTTATTTAATAACATGGGATTAGCAGAATGGAAAAATGAAAATGTTTTTGAAAGACACATTTCTTCTCATGTTGGAGTTTCCTCACTTTGGCTCAAAGACATTCCCCAAGTGAGAACACACGAAAAGTAAAACCCGAGATCCTTGACTTTATCATTAATCTCTGTAGATCTTGTGAGCAAATGCCTAAGACAACCCCCTGTGGCATGTTTGCTAGCTCTGACTCTTTGTTTCTTTCGTTCTTTCACTCCTTCCATCTAGCATTTGCTGTCTAGTGTTAGTGATAAGACTTGTTGCCAGGAGGATGAGAAGATCAGCCTGTTCTGAAGTTAGCAACTCTCTCGTCTGCTAGCGCTTTGTGACATGAGTGTTGCTTGATATGCTAAGCATCTCACTCTCAACACTTCATCGAGCACTGATCTGAGACCAGCTACCCCAACCAAACCTTGATTGTTGTGTTAAAGAAACCTCAAAACACGTCTCATATCAGCAGAGGAATGTATCTCCAGCATATCACCTCTCGCTGCATCCGCAAAGCTTGAGATATCAACTTGCTTTCTGCAGATAGAAAGATTAACATACCACTGGCTGACTAATTAACTGCCTCCAGTTAAGACATCATTATCTGAACACGTTCCAACAGGGCCTAAAATTAACAATCCCCAAGTTGCAAATATGAGTAAAAATTGCAGTTGGCGAGTATATGAATTGGTGTCAATCGCCAGTTGAGCGTAAACAACGCTTGGGACAGTTAACGTCACAGATACTCAATTGAGCTCTCTTTCACGTCTTCTTGTGCTTTAATGGACAAATTCCATTAAATTATGTAAAAAAAAAAAAAAAGAAGCCCATCTCGGCGAATATTCTAGTAAACATAGTCGTTTATGGCTTAAGTGAAACAGAAAGACAACGCATGTGTTTAGATCCGTGCATTAGATTTTAAAGTGGCAGTAGCCAAATATTTCTGCTGTCAAAGCATTTGTTTTAAAGCATTTGTTCTTCATAAGTGTTAGCCATGTAAAATTAGAGAACTCAGAGAAAGACTGGAGAAATGACGCTGAATTCAGATTTGCATCACAGGAATAGCATTTTAAAATTCAAATAGAAAACATTAAAAGGTCATTTTAAATTCTTCTTTTTCACAATATTACTGTTTTTGTAATGTTATTGATCAAATAAATACAGCTTGGTGAGCATAAGAGACTAATGAAAAAAAAAATGAAAAAAGATTCCAAACTTTTGAATGGAAGTGTACTTCATTGCGTTCGAGATGATTGAGAATGCTGCTAACAGAAAGCTTTTTCCAGGTGTTATAGACCTCCTTGATTTTGGCAAGTTGTTTCCTTTTCCGGTTTTCCCAAAAGACTCTTTTTGTGCCATGTGTTGTCAGATGTCAGTTAAAAACAAAGTCTCATGACAGAACTAAATTCCCACTTGTCCTAAGAGCTAGAATGAAGCAGGAATTCAATGGCCTGTAACATGAGCCCTACAGATTCTGACACTGTATATTACTGTACATGTGTATGGTGGTGGATACAAAAATATTTACAGGACCAAAAAAAACATGTGTGTGTATAGTATACGTAGCATATAAGTCAAAAATAGAATTTAAAATGCCTGAATCTTCTTCTAAAGCACATGTCCAGAGAGTGTGTATGATCAGTGTATCATTTGTTTATCCTCCCATGGTAAACTAACTGGGTATATGGAGTGTTTACATGGGTAAGTGGTGTTGGTGATTGTGATCAAGCTGCTTATGTTGAGAATGTGTTTTTTGATCACTCACAGAAATGTATCTGTTGAAACAGAAATGTCCCATGACTGTGGTATTCCTCTTGAAGTCTGTTGAAGAGGTCACAGAGAGGACCATAATTAGCTGTGGCTAATTGCTGTGTGGCGTCCAGGAGGTGGTTAGCTTCAGCAGAACTCGATGTTTCTCCATTGACAACCATTCAAAAGTAGCTGTGTATTCTGATCATTTATTAATTATAATTATAATATAATTATATGTTGCTTATATAATTATAAGCAACATATAATTTCTATTGCACGCTTGAGAGGAAGAGCACAGGATGAGGCTGGTCACGGGAGGTAAACGGACTGTTTAGGAGTCTTGCACAGTGTTGGGAAAGTTACTTTGAAAAGAAATGCATTACAATATTGCGTTACTCCCTTAAAAAATTGACTTATTTATTTAATGTACTTAGTTACTATTTTAGAAAAGTAATGCATTACGTTAGCTAGTTTTGCGTTTATTTTTTTTTCACCTGGGCTGGGCTCGTTTTTTTATAACAAGAAAGTTATATTTTGGGGCAAATGTAAGGACCCTTTCACACCAAAAGTGAAATAATAAGCCTCAGGACATGCAAATTCACAGAAGCAAGTTTAGTCAGAAGCAAAATTGTCAGAAGCAAGTACATTGGCCAATAAGGTGAGATTAAATGCATAAAAATGTGTGTTTTATTTAACATATTTAGTTATTTGGAAGCTTGCATAGTATTATGATTTTGCATTTCACTGATTTTATTCATTTTCAGGAATATTGAATCTTTTTGTTGTGCAAGTGAGATGAGTAAATGTACACTAGAAATAACCGTCATGTTTACACACAACATCTCTGCACCTTAATGTGTCTCAACATGGGCACAAGAGAACTATCAGTCAATAAATGGAAAAAGAAAGTAACTTGCATTACTTATTTGAAAAAGTAACTCCGAAATTTTTGTTGTAAATTTTAAAAGTAATGCGTTACTTTAGTTACTTGTAATGAGTTACCCCCAACACTGGTCTTGCAGCAACAGGTAAAACGCCTCTCTCATTTCATTCCTGCCGACAGGTGCTCGGCAAAGTATGAAAATGGAGGGTTACTCAGAGAGAGGATCAAGGACAGCGATAGCCACACGCTTCCGCCCTCATGCTACAAACATCCTCTCTTGGAGGAAGGATGTTATCATGCACCAACAATGAGTCTATCAAAGACATTTTGTACATTTTTTCTTTTATGTGATGAAATCTCCAAATACAAACTGTAAAGCCACCGACTTATTTGTCGGCTTATTATGACCTTTGCATTAACTTAATCACTCATTGCCATGAAAATGTCACAATCCAACCCCAGTTCATTTATCTTTTATTTTTCTTTTGATTTGGGGATGAAATATGACCCAGATATGTTCTTGACAGGTTTACTGAGAGTCACCCATGTAGACTGAGCATTGATCTTTATGTTGCCTACCTTGGCCTGATTTAATGATACTGACAAACAGAGGCATCTACTGCATGTTGGTTATGGTGTCATTCTATCTTCATAGTAATTGATCCAACATGATCTCACCAGTGCAAGCTATCATCTCCATCCCTTCCTCTTTAAAGAGTCTCTCTGCTACCATTTACAACAATACACATTCTATTTCAATCACTTTGTGATGTTTGATTTACAGCACTCCCTCTCGAGATCATGAAGTTCCATCTGTAACTTTTTATCTAGCTTCTCAGTGAATTTACGACAAACAGCCGGTTTACAATTCTCTGTGCTGTATATGAAATAACAACCGAGTGTAACGGCATCTAATGCACATAATTATTTACAATCATGTCCTTACCGCAGGGACGCCCGGCAATGATACGGGACAGAGAGTTTGTGGGAATAGAATTACGTTCAAGATTTAGGGATCCTTTAAAAGAAAGGCTTCCCTTGTTGGATTGGTTCACCTCTCCTATGTGGAGTTCCCCTTCTGGAAATGGTTGGAGGAATAATCATAAAAACAGCATTGCAAGAACAAGTCAAATGAGAGTTGCTAATGTCAGGTCATGCGTAGCCACGAAAATACTTGAAGATGGAAAGGAGGAGGTATATACTAAATTATCTAATATATGAACCTGTGAGACCTGAGTGAGAATGGCACCCCTCAAAAAAAATGAAATATTAATACAGAATATACGTAGATTACTGTTCATAAGTTTGGGGTGAGTACTTTTTTTTTAAAGAAGAATATTTTTATTCAGCAAGGATGCATTAAATTGAACAAAAGTGACAGTAAAGACATTTATGACGTTACTAAAGATTTCTGTACAAGTAAATGCTGTTCTTTTGAACTCTATATTCAACAAAGAATCCTGAAAAAAACTGTATCACAGTTTCCACAACTGTTCAACATTGATAACAATACGTTTGTTATCAATACGTTAATAAGCTTCCAAATCATCTTATTAGAATGAATTCTGAAGGATCATGTGTGACAGAAGCCAAAATTCAGCTTTTCATCACTGTAATAAATTACAATTTAAAATATATTCAAAGAGAAAACAGTTATTTAATATTGTAATAATATTTTACAATATTACTGTTTTTACTGTTATTTTGAACAAAGTGCAACCTTAAGCTCGGTCTATCTAAGAAAAACACACGTTCATCATTGTTAATAATCTTCCGTATAGAAGCAGAGCTCTTCTGTTGACTGTGAGAACTGGAGACGGATCAAACGGGCCGTGTCCAGGTCAGACGTGGGGGAGGGACATTTCGGAGGCACTGGTATGAAGTGTCTCCCGTGGACAACCCACAGGTGCCTGATCCGCCAGCTTAAGATCCTCTATATCCCAGGATTCTCTAATGTTTGTCTACATACTGTACTATGTTCAAAGAGCCTGTGATTAAAAAAAGAAGAGAGAACTGCAGAACCGTAACCCTGAAGCCAAGTTCAGTTCCAGAATGGAGAATTCTCTGGTTGATATGAACTCAAGAGCAATAGAATTCCCAAGATTCCAGACTCAGTGTAGCAAAGAGAACAGCTAATGGTCTGTTCCTCCTCACGACCTCTCGGGTCGTCCTTGCAGAATTCGATAGTGTAGAACAGATACAGAGGACCTCTGATGGCTGCCACAGAATGCAGAATTTATTTTTTAAAGGCTTGTTTATTATTATGAAGCAATTGTAAATAAAAATTAGCAAGGCAAATGGTTACGGACGGAGGATTATGATTTACTAGATTTCTATCTATAAATATATGCATATGTGTCTGACATTTCCCCTTCACAAAACACCCAGAAATCGGTTTTAATTACAGAGACAAAAAAAGTGCACAGATGTTTGCATTCACTTTCCTTCAGAGACCCTTTAATAATCATAGAGAAGTGCTGGGGATGAAAAACATCAAACAATTCAATCAAAGTGACATCAAGAAAACGCGGTTTCTCTTGTAATTAATTTATTTATTTTAAATGAATGTGAAAACATCCTCATTCTTCTTAACCACATTTTGTAACATCTTGTTCTGTTTCATGTGTACACACGTTCATAAGCAGCATTTCATCCGAGTTCTTTCTGCGTCAATTCAAGTATCATGGCAGAACAATGACAATAAATAAATTACTTATGCATTAATATTCTGTCTGGTCTGATTTGATTTACAAAATGTACCATGATAAGATATGTTTTTGGGACATGAATAATAATTGTCTTTGATCATTACCATGTGTTCTTTATTAAAGTACCTTAGATGGGATTATCCTATCATACAATACCATATTATACCATTTGTGAAGTATTTTTGCAATTAATTTTAAAATATATTTTGAAACTTTACTCCATTACTCCATTCTTCAGTGTCACATGATCCTTCAGAAATCATTATAATATGCTGATTTGCGGCTCAATAAACATTTCTTGATATTGTCGATATTGAAAACAGTTCATATTTTTGTGGAAACTGTAATACCTTTTCAGGATTCTTTGGTGAATAGAAAGCTCAGAAGAACAGCATTTATTCAAAATAATTTTTTGTATCAAAAATACATATATACAATATATATTATACATATTGGGGTAAGAAAAAAATATATATATCTATCAGCAAACACATCTTGATCTTGATACCTTTGTGTCTCTGGCTGCTTCAAAACAAATGTAGCATTGAGTTTGAATAAAGTCTATTTGTACAGGTTCACATTCGTGTTATTCATGCTACTTTACACTGAAGTTTGATGATTATATTAATCTAGTGATGAGAGACGTAGGAAAAACAAGCAGCACTGTAAATTATGGTAATACCAGATGTTTCACACATACCATGCAAAACATCTGTTGTGTTTGGCAAGATAACTGAATATCTTATTCTGAGACTCCTCTTCTTACAGTGGTGTGTGTGTGTGTGTGTGTGTGTGTGTGTGTGTGTGTGTGTGTGTGTGTGTGTGTGTGTGTGTGTGTGTGTGTGTGTGTGTGTGTGTGTGTGTGTGTGTGTGTGTGTACCATATACACGGTAAGAAGAGAGGAAGGTTTATCTTAGATGATCACACTGTTTGAGTTGCAGATTGACTTGCCTATGATAAGAGTGGTATGTCTGTGGTTAATGAAGTGTGCATGAGTGTGTGTTCATATGCAGCTTTTGTTCCTTTGATCTTCAGTGTTAAGGGATGATGATAAAATAGTAGTAAAGTTTAATGTACTTTTCCTTACCGTGTAAAATACCTTGCATATAATCCATTTAATTCCATATAATTTTCTATTCAGTATTAATGATTCTGTAAATTGTTTAGCCTATAGTTCATGGCATCACTGTCAGAAAAAATTGGCAAACATTTTACTTTTAGGGGTACACCATCTTGTCACTGCAGTACTCTTAAAGTGACAACTCTGTACCTTATACCTGTATTGTATTCCTAAAATGTGCATTTTATACCTTAGATTTGTAATACCCATAAGCTATGTACCTTTAGAGGTAAATAAGGTACAAAGTTATCCCTTTATGGTACCCCTGTTAAACCTAAAGGTATACGTTTTGCATGATTTTTTTCTGAGAATGAATATTAATACATTTCAGTGTTTTAATTTAAGGGAGTTTTTGTTAACTTAAGCAACAAGCAATTTTGGTTTGGTCGCCACTTTCTGTCCAGTTTCTATCCAACTCTTTCTCAAACTTTATGTTCTTCCTTTCTCCCTCTCTCTCTCTCTCTCTCTCTCTCTCTCTCTCTCTCTCTCTCTCTCTCTCTCTCTCTCTCTCTCTCTCTCACACACACACACACACACACACACACACACACACACACACACACACACACACACACACACACACACACACACACACACACATGCACACACACACACACAAAATCTCACATTCTTTATAGTCTGAACCTCTGCCCTTCAGATTCCATCCAGTCTGTAACACCTATATAATCATGCCACCATTGCGCCCCCTCTTTTGCATGTGGGCCAATAATAGACAGGCCAGGTAGCTCAGCGATGAGGAATTTCACATTGATATTTGATCCCACCGGCCTGTGTGTGGTGAGAGCTTATGGGACACAGTGCATGTCAGGGTTTGAGGTTTCCTCAGCTCCTTCTTAAACATCTAGAGTAGCTCATAAAAGACTGGATGTTTTATCGAAGCTAATAGCCTTTGACAAGAAAAGAAAACAAAAGACACTGAGAATGTTATTGCCGAGGTGGTTGAAGAATCGAGGGCGCAGAGCTGGAAAAATAGGTGACCCCCAAAAATTGGTGGACTGGTGTTTAACGTCCTGATTAAGCCAATTGAAATAAACTAATATTATGGAAAAGGTGTTGTTGTGTCAGACATTCATTTATTTGTTACAGAAGTATGAACTTCTAAACTAATAAGCTGATGGATGGATGGATGGATGGATGGATGGATGGATGGATGGATGGATGGATGGATGGATGGATGGATGGATGGATGGATGGATGGATGGATGGATAGATAGATAGATAGATAGATAGATAGATAGATAGATAGATAGATAGATAGATAGATAGATAGATAGATAGATAGATAGATAGATAGATAGATAGATAGATTCTTTGATGAACAGAAAGTTCAAAAGAACAGCATTTATGTTCAATTGAAACCCTTTGTAACATTATAAATGTGCAATGTTACTTTGGATTAATTGTATTCATCCTTGCTGAATACAAATATTTGTATTCAAAACTCTTACTGAACCCAAACTTTTGAATTGTAGTGTGTATTTATTTAGGCTATTATACTGTATATTCTGTAATATTATAAATTAATATTATCATTATACAGTGACTGAGGAAAAAAATAAGCCTACCCAATGATGATGAACGTTTAAAGGTGATTCATGGCTTGTGGCAGGTGTGTTCAGTTTCGGCTGGCTTTGGAAACATGATTCGTTTTGGTCCTCATATCATCAATCACCTTTAACCCTTCTCATGCCAAAGTGTCTAAATAGCCAACATCTGAAAGTTTACAAAACAAATACATGCGTTCTTTGTAAGAAAGAAACATTTCTCAAAAGCACTAAATGCACTAAAGATAACACAAACAACCAGCAAAAATAACTTTCGTATAAAGTATGCAGTAAATATGCCTGTAAAAATGCAGTTAAAAGGCATTGCCCACCCTGTGTGGAGATCCAGCTGGCGGAGCTGAGTGGCCGGGTAATGGTGATTTATAGAGATGTGGAAGGAATGTTTGAGGAGCACGTGTGTACGGCCGCTGTGTGACAGGTGCTGCGAGAGGCCTCGGCGGGTGGCGCAATCGTTAGCAGTTGTATTAACATTAAGGCTATATAGTCTGTGTACTACATTTGCATGTTACATGTATGTTACTGTTACATGTATGTAACTATATTTATGTGCATATTTTAAAGTTGAGTAAAACATTATAAGGCTCTATACATTCAAATCAATAACTTAAATGACATGAAATAACAATGAATAATACTTTTATAGCATTTACAAGTCTTAGCTATATATAGCCTAATGTTATGTAGCCTACTAATTCATTTTTAACATTTAAAGCTGTATAAAGTAACATTATGAACAGACATGAATTAATAATTTGAGGTAGCTGATATGAATTAATATTGCATAGGCTATATTTAAAAATGAATGTTAAAACCAGTATGCGATTTTTCAAAATCGTTGTTGAACAGTGTTGATATTTGAAATCAACCTAAATAAACACATTCCTCCCTTCATTGCTCTGCCCCCAAAAGGCACAAACACACAATGCAAGAGTGTCTCTTTATCATGGCAGAAGCGGAGAAAAATAATGCTTTGCAAAAAATAAAACGAAGACGAGCGAACGAGCCTCTCCAGCACTGTAAAGCTTTTCTAATATTAATGCTCTTGCCTGATCATAACCTTCTTTTTCCAGTGATATTCCTGAGCTTTTCTCTTTTGTAATGTCTCTCAGCCATCTCTCTGTCTACAGTCGTTCTTCAAATCTCCCTCTTGCTCACTCTCTCTCCTCCCCCATCATGAGTGACACGCCCCCTACTGCTGATTGGCTACAAGTGTGTTGTGCTGCGTTTTTTCAAAAATCGCTTACTGCACCTTTAACTAATTGAAAACTTAATGAATTTTTTTTTACCAATTATTCATTTGGTAGGTTGAATGTCACAATAAGCAGTTTTTTAATGACATGCAGTATTATTTATTTTGTACACACTATATGGATTGTATCCCTTCTAGCTTTCTTTAAATTGTGATGTCAAAAAGATTTAGCTATCTTTACAGTGACAGTGCAAATAGAGCGCAACTCTATGGCTGCTGTCACTCTTATCAGCTCTCAGGGTCGAACCAAATCAAAGAGATTCCTCTTCCGTCAAGGGCAAATAAATGTCATCACTCAGGGCCACAAAGTATGAAAGCACTGTAAACAGTCTGCATTTGCACTTGAGCACACACCATTCATATTACGTACACATGCGTTCTCCTTCCATTCCCCGTGAGTTCCTCCGCGCTGTGGGGAATTGTGAACTGTGAGATGCTCGCTGTAAAACATTAAAAACCCAACCACAGCCCTAAATTCCATGAGATGTTTGCTAACCCCATGCCTGTGTCTGAGAGAACTGTGGGGGCTCAGGGGGATGTGATGAATGGGCCAAAGGAGCATGATGAATGTGGCTGCCGGGGTCTGTGTAAATGTGTGTGTGAGGACGGCCATCGGGGTTTGGGTACGCATGCAGGGTTAAGATAAAGCAGAGAGGAGAATCTCACACTGAACTGTGAGAGGGAAAAGAGAGGAGAGACAAGTGTGTGAGAAGACAAAGTGGGAAATGGGAAAATATAATATAATATATAACGTTATGCACTTTATAATGATCTATTCAATAATCATAAATTAGATAAATTAGAATGGAAATTTGTTGTATTATGAAAGTAAAATTAATTGCAAATTTCATGTAAAAATTCTACATCATATTTGCCAAATCTTATTTTCTTCAAAAAATAATAATGTGTATATTAATGTGTGATTATATATATATTATAAAGAGAGATTGTGTATACATACCCCCCCCCCCCCCCCCAGATACATCTTTCAAAAACATTAATAAATATACAGACCCCAAACTTTGGATCTGTAATGTATAGTACGTGGCGTGTAATATGGTAAAAATCCAGATTGAGTGTCTTGAACAGTTTAGGAAATGGATTTGGGTTACAGAGCTGTTGTTTTTGTGTTGTTTTTTTGTATTGTTTTTACTGTCCAGATGAGGTAAAACGACTGCTGGGTTTTGTCTGCTTCATGGCCCTAGTTAACCTCCCTAACATACTACGCTCTCTACTAATGAACTTTTATATGCAATATACATTCGGTAGTTTTCTGTTCATGTTCTTGTTATATAAACCCTCCAGTTACATCTGTCTTTCCTCACTGTGCAACCTCAACTTTGTTTTAATAGGCCTTTATATTCTATTTCATATTTTATTATGTATACTCTATTCCAGAATATTCTGTAATCTTGGATCAATTCTTGTAGTTTAACTTCCAATTGTTCACTCACACATATCTTTAAATGATGTTCCTGCGGCTGCTGGTCTTTGGCAGTAAGTCACAGTTCTTTATGTAGCATGGCAGGAGGGCCCTTTTTAAGGTTCTTATAAATTGGCAGCATGCAATAATAATTTCACCAGTCCTGCAGAACATCTTTGAAGGGTCGCTCTAAGGTGCCCGATTCTGAGTTATATAGACACCAGGTCAACAGGGGTGGGCTCTTCTTACGTAACCCCAGATTTGGCATGTCACAATGGTTAGCACATGGAAAATAAAGCAAACTCTCTCTTTATTTTCTTCTTCTTCTTTAAAAAGAAGTAAATACCAGTCAAACCTTTGGACACATGCGTTCTTTACAACTATTTTCCACACTGTAGAATAATAGTTATGTCATCAAAACTATGAAATAACAAATAATAGATAGATAGATAGATAGATAGATAGATAGATAGATAGATAGATAGATAGATAGATAGATAGATAGATAGATAGATAGATAGATAGATAGATAGATAGATAGATAGATAGATAGATAGATAGATAGAATAACAGCTAGACATGTTTACCGTTTTCACAGATGGAGTTTAGACACTGTCTGGTTAAGTGAGATTAATGACTAGTTCCTCTGTTCTGCACATGGGAAAAGTAACAGCAGTGCAGATCCTCAAAGTCAACTTTCCACCAGACACTATAGAAAGGTATTTTATCATAGTTATCCCTTTAATAGATCCCCAGCTAATAGACATCCATACGATTTCAACATTTGGAGTAAAACGTTTTCTAAAAGCATCCACACAGAGGTTTCCCCTATCTATGGGTAAAATGAAGAATGTTGTCGTTAGTTGTGTTTAAAGAGCACCCAACTATGGTACTGAAAGCTTTAAAGAAATGTTTGAGGCCTTGGTTTTGAATGCCAAGAAGAAGGTTGCTTATTTCAGTGGGGATTATAATATAGATTTTTTAAACCCGAGTAAATCATCTGCAATAGAAGAGTTTATTGATGTAATGTCCAGTACAGGCCTATATCCATGTATAAACAAACCGAGCAGAATTACCACCCACTCAGCAACAATAATAGATAACATTTTCACAAATAATATGAGTTGTAATTTAGATAGTGGATTGTTAATTAATGATATCACTGGCCATCTGCCAATATTTGTACTCCATGAATGTAAACACTATAATTTGGATACCAGCAAAATAACTACAGAGGAGACTAAGAACAGATCAGACCATGAATAAATTAAAAAATTACTTGTTAGTTCAAGATTGGAAGAGTGTGTATGAAGAAGGGGATGTTGACTTAGCCTACAATTAATTTCTAAATACCTTTTTGACTTTGTATTATAAAAATTGTCCAATCCAGCAATCAGAGATAACATCTAAACGTCCATATAAACCCTGAGTTACAAGGGGTCTGATGAACGCTTGCAAAAAAAAAGAATACTCTATATAAAGCTTTGTTAAGCATAGAACTGAAGAGAAAGAATTTAAATATAAGACATATAAAAATAAATTTACAGCTATCTTAAGAAAATGTAAAAAAGACTATTATAGTAGATTGCTGGAAACTAATACAAACAATATAAAGGGTACGCGGAACATTTTAAATTCAATTATTAGAAGGAAAAAAATAAGTGCTGGTTTTCCAAAAGAATTTATGGATAATGGTAAAATAATTAAAAACATGGATGAAGTCGTGGCTGGCTTCAATGGATTCTTTGTGAACGTAGGCCCTAATTTGGCCGATGAGATAATACAAGAGGGCGATGTCCCACAGTATTTTGAAGAAAGAAATCCAGCAACTATTTTTTGAGAGATACTGATAAAACCGAAGTACTTGATATTGTTAATAACTTTAAGAATAAAACATCAAGAGACTGTAGTGATATTGATATGCTTTTAATTAAACAACTAATTGCAGTAATAGTAGATCCCATAGTATATATTTCAAATCTCTCTCTGAATTTGGGTTCTTTTCCCACAAACATGAAAATAGCTAAAGTGGTCCCGATCTTTAAAGCTGGTGAACAGAATCTTTATAATAACTATAGGCCAATCTCACTGCTTCCCCAATTCTCTAAAATTCTGGAGAAGATATTCTCCATCAGATTGGATAGTTTTATTGATAAATATGGGATCTTAACTGATAGTCAATATGGTTTTAGAACAAACCGTTCTACATCTCTGGCTTTAATAGACCTGGTGAAAGAATTAACAACCAGTATTGATAACAAGAAGTTTGCTATGGGTGTATTTATAGACCTTAAAAAGGCCTTTGATACAATAGATCATCATATTTTGCTTAAAAAATTGGAAATTTATGGAATTAGGGGAATAGGGCTAAACTGGATAAAAAGCTATTTAGAACATAGACAACAATATGTGCAGGTGGGGGAGGAAAGGTCGAAGCTCCAAAATACAATATATGGTGTACCACAAGGTTCAATTCTAGGACCAAAATTATTTATATTACAGTTTTTCTCAATTGTTTACACACAAATTCTGGTACTTGAAACACAATGAGCACATGTAACTCATTCACCAACCCCCTGAACCAATTCTGCTAAACTACAAGCACAATTCCTGCTTTACACTCAAATTGCAGTTCTAAAACACACTTTTTTCAAAACACTACACACAATTCTCTGCTTTTGGCACAATTTTCATGCAGAAAATATCTTGTTTTCACAAGGAACACACTGCCATTCAAATATGCACACTGACTCATCACAAGGGCAAACACCCGTCACACAGTTTTACAATTAGCACTCAGAACTTTAGCATAAAAGGGCAACAGGTGAGCTCTTCAATGGAGCAATGGATGCCAACATTGGAAACATTTTTTTACTGTAACTGTGTACAGTAAATTCTTCTGTTGTTTTGTATGTAGTGTATGTGCAACTTTTTGTTGGTTGGGAATGGGATGTACACCGTGTACATTGTTTTTGTCGGAAAAATAAAATATATTTGTTACCGTGTATTTGTGTGTTCTGAGTATAAAAACAATATTCTCAAATATTTTACAACACACTTATGTATGTACTGTCTGTAGTAAGTGTAACTGAACAGAAAAAGGCCTAAGTCATTATGATGAATGGAGAAGAAGTGTTTTCCATTCATCATAAGTGTTTTACATTGAGCACATCAGTGTTCAGCTGGTTCTTATAAATGTCTATTCATATGATGGTTTGTGTGTGTCATTTGAAAACAAAATACCATTTTGAGAAGAAATAACATTGTTTTGAATATAAAGTTTCATTTTGCAGGAGAATTGAGAGGTTTTGCCCATTGTGTGTGTGTGTTTTTTGATTTGTGTGTAGAGTTCTGAGAATATGAGGCATTCTTTCAGAAAATGTGTGTAAACAATCGAGAAAAACTGTATACATAAATGATATTGTTAAAACATCTGATTTGTTGAAATTTGTAATTTTTGCAGATGATACAAATATATTCTGTGAGGGAGAGAATCTCCAACATTTGTTGAAGACTGTCTCTAAAGAGTTGGATAAGCTTAAATTGTGGTTTGATTTAAACAAATTATCTCTCAATATAAAGAAAACTAAATCTTTGGGAAACGTAGAATTCCCAAAGATTTAACTATTGAAGTACTGTGTGATAATTCCAGATTAGAAAGAGTCTATGAAAGCTCCTTTTTATGAGTAATAATTGATCATAAAATAAGCTGGAAACCTCAAGTCAACTAATTTAGTTCTAAATTTGCAAAGATAAATGGTATATTTTGTAAAGTGAGACACATATTGAACCGAGATACAATGTATATTTTAAACTGTGCGCTTTTTCTTCCTTATTTGCACTACTGTACAGAAGTGTGGGGCAATACCTATAAAATCACCATTAAGATGACATGGACAATGCAGAAAAAGGCAATTAGAATAGTCTGCAATGTTGGTTATTATGTACATACAAATGATTTATTTTTAACATTGCAAACATTAAAATTTAAAGACATAGTGGATCTTAAGACTACACAAATTATGTACAAAGCTAAAAACAAAGTACTTCCTAGTAATATTCAAAAATGGTTTAAGAAAAGTGTCAGATATAGCCAAGTAATAAGGCACAAGGACACAGGATTTCCAACAAAAAATGTGTTTTATTTTACGCAAAAATAAGGAAAAGTCCCAATTAAAGGGTACAAACTAAATCAACTTGTTCTAACAAATAATCTAGCTAGACTTAAATAAACTAAAGTAAACAAAACAGGCTTTAACGCAATATAACGAAAACTAAGGAGAACTGAACAGAACAAACATTACCCCCTAAATGAGACAACAAACAGGTATTTATCACCGACGGTGAGCTCACTTAAACAAGACAGGGGAAAGCATACAATCAACAATTTATGGATCCACAAATTAGTTACAAGTTAACTAATCAAAGTAAATAGAGTAAGAAACAAACAATATAAGAATACAAACCAACAAATGTTAAATAGAAATAAATTGGAACCAATCAAAAATATAATTTTCATTTTCTTCACCCCCCCCCCACATATATGTGTGGCCACAGGTTCGGCCATCACAGAAAGAGATGGTAGATACAATTTAAGAAGGAGAGGAAATCCCTCTCAATCAATGGCACGCACCACACTCAAAAGCATGTGCATATCTGTCAATGGGGTGAGGCTGTGGAATAATTTACCTTTAATTAAGGAAAGCAATCATATTGTGCAATTTAAAAGGTTTAAAATGTATTAGAAAAGTATATGAATTAAGGTGGACTCGGGACAAATGTCTCATTTCCTCTTCATGAGGTTGATTTGAATTACCATACAGTCTGTTTCTTGCCATTTCATTAATATTTATTTTATTGTTAGTTTTACATTTTGTGTTTTTTTATATTATTTTTGTTTTTCTCTCTCATTTTATAATTGTATTGTGTGATTTATTTTTAGATAAATGTACTGCAAATGATTAAGTTTTTTCTTTTTTCTTTTTTTCAAAAAGGATAAATTATGATATTTTGTAAGGAGAAAACAGTAGCCGTTTTAAAGCTAGATGTGTAAAAGGGGAAGGCAAATATAAGTTAGCTTCTTCCTTCTTTTTTTTACTATATTTTTTCTTTTCTTTTGAACATGCTGAGATTTTGTTCTTATTATTTTTTGTTCAAATATGTTCTGTTACTAATGATCATGTTCTGAAGAGGAAAAAGAAAAGAAATAAATTATTCAAATCAAATCAAATCTTCCACACTGACGTCAGATTGTGCATATGATTTTTCAGGTAGGAAACACTGCCGCCGTGTGGTGAAACTTGCAGGTGCAGATTGTGGAAATGCCGAATGGCGCTTCTGAGTCGCCGTATTGTTCTCAACTCAGGAAATGTTATATCATTGGTTGTAAACAAAATTGTTTTTATGGTCATATTTGAAGAACAAACTACATTTACGAATATACATTTATTTATATGGCTTATAACTTAATAAATATATGAGTTTTTTATTTGCAAAACTACCATGTTCTTTATCCATATTTTAAAAAAACAAAACAAACCATCAACAGTAGATAATTTTGTTTAATTCAAGATATAAACATTAACTGGAATAAAAGAGAAAAAATTAAATAAATGATAGCACTTCGCCTACTTCGAATAATAAACAATAAACTCAATAAACAAAGCAAAATCAGATGTACAAATACTGAAATATTAGAATATTGCTTTTATAATGTGATTTTTACTAAAACTATAAGGTTAAAAAAAGTCACAAATTAAAAATAAATAAAAACGTCTTTGATTTTTCCCTTTTTACATAGGGTTTTTGCATATTCATTGCCCAAAGCGGAAGTTTCGTTGTGATGTCACGTTTACGTATTCCACGTCACGGAAGTCACAGACATGATCCATTTGTAGCCCAAACTAAGCGGATAACTTGGGTTGTCGGTCTTGTAATGTTGTAGTACTTTACAGGATATAGACTCAGGACTACATTGGTCTAAAAGAGAGCCGAAAACTCTCGAAATCGGAGGCGCTGAGTTGCTGTGCGAGCCCGCCTGCCGTTTTGCAGGCTAGCTCGCTCGCTAACGTGAGTCAAGTAGCCAGCAGCATTGACGACGAACTGAGTAACTAATCTCAAGACAGCCATCGAGGCAGCCTGTAGTTATTTCATTTTACCGTTCTCTTGTATTGCGTAGCCATGGCAACTCGGCGACTAACCGATGCCTTCTTATTAATGCGGAACAATGCAATCCAAAACCGGCAGATTTTGGCTGAGCAAGTGAGTACATACGACCCCCGTCGTACTCTGAATACACGTAGCAATGCTGCGGTGAGTCTAACGTTCATTGTCTGAATTGAATGTTTTCGCGTGTGTGTGTTGGATTCTCAACTAGCTAGACAACATCCCTAGCTAGTGATGTTTGTTGATGTCAGTTGTCCAACAAACCTCCACTGTTTTGTTTGCTGTGTGCGGAGCTGGCAGGTCTGTGCTAAACAGCTAGCTGATCATGAAACTGTTTTCATACAGTCGCATTTTGATTTAACTCACACGGGAATGGCCATGGAATTACAATAAAGATGATGGTCGTGCTAGTTTGCGGACGTAAGTTATAGATCATCAATGTAACTTATCTGCAGGGAACATCATGCCAGTGATCCCTCAAAATATAACGTTAACTTAAATCACCCCCTCAAATATAAAGCAGATGTACATTTTTGATCCATTTATATTGTTTATGGAGCAATATTAAGCACTATATTATAAGGAGAAGTTCATTGGCTTTTATATTGTCGTTTTAGCAAAAATAAGTAATGAAAATATTAGCTGGGTAATATTTTCCTCGTATTAAGGCTAGTGTGTGTCACTTGAAATTCTGAAATTGTAATGTCAAATTCAGTATACACTACAGTTCAAAAGTGTTTTTTTTTTTTGGATAAATTTGAGAGAAGTCTCTTGTGCTCACCAGGGCTGCATTTATTTGATTAAAAAAATGCAGTAATATTATAACAATGTAAAATAACCTTTTTCTATGTCAATATGTTTTATATTTAAATGTATTTTTTTTATCAATTTAATGCATCCTTGCCGAATAAAAGTATTAATTTATTTTACAAAAGTTGTACTGACTCCAAACATTTGAATGGTAGCTTGTTAAAAAAAAAATCTGAAATTTGTAATGATGATATAACAATTTTAATTAAACGTATATAAATTCTGGTTATCTGGGAGTTTATATAATAGAAAGTTAAAATAGTCAAATTTTCATAAAATTATCATTTATGCCTCTTTATACAAAGTTTATACAAAGCTCTTTATATCACCTCCCCTAAAATGACTCGAAGCTGGTGAGCTTTATTGCTACATTTATAAAGTTTTTTTTGTGAGACAACTTTGATGCTCTAGTAGTCTACACAGTATAGACCTTATTCAGAGCAGCGCCATGACAGGTATGAAAGTGAGGCTGTGAGGGATAGACTTGCTGTGTTTCCAATGGCATCCACTGTAAAAAGCTGTATAAAGCTCCTAGATTAATTACAATTTTCCACAACTTATATTGTCGGGAGTTTTTTTTTATCAACTGAAATGTCTTGGAAAGATATTTTTCCAGTGTTTCATGAGCAGAACAATCCAAAAACGCATTAAATAACAGAACAGCCCATTGAAGAGATGCATGTCTGTCCCTCACAGCCTCGCTTTCATTCCCATTAAAGATCAAAGATGGCGCGGCTGTGAATAAGTGCTATACTTTGGTCTAGTTACGTTTTTACCGTTCTAAAAATAAGACTCCAGAGGAAGGTAGTATATTTTGTCTTACAATCTTCCATAGATATTTCCTACAGATTAGCTATGCATCACATTTTTCTTTCTCTTTGATGCTGGTGGGCGGCCTGGTATCCAGCGTGATTCTAAATAGTCCTGTATCTTTATAGGGCAGGGTTCCTCAAATCTTGCCCTGGAGTGGAGGGCCAATGCCCTGCAGAGTTAAGCTCCAACCCTGATCAAACACACATGAGCAAGCTTATCCAGGTCTTCAGGATCACTAGAAAATCACAGGTAAGGGAGTTTGATCAGGATTTGAGCAGTGGCCCTCCAGGACCGGATTTGACAAACCCTGTTATAGGGTATTGATTGGTTCTTGACAGACAGATCTGTCAGTGCGATATTTGTACCTGTGAAGTGTGACAGTTACTAGCACGGACGTCATTCCAATCATATATATCATGCCTGCTTGTGTTTTGTCTGGTGTAGTGGCTCCGTTCCTTACCATCTGCTTGCATGTTGATTTTCCCCTGTTTGCACTTCTTGGGATCTAACTGAACACTTCTTGCACTGTCTTGCAAAAATCCTTACTGAATCTTCTGCTGTTCTTCATTGTTCAGATCTACAGTAATCGTGTCACTTTGTTGTTTTGGGTTTAAAAATAGTATTTATCTTCCAGCTTAATCATTTTACAAATTCAGTAACATCAGAAAATGGGTTGATTTTTCCAGACCTAATATCTTATCTAGTGAGTTTATAAATCAGTAGCACAATTATACAGTGGGATTGAGATGTTGAAGTTATTGGGCTGGAATGGACAAATCTTTCATGCCTTGAACTTTATAGCAACGTTATGCATTTGATATACATAATGCACATAGTATGTGTGTTTGTATTTCCATCTTCTACGTTAACATATAAGTAACAATTTGCATTTACTGTTTTTTTTTCCTGATTTGTCCAGTTCTGTCCAAGTCCTGCTGTCAGTCTTTTTGATGCTGATCACTGCTTTTTGTCTTGGGCTCCTCTGCTCTCACTCCTCTTGTCCCTCCCCTTCTCTTCTATCTCTCCTCTCATTGGATGGGACTTCGCCGGGCTCTTCCAATCACATTAGGAGTTTGATGAGGTAACCTTGATGTTTTAACCTAAGTTTATGAGTAGGTCTGAATCTCCGCCCCCTTGATTACGGTTGCTAGTTTAGACTAGCTTTACAGAACTTCCTGTTGGGAAGAATTAATAAATCAAAATTAATCACCATAAAATGTCGATCTACATGCTCATTTAGGAATGAGAGAATGCATTCAAAACTATCCAAACACACACAACTTACATAGACTTGCATTAGAAAAGAGCAAGAGCTTGTCTGATAATAATGGAACAATAGTAGTATAATGTTCAGTTCCATTTTTAAGGCGGGGCTTAGTAAAGAGTCCGTTTTTGTGCAGAAATTTAACACCATTTATATCCTTCACTCCTCCTGTTTTTTGTTTATTAAATATTTTGCCTAATTTGATAATGCTTTCAGCTACCAATAATAATTCTAGGGCTGGTTATCGATACAGATGTCACGATTCGATTCCAATTCACAAGAATCTCAATTCAAATCTAACTAATATAAATTTAAAAGATTATTAAACGGTCATTAATAAAAAAATTACAAATAATCAAACTAGAAGCAATAGTACAAATAAATACAATAGAACAAAGATACGAATGAAATAATCAGTGCTTTTCAGGTTTTGCAGGTAGATTAACAGTAGTTTTCAGGTACAGAAATTAAATATAAAGTAATCAAATGTAAAACAACACTGCATGTAATCTTTATTGTACAAATTAAAGGTTAATCCTTGTTAAATTTACAAAAAAAGTTAAGTAAAGAGCAGTGAGTGATTTCTTTGTCTTTTGTAGACAGCAGCAGGAATATTAGGCTGCTGTCACTGAAAGACAAATGCACGGATCCAATATAATGAAACGCATGCGTTGTCTTTCTCTACTGTTTACGGTCACTTAAGCCATAACTATGTTTACTAGGATACTCGCCAAGGCGGGCATTTGATATAAATCTGTGTGAATTTGTCCATTCAAGTGCAAGGAGACGTCCTGTCTGAGATACACAGCTTTCTGTGTGCTCTTTGGATGTGTGCGAACTGCGAACGCAAAACTTCTCACACAGAGCGCGCTAGTTCTCTTTCGGGTCTTCTTACGCATGAAGGCGCACATGAATCCACCATGTTAGGCACCGAATGAATGACAGGGTCGCCACTGTCGTGCAAGGTAAATAAGAGGATGACATCTAGCGGAGAAAGCTAGTGATAAGATTAACATCAATCAGATATTATGTTAAAGGTTTTGCGGAAATAAGTACGGAAAAAAGATTCGATTGGCCCTAAGAAATAAATAATGCAAATACATTTTACAGGTTTACAGTATTTAAATGTATTGCACAGATATTCTCAACAAAGAAATGTGATGTTTGCTGTCTTGTCTCTCTGTCTGTTAGTTGGCAGATGATCGTATGGCCCTGGTGTCAGGCATCAGTTTGGATCCAGAGGCTGCTATCGGTGTCACGAAGAGACTCCCGCCTAAATGGGTGGAGGGAGTGGATGAGGTAATTAGATGATTGTTTTAAGTGTTCTTAAAAAGAAAGGATGGGATACATTGTTTTGTCAGTGACATTAAAGGAATGTTCCGGTTTCAAAACAAGTTAAGCTCTACCGACGGCATCTCTGGAATGCTATAAATCACTAGAGAAAATCATTTAGACTCATCCCTTAGTTTGGACAAACAAAAACATGTGAACAGTAGGTTATAGCAGAAACATGCTGCTTGTATTAGGATTAAACTACCATTCATTACGATATATATATATTACTTTTATTCAGCAAGGACATATGAAATGTATCAAAAGTGACAGCAAAGACATTTAGAATGTTACAAAAGATTCATCAAAGAATCCTGAAAAAATTGTCATGGTTTCCACAAAAACATAAAGAAGCGCAACTGTTTTCAACATTGATAATGATAATGTTTCTTGAGCAGCAAATCATCATATTAGAATGATTTCTGAAGGATCATGTGACACTGAACACTGAAGAAATTATGCTGAAAACTCAGCTTTGCATCACAGGAATAAACTACATTTTAAATATATATTCAAATAGAAAACAATACTTCACTGTATTACTGTTTTTACTGTATGAATGCAGCCTTGATGAGCATCAGAGATTTCTTTCAAAAACATGAAAAAAAATCTTACCGACCCCAAATTATAGTATATATTAATTCTTAGTGTATAAAAAAAAATACTGGTAGGACTACTGTTCTAGGTATTTTTGTTATGCATTGCATTCATGCAAATGGATATATCAGTTAAAATAATTTCGGTATTTATCCTGAACCTATGGATATTTTACTTTTGTATACATAGTCTTCTATCCATAGTCAACAAAGTATGACATTTAGAAGTAACATTAAGATGTTAGTTCATCTCTGTTTAAGAGACAAGACAGTGAATTCCTTGTTCCCACAGATTCAATATGAAATCACACGTATTCGTCAGAAGATGAAGGAACTGGCTAGTCTGCACGACAAACACATGAACCGTCCCACGCTGGATGACAGCAGTGAGGAGGAGCATGCCATCGAGATCACTACACAGGAAGTTACACAGGTATAATAACACACACACACACACATCATGTTTTATTATTACTGTGACATCTCTTAATAATTAAAGAGGTTAAAGTGGACACAGGAAAACAGCAAGTGATCACTGCACACATCATAAAACTAAACAATTTATAGCATCTGCATATGTGTGTGTAGATGTTTCACAGGTGCCAGCGGGCCGTGACGGGGCTGCAGACTCAGAGTCATCACTGTACAGAGCAAGAAAACAGGCTGTTGACCAATGTGGTATCTTCATTGGCCCAGAGCCTTCAAGAACTGTCAATCAACTTCAGACACACACAGTCAAGCTACCTAAAACGTAGGTGTATGCACACAGACACACAAAATATATGTTGACAGGGCTGTACAGTGCGACATACTCATGCAGCGAAAAAATCAGTCGGTGCGATTGAAAAATTTACCTCAGAAGCACACATGCGATACAGCTTAGCATGTGTGTGAGACAGAGCGTTTTTTTTTGTCTGTGAATTGAGAGTTTGTTGTGTGCTTGTTTGTGTGTCAGGTTGATCTAAAAAAACATTTCCGTTTTTAGGACATCTTTGTTGTGTACCCTTTTACCCTTGTGTTCCTTAGCTTCCATTCATCCTTAAATTGAGGCTCTTTGAAATACAAAATGCTGACGTTTTTCACTGTATGCTCAGTTCTTTGATTTGCTTTTATTTTCAGGTATGAAACACCGTGAAGAAAGATCCAAGCACTTTTTTGACTCTGGTCCTCTTGTAGAGGAAGATGAAGATATTGCGTTATATGACAGAGTGAGAATGTTATACTCTACATATCCTTAATTCTTTCATCTCTAATTCCAAATATTTAAATATTTATACTACATGCATGTTTACATATTTTTGCACTATTGTTAGAAGCAGATAATATACGTTTTAAACATCATACCTTATGCCAAAACTATTAAACATGTATATTATAAGGTTTTAATGCCTAATGTCCTTAGCTTGTAAATTCAAAATTCCAGACTATTTGAGTAAATGCTGTATAGATTTATATTTGATATTGGCCATAATATGAAAATTTTAATATATATATATATATATATGTGTGTGTGTGTGTGTGTGTGTGCGCGCGTGTATATAATCATTATTGTCAGTACACTGTTGACATCAGTCTGTGTGTGACTAAGTGTCACTCTCTTAGGGATTTACAGATGACCAGCTAGTTCTGGTTCAGCAGAACACAGTGATGGTAGAAGAGCGGGAGAGAGAAATTCGACAGATCGTTCAATCCATCTCTGACCTTAATGAGATATTTAGAGATCTTGCTGGAATGGTTGTTGAACAGGTCAGTGTTCTTGATGGAATAAATTATTAAATAGAGCATGTTCCATCCTTAACTTGTGCAAATTTAGATTCTTTATATATATATATACATACATATACAGGTCCTTCTCAAAAAATTAGCATATTGTGATAAAGTTAATTATTTTCCATAATGTCATGATAAAAATTAAACTTTCATATATTTTAGATTCATTGCACACCAACTGCAATATTTCAGGTCTTTTATTGTTTTAATACTAATGATTTTGGCATACAGCTCATGAAAACCCATAATTCCTGTCTCAAAAAATTAGCATATGTCATCCGACCAATAAAAGAAGTGTTTTTAATACAAAAAAAAGTCAACCTTCAAATAATTATGTTCAGTTATGCACTCAATACTTGGTCGGGAATCCTTTTGCAGAAATGACTGCTTCAATGCGGCGTGGCATGGAGGCAATCAGCCTGTGGCACTGCTGAGGTGTTATGGAGGCCCAGGATGCTTCGATAGCGGCCTTAAGCTCATCCAGAGTGTTGGGTCTTGCATCTCTCAACTTTCTCTTCACAATATCCCACAGATTCTCTATGGGGTTCAGGTCAGGAGAGTTGGCAGGCCAATTGAGCACAGTAATACCATGGTCAGTAAACCATTTACCAGTGGTTTTGGCACTGTGAGCAGGTGCCAGGTCGTGCTGAAAAATGAAATCTTCATCTCCATAAAGCTTTTCAGCAGATGGAAGCATGAAGTGCTCCAAAATCTCCAGATAGCCAGCTGCATTGACCCTGCCCTTGATAAAACACAGTGGACCAACACCAGCAGCTGACATGGCACCCCAGACCATCACTGACTGTGGGTACTTGACACTGGACTTCAGGCATTTTGGCATTTCCTTCTCCCCAGTCTTCCTCCAGACTCTGGCACCTTGATTTCCGAATGACATACAACCACTGAGCAACAGTCCAGTGCTGCTTCTCTGTAGGCCAGGTCAGGCGCTTCTGCCGCTGTTTCTGGTTCAAAAGTGGCTTGACCTGGGGAATGCGGCACCTGTAGCCCATTTCCTGCACACGCCTGTGCACGGTGGCTCTGGATGTTTCTACTCAAGACTCAGTCCACTGCTTCCGCAGGTCCCCCAAGGTCTGGAATCGGTCATTCTCCACAATCTTCCTCAGGGTCCGGTCACCTCTTCTCGTTGTGCAGCGTTTTTTGCCACACTTTTTCCTTCCCACTGAGGTGCCTTGATACGGCACTCTGGGAACAGCCTATTTGTTCAGAAATTTCTTTCTGTGTCTTACCCTCTTGCTTGAGGGTGTCAATGATGGCCTTCTGGACAGCAGTCAGGTCAGCAGTCTTACCCATGATTGCGGTTTTGAGTAATGAAACAGGCTGGGAGTTTTTAAAAGCCTCAGGAATCTTTTGCAGGTGTTTAGAGTTAATTAGTTGATTCAGATGATTAGGTTAATAGCTCGTTTAGAGAACCTTTTCATGATATGCTAATTTTTTGAGATTTGGAATTTTGGGTTTTCATGAGCTGTATGCCAAAATCATCAGTATTAAAACAATAAAACATGTGAAATATTTCAGTTGGTGTGCAATGAATCTAAAACATATGAAAGTTTAATTTGTATCATTACATTATGGAAAATAATAACCTTTATCACAATATGCTAATTTTTTGAGAAGGACCTATATATATATATGTGTATGTATATATGTGTATATATATGTGTGTGTGTGTGTGTGTATGTATAGGTATATACAGCTAGGGAGCTGATTGAGACAGGGTTGAAGACCTCTGCATTAATGTCAATGTATATATTCAATTCAGGGCACAGTCCTCGACAGAATCGACTTCAATGTTGAGCAAGCTTGTGTCAAAACAGACGAGGGGTTGCAGCAATTGCAAAAGGTGAGGCCCTTATCAAGCCTAATGATGTGTTAAGCAACATGTCAAGGGTTAATTGCTTACATTTACTTTTTCAGTAACTAGAGTAATATTAATGGACTTTGCATTATCCACATGGCAGTTAAAAAGTAATAGTGCATAGTAGAGAGAAAAAGCACACTAAATGTTTCTCTTTTCTTTGTTAGGCTGAACAGTACCAGAAGAAAAACCGCAAGATGTTGGTCATTTTAATTCTCTTTGTCATAATTGTTATTCTAATACTTGTTCTGTTCGGGACAAAGTTTAGTTGAATCATTCCATGGCCTCTAGGAGGGATCTACCTGTATGTATGAGAAAAACACGTATTTGTGTGTGTGTGTGTGTGTGTGAGAGAGAGTGAGAGAGAGAAAGAAGGTATGCATGCAGACTTTCAAGACCGTTGTTTGAGGGTGGATTCATTTTTGAACGGATGGAGGTTAAGTTTTAAAGTACTACACAACAAAATGAAGCAGATAAAGAGGACGCCCACTGCTGGCCACCGAGTGCAGTTTCTGGAGACAGCTCATGGGTTTAATTCTCCAGTGAGAGGCAGTGTTAGTACCCATGTTCCTTTCAGTTGGAACCAGCAGAGGGCCTGTTTTCTTCATTTGTCCCGCACAAGCACAGCACTTATGAGCATGGATGCAAGATGGCAGCATGTTTGTCTCAACCGCCCTTGTCATCTAATTTGAAGAGTAAGCAGGAAGACGATGGGAAAAGATAAGGTATCCTCAGAGGTCTGTACCTCTCCTTGAACATGATCATATGTGCTTGGGTGAATCTTCAAAAGAATGTCCAGGTCATATTTCACCACAATAGAAAGAAATATGAAATTATATACAAAATTTCCCAAAAAAATAGTTAATTCTTCATATTTTCCCATTATTATTTTTTTCATTGTGAATCACATTTCCCCTCTGTTATCATTGCTGTAATGCATAATTTAATTTTTAAAGCAAAAATTAAAAAGTACAGTTGCAGTATTACAGTATGTTTACTGTATAGCAATTATAAAAATCACCATTAACAATAATGTAAAGGAAAGTGTAATAAGCAGGAATGGGCTTAATGGACATCAAAAAAATTCACAATGCAAACTCGTAATGTATATTCTTTTGAATTTGGGGTTCAGTTTCACCTGAGTCACACTCTCTTGGTTTCAGTAGTGAGAACATGTACAATGAAACCTCAGAAACCATCTTGCAGTGAAAGCTGCCTTTGAATCAGATCTTGCTTGTAGGTTAGGATGTGTGTTTAATGTGACATCATAAAGTCTGTGTTTTCAACTCAATCTTTTGTAATTTCCACTTTTGTGTATGTTTGTGCCTGTGTGGAGATGCACTGACACCCAATCAACCATGGAGGAAGTTGAAGACCACATGGAATAAGGAACACATAGTCAAAGCTTGTTCTTTCTACAAAACTTTTAATTATGCTTTTTTTATTTCTATTTGGTATAATGTATAGCATTGGGATTGACCGGTAATGAATGAACTGAATGTTACATTGTCCTTTATGAGTGTTCATAACAAAGCGTTATTTTCTCTGCTCACGTCGGCGGAGGTGTATAATGTACCATCATGTGTTTGTCTGTTTTAATGGCAGTGTTGTCATGATATCAGTATCATTTCAGTGAAAAGCAGGAGTGATTCATCAAGATTTTTTTCTTCACTCTCTGTTCCTTGCCTTAAAAAGTGGACATCTGTGTGTGTGCACTAAACTTGGATGTTTTTTTAAAAGCTTTGCTTGTCCACGTTTCATTGGTGTTGTCGCAACTGTATGACCTTTGATCTTAAACTGAACTTTGACCTTCAGTCCCAGACTGAAGCTCAGTCAGGTCTGCTGACTGACTGTACAACTACTGTCCCATGTACAAGATGAAATTATTTATTTTAGATGCAAATACGTGTAGACGTACAGAGTTTATAGAGTTCTATTGTTGTCTGTTGGTAATGTCTGGAACCTGGGCTGTTTTTGTTAATGATGATTTACTTTTTTCTGTCCTTTCAAAAATCAATTCTTGTTGGCTTTTGTAAAGGGTTGTTGCACCACTACTGTATGATGGGGTTAAAAAGATTACATTGACCACGATCCAATGACAGTTTATTCTTATGTTATTTTAGAAGGTAGAGAAAATATAACTGCACATTCAAAGCTTAAATCCATTTCATGTGGTTTTCTCCATGGTTTTGGCGTGAAACCCAGTGTGAATATTATATTATTTTTCTGCCATTGCGGTACTACTGTATGCTATTTGAACCGTTATGTGAACATGTTTTTAATGAAATTAAAACAAATATATATAGAAAGACAAATGTTGTGAGCTTATTTAATAAGTGCATATATAAATTATCAATCTACACAATGGAAAGGGTACTTTTTTTTAACCTTTATCACCTACTAACACATTGTATTGATTATCAGTTGTAATGGCTTATTGGGAGATGTATTGTTACAACTGATATTTATATGCAGTTTATGTAAGTTGCTGTTCTGTTATAAAGATCTCATTGTTTTACATGCTGAATTTCATCTTACACGTAGGCTGTAAATAGCAACTGGACCAAATTTGATATTTTTGCTTTAGTTGGTTGTAGTTTAAAATGTTTAAAGGAGCAGTATGTAAGAAATGTATTTCAATTATTCATAAAAGGGCCCTGATGTGTCACTAGACATTAAGAAGTCATGTTCATTTCAAATACTTATATCACTGACAACAGTAGTATGGCTAGGATATTGTTATTTAAAAAGTGGACTTGCAGCCCTAAACTGATGTTGATGTTGTCATGTTGTGTTTTGGTCTGATGCGCCACCCACCGATCTACCAATAACGAAGTCAGTAGTGTTTCGGGATCCGGGTTGCCAGTTTTGCTTTTTAATCTACCCTAACTCTAGTCGGATTAAAATTTCTAATGTTACTAAATCAAAAAGACCTCGTTATAATTCAGAAATTCGTCGTGACAAAGTCCGAAATAAAACCAGAATTTGTATTGGAGATGCTTTTGAAAGATGGAGACGGCTGAAAACGGAGAAGAATTTGAACACAGACGCCAATGTTGCTAATTTTCTCCTGGACAGGTAAGATTCATCTATGCTTGGCTAATTTGTACTTGATGTCAATGGACATTTCATATATGCATGACAGTCGAACAAAGTTATGCATGTTCGTGCAAAGTAACGTAACGTTAGCTCACGTGGACGTATACTAACATTAGCAATTCATTATAGGAGCCCGTTTCTCTGTCCTTATGCGAGACGCAGAGGAAAACAACACGCACGCCCATTATGGCAATTTGAAACGTAATTGAGACAGAAGCCTAACTTTACCTCAGAAAAAATTATTCGTCATTCGTTCTTCGCGTATATCGTGGATGATGGCATTCTCCAACACGGGCTCTATACAGCGCTCTATGGTATTTTTAAAGTGATTGCAGTACCAGTTTTGGCCACAATCCTACATACTGCCCATTTCCACCTCCATTGCGTTGGAGAAGCAATCCCGCGTAAAATGCAGGTTGCACACTCGAGCGATAGGCGGGAACTCCCGGTCTTCCAGGCCAAGTGCATGCAACCACTGGCGCCTAATTTCCAAGTCTAGTGGAAAGTAATGCAGTCCAGCAGTGCTGTTGCAACCAGCAACACTACACCTACGTACCAACCTGACCACTGTACTAAATACAGATAAAGCTAATGCTAAAAGTCTACGCTATTCTAACTGATGCAATACTATGCTACTAACTAACTATGCTTCTAACAATATACTAACAACTATGCTAATTAACTACCTTGGCTATACGAAATAATCTAAATAACTATATAAATGCTATGCTAACTAGATGCTAATATATGCTATCCTGATCGTTTTCAATACTCATAACTCCTACTCCTGACTCGCTACAGTAGTTTTGACGGAACAGGGGCTGCCAAGGGCGTGGTGAGCTCGCACCAAGGTCTTCTACGTCAGAGAGTACTCCTACTGCAGGAGCTTTCCGTTTAACCTGAAGAGGGCAGCACTCAGACGTTTTTACACCATATATTTGAAAATTAAAACACTTTAGACCAATTGTCAAAAAATTTACTCGAATCAATGAACAGCATTTATGAAGCTCCATTCTTACAGATCATTAACTAAAAAAAGTTGTTTTGGTGTTTAGTTACCCTTTAAGCCCTGCTATGTCTTTAAATTATAAATAACACTTTAAAATAAGGTTTCATTGTTGCACATTATTTAGGTTAGGTTTAGAACACGAACTAACAATGAACAGTACTTGCATTTACTAATTTTATTTGATGTTCATTTCAACATTTATTAATACATTTTTAAATCAAAAGTTGTACGTTACCATTAGGCATTAATGTATTGTGAATAACTATTGTTATTAACTAACTAACAAGGATTAATGAAGGGGTTGTAAGGAAGAGGCCTACATTGCACATTGTTAGTTCATTTTAGCTAATACATGTTTACAGATGAGACCCTATTGTAGTGTTACCAAATGATAAAACATGACGTGGTTCTTAGATACAGGTATTGAATTGAATGATTACCATTCGTACACCGTGAGATACTGCAACTAATGTTAGTACAGTATTAGGTTTTGCATTTTTATTAGCACTTTATTGTTCGAAAACCAAAAAATATGTAGATTTAAATAAATAAATAAATAAATAAATAAATAAATAAATAAATGAATAAATAAATAAAAAGCGCGCGCAGCACAAGGGCTCGCGAGACGAGCGGGAGGTTAAAGTGCATCTTCCTGTACAGAGACTGTCATTCGGCTGGAAGATGGCGAACGTACTGCTCGAGTTCAAGGCTTCTGCCGGGGACTCAGAGCCGCAGAACCGCCCGGTCCTCATCGTCGGCCAGCTCGCCAATCTGCAACAAATTAACTGGACCCAGGTGAAAGGGAAACTGCAGCCAGTGGTCACAAAAGAGGTACGTAATGTTTAATAAAAAGTAAGTTAACTCCGCTTGTAAACACAGAATGACGTTAGCTAACAGGCTAAAGTTCTACCTGGACTGTGTAACAGACCGCTAATCTGCATTTACTAATGGAAACGTCGGTTATAGATAATTATGAAAAGATGCGTAGTGGTCACTGCAGTGGACAGCTATTAAAAAAGTATTTTCTTGAATTTTTTGTTGGCATAGTTGCACATCAATCTCTACAGTGGACTCTGGTGCATCATTAAATTTTACAAGTTTTGATTTTAGATTGGGAGAAAATTCTGATTAATCATCTATCCACTATAGTGGACCTCATGCATCAGTGGCTATAATTCAGTTACAATTCATACTTATGCTGTTCATGCTGTTTTTGAAAATAAACAGCATTTTTTGACAGTAAATAAATGTATTTTGTATTATTAGAATGTAATTTTCATTGATATCAATGTAATGCATTACTTTACTCATTTCATCAAAAAAGTAATCTAATTATGTAATGGACGTTATTTGTAATGCATTACTTAACATCAAAAATTAATCTGTTTCCGTAATGCATGTTGCTTGTAATGCATTTTTTTACTGGTAACATCAAAAATCAATCTGATTACGTAATGCACATTACTTGTAATTAATTACTTTACTTGTTAGATTTAAAAGTAATCTGATTACGTAATGCATGTTGCTTGTAATGCATCACTTTACTTGTTAGATCTAAAAGTAATCTGATTACATAATGCACATTTATTGTAATGTGTTTCTTTACTTGTAACATCAAAAAGTAATCTGATTACGTAATGCACATTACTTGTAATTAATTACTTTACTTGTAACGTTTTTAAAAAAACGATTTAATCTGATTTGCGTTATAAATGTTACTTGTAATGCGTTACCCCAACACTGCTCATTTCAGATGAGATTGAAAACACCTAATCGCTAGGTTTTCTCAGAGGAGAGCTATGCTAGAAATGTGTCCATCTTGAACATAATCAGAATTATCAGCTAATAAAGGTAAACTGACATACTCTGGCACACTGGAGGGAGCATCTGTGGTTTCCACAGTTGTACCTTGGCAGGCTGTAGAGATCTCTGATGGAATCACGTCCTCATGTTCTGATATCAAAGATACGCAAAGTTCAATTGCCTTTGCAACATTTCACATTTTTATTTTTTGTATATATTTTATAGTTTTCACATGATTTTATGTAATTTTATTAATTGGTTTGTTAAATACACACACTATATCTGTTTGATTAATGTATTATGTTTAATACAGTATCTCTTCAGTTTAAACCATAAACGCATGCTGTCCACTCAAGTGGACATCTGAAAATTTCTTTGAAAAATGTGTAAAAAAATAAATAAATTCAAATCTTGTTTTTCATGCCCTAAGAGCAATAAAAACACAAAGGAAAAAAAATCCTGACTGAGGTTATCATAATTCATGCATGAAAGGGTTAAAATAATTTTAACGAATTAATTTACTATTCTTGACTGGCTCTTAATTTAATGAAATAATAACTCTTATTTTACAGTTATAATTTCTTTCCACTAACAAAAGGTACCATGGTATTATCATCTATTGATATTGGAAATGACAAGACGTGTAGATATCAAGATATTGATATACAATAGTAGTGACATGGTATTCTTTAAAATATAAAGATCACTGCAATATCAGGGTATTTTGTAGATTAGGTTTTAGGTTCACAAGCAAATAATATTGCATTTTACTACCATTTTTTTGCCACACATTTTTGCTTATGTGTGCTGTATTTGTATTTGCATTCAGATATGGCAGGCAGCTTTGTCTTCTCTCAACCCGAACCCTACGGATAGTTGCCCGCTGTATTTGAGTCACGCAGCTGTGGCAGCCCTTCCTTCACGAGTCAGCCGTCACAACAGCCCATCATCTGCCCACTTCCTCACCCGTCTGGTCCGAACCTGCCTGCCTGCTGGAAACAACCGTTGCATTGTGGTCAGTCTCATGTCACACCATAATTCATGTTCTTATTGTAATTTAAATAGTTGAAATATTTCCCTCGTTCATTTGAACATTTTCCGACTGCATTGGTTTAAATAGCTTGATGCTTAATGGTTAGTCTTCATTTTCATTTCCCTTTTCTTTTGCTCATGATTTCCATGTGACGTGAACAATCTCTGTTTAGACAGATCTGTAACAGTAATTCATATGATATTTTAAAAAGTAAAAAAATAATAAATGGCAAACATTAAAATCATAGCATTTCAAAAGTATAATCACAACACATTAAATGTTAGAATCAAGATACAATGTGTAGTTACTTTCTTTTGCAATCATCGTTATGCCACAAATACTGTTGATGCGGCTTGAAACATTTCTTCAAATTTCACATTAGTTAAAATGGTACGTTTATTGTTGGCTTCTCAGATGGTGTGCGAGCATTCTGAAGTGTTCGCATCAGCGTGTGCCATTTCCCGAGCTTTCCCGCTGTTCACCCGCCGCTCAGCGTCTTCTCGCAGGACAGATAAGAAGCGTGTCGCTGTGGAGTTTGTGTCTGTGGGTCAGGACAACGGCCCCCTGGAGGTCTCCACACTGGAGGTAAAGTGTTCAGATCTACTTCCTCATGCCACAGATAGACTACCTTACAATCAGCTCAAGACACTGTTACTACTTCATGTATGTTTATGCATCAGTCTATTACATCTGTATGAATGTGCAAGTGTTTGTTTCCAGTGCCTTGCCAATGCAGCGGATGGAGTTCGTCTGGCTGCTCGAATCGTGGACACTCCATGCAGTGAGATGAATACTGATGACTTCCTGGAGGCAAGCGTTTCTCCTCGCTGTCTGGAGATCTCTGTGAAACACTGCTTTTAGGATTATTTATATACTGTTACGGATTATATTCATATTTTGAATTGATGTTTATTTTTATATTTTTAGTTTGTTGTAGTTGGACTTTGGTAACACTTTACAATAAGCTTTCATTAGTTATTGCATTAACTAACATTAACAATACATTTTTTTTGTACAATATTTATTAATCTTTTTAATGCTAGTTAATAAAAATATAACAGTTCATGTTAGCTCAATCCATTAAATAATATGAACAGATACAGCTTTTGATCTTATTAATAATTAATGTATTAGTAAATGCTGAGATTAACTAAGATTAATAAATGGTTTGGAGATATATTTTCATTGATAGTTCGTGTTAACTAATGTCATTAAGAATAGTTAGGAACTCATCCTGCCTTAAAATTAGTCCAAATGAGGTGCGTAGACAAAAAATTCCAAGTAGAGGCACTTCAAGAGAGTCCGCACACTCCACCAAAGAAAAAGTCATCAAAGAAGCCAGATAAAATCAATGCTTTACTATAGAAAAAGGAAACGTTTCACTTTGTCACATGTGACCTTTATCAATGCCAAGCTCACAATCTTGCTTGGTATTGATAAAGGTCACATGTGACTGAAATGTTTGCCTTTTCTATAGTAAAGCATTGATTTTTATCTCACTTCTTTGATGACTTTTTTCTTTGGTGGAGTGAACTAATGTCGTTAACCTTATTGTAAAGTGTTTTTTTTTTTTATTATTTTTTTTATTTTTTAGATAGTTGTAGTTTTAATTTATTTTTATTTTAATTTCTCATTTTTAGTTGACAGTACCAACACTGAAATTGTTGAAATGGACTTTTCCACTCATGATATTTTATGTAATCTTCTGCAGGAAATCAAGTCAGTGGGGAACGGCTTGGGTATCACTCCAACTATAATTAGAGGAGAAGAACTGAAACAAAAGGGCTTTGGAGGTAATCATGAGTTTATTCTTTTAAAAAGTCAGCTGATTTTTTGACCTATGATGAAAAAGATGAGCTTGCGTTCTCATCACAAGATGAGTCAAAGGATGTGTTACTTTACAACTGCTGACTTCGGGCTTATTCCTCCAGATGAGGTTTTTCTGGCACATAAAGGAAAGTTGTGCATGTCATTTTAAGCTTGAAAATGCAAGCGAGCATTACCCTGAGCTGTGCATATGTTCATGTGTGCAAATCCCTTTCTCTTTAGGCATCTATGGAGTTGGTAAAGCTGCCCAGCATCCTCCTGCATTGGCTGTTCTTAGCCACACCCCCTCAGGTGCCACACAGACCATTGCCTGGGTGGGCAAGGGCATTGTCTACGACACTGGGGGTCTTAGCATCAAGGGCAAAGTAAATACCACACCTCACCGTCAGCCTAGTGCACTAAAAGATGGGGAGAACACTCAATACGTTTTTTTTTCTTCTTAAAGGGACACTCCACCCATTTGCATTAAGCTTTCCATTGTTAGAAACCCAGTAATACTATTGAATGGTCCTGAAAAAAATCTTTCATTGTCCCCTGAGACGAGAGAAATCCACTATTTACCTTTTTTACTTCCGCCTACAATGACGCAAAAATCGTCAATTTGCGTCATTGTAGGAGGAAGTGTAAGAATGGGGTATTTCTGTAAAGACTACAAGCACTAGTTCCCACCCTTTCCAACCCGCCCATTGGGGGATGGACCTAATGCGCTAACAGACGTATCACAGATCAGTGCCAGTGGCGAAACATTTTGAAAAAATGGACGCCGAAGGTTCTGAAAACGAAGACGGATACATTATGGAGGATTGGGATTTTAATATGGCAGAAACAGATGTTCGTGGCTACCTTTATGAGCCTGAGTACAGCGACGAGCAGCTGAGGGCTATGGAGGAACAGGAGGCGGCTGAACCTGCTTCCACCACAGCCGATCTGCCTGCCGCGGACGAGGAACCCGCAATGCCTCGAGCTGGGACAGATTGGTGGTGCCTGTGCTCTCACTGTGCGCCAATGGACACAGAAGAAGAGTCAGTCTGCTGCCGCTAATTCCAGCGGTGCGAATTTCTCCTGTATGAAATTATATATTCGGAGGATGACACGGACGTGTGTGTGGTTGATCACCCGAGTTTCGCACCACATATCGATAGCGGCGTCCTGGAGACCTACTTTCGAATCCCTAAGGTCAACTGGAAACGCCAGCGAAAAATACGAAAAATAACTTGTCAGTACCAATTGTGTAAAGTAGTTTCCAGGCAGTAGCGCAAGCGCAGTGGAGCTCAACTGTAGTCTACGTCGATGGGCGGAGTAGTGGGAGTGGCCTGTGGAGCTGAGCATTGCAATGCACTATGGGGATTGTTGTCTATAATCCACAAGCACTAAAAAGTCATTTTCGGCATTTTATTGGACAGGAAGGAACAAAATTAAAAATTTCTGCTACTATTCTACTACACATATTACCCACTTTCAATACACATTCATGTCAAAATCGGTGGAGTGACCCTTTAAAGGTGACGCAGTGTGTAATTCTTTGGGGAGGTATTCATGTTAAACCCATTCCAGTGTAATGTGCAGTGTATACTAGAAGTAACAAAAATGTCACAAAAAAATGCCATAAAAATGAGATTGTCAGACCAAAGACGACAGATATTTTGGCACAGAAATGACACTTCACCTTTAAACACCACGCTATATCTGCAATTACACCATTTAAGAATACTGTTGTTGTTTTTCTTTTTTCTCTAGACCACAATGCCAGGAATGAAGAGAGACTGTGGAGGAGCCGCTGCCATTTTAGGAGCTTTTAAAGCTACTGTTAAACAGGTACTGCAAAAAGATTTTGTTGCATTAGCGTTTACATTACAAATGCCCATCTTTGTCCCTGACCACATCTGAATGTGGTTCGAGTGAGCACAAAACATTTTGTAACCCGTTTACATCTGTATTTGAAATTGCATCACAGAAAGCGGATGTTAATACCAGGTGTAAACTTAGCCCAGGTTTTAAACTGACGTTGACTTCTGTTTTGTCTCAGGGTTTTAAGGACAACCTTCATGCGGTCTTCTGCCTGGCTGAGAACTCAGTGGGACCCACAGCCACTCGACCAGATGATATACACACTCTGTACTCTGGAAAGTAAGTGTTGGCATGTCAACTACTGATGTATAACTGGTTGTCCTATCCAGCAACAAGCACTTTGACTAAAACTAATGTGTTTCCATTGCTTCTCAGGACAGTGGAGATAAACAACACCGATGCTGAAGGGAGGCTGGTGCTCTCAGATGGTGTTGTATATGCAAGCAAAGATCTCTCTGCGGACATCATACTGGACATGGCAACGCTGACCGGCGCTCAGGTGTGTTCGTGATGACATATTAGTCTGTGAAGATCTTCTTTCTTAAGCCTGAAAAGATATTAACTCCATATTCAATTTCAAAGCAGTCATCTTCATGAAATGTGTGAGTACAGGTTTTTACAGGTTTTGGCTAAGAACAAGATCTTGTATGTTGATATAAAGTGTTTGAGACAAGACTATCAGATAACACATTGCGGTTTTAAACTGCTTTATGGTTGTTGCACTTTGTATCTCAGCAAAAACTGGTTATATCTTAACTTAGGCTTGTGTGTTCATAATCATGTGATGGAACATTTTGTCGTCTTTTTTTTCCTAAGAGTTTACTGTGTATCACTTCTTTGTCATGCGGTTTAGTCACTGAGATCCTCACTGGTGCTGACAAAATATTATGATGATCAGTGTTGCTGATGTACTTCTATTCAGAAATGATGCATTCAATTGATCAAAAGGGATAGTAAATGCATGTATAATGTTAGAAAATATTTATATTTCAAACATGCTATCCTTTAGAACTTTCTACTCAACAAAGAATCCTGAAAAAAAAAATGTATCAGTTTCCACCAAAATATGAAGCGGCACAACTGTTTTCAACATTGCCAATATTAAGAAATGTTTTTTTAGCAGCAAATCAGCATATTAGAATTATTTCTGACATTTTAAAACATATGAAAATGGAAAACATTTTAAATTGTAATAATATTTTACAATATCTCTACTATGTTTGAACAATTAAATGCAGCCTTGGTGAGCATAAGAGATTCTTTAAAAAAAAAAAAAAAATCTTGCAGACCAAAAGCTTTGATCTGTAGTGTGTATATTGCATTTTATATCAACATGCAATTTCATTCTTATATGGAATTGCCACTTTTCTTTATCCATTTAATTCCCAGTCAAAAAAAGTCAAGTCCCACACTACTCAAACATCCTGTGTCTGTCCTGTTTTATGTTGTCTTTAATGTGTGCTGTTTCCTCCTGTAGGGAATCTCCACAGGGAAGTATCACGCTGCTGTGATGTCCAACAGTGAGCAGTGGGAGGCGGCGTGTGTGAGAGCGGGCCGCAGCAGCGGAGACCTGGCACATCCTCTGGTCTACTGTCCCGAGCTTCACTTCAGTGAATTCACTTCAGCTGTGGCCGACATGAAGAACTCTGTGGCGGTGAGGAAAAAAGGATGAGATGGGTGTGGAGTGAAAAAGGGATAAAGTGTTTTATTTTGTGTACTTTTTAATTTATCTATTTTTTTATTTTATGTTTGTATTTTATTGCTGTCTGAACTGTAATAGTCAGTTCTCCACAACCTAGCACAAAATTACATTTAAATAGTTTAAAATTATTATTTTTTATTTAATTTTAAATAGTAATTTAATGTTTTTGCCTGAATGGACTGAAAGAGTGTTCTGTGTCCACAGGACCGTGAGAATGCGCAGAGCTCCTGTGCTGGCCTCTTCATTGGCTCTCATCTGGGTTTTGATTGGCCAGGCATTTGGGTACATGTGGACATCGCTTCACCTGTTCATGCTGTAAGTGTATATACTGAGCATAATTTGAAATTAAGCAAAGTTCTTCAAGAATTATTAAGAACTCATCAATGTGGATTGTCAACAGGGGGAGCGAGCCACAGGTTTCGGTGTGGCCATGCTCTTGTCTCTGTTCGGCCAGGCATCTGAGGACCCCTTGCTCAAATCTGTGTCCCCGCTGGGGGCCGGCACAGTCAATCCTGCCTCCGAAGACCAGATGGGGAGGGATTGCAAGAGGAGGAGACTCGTCTAAGATGAATTCAACAATTCTTAATCTTCAAAACGAAACATCAGTTACGCCTTGTACAAATGTCTTTCACAAATGTTACATCTATTAGACATACACACACACACTCCTTGCCCTATATACCATCCTGTACTGTCCACCACTGATAACCTCCCTCAGTAAAGTCGACAGTACATAGTTATGAATTTAAATAAAAGTGCAACGTTGTCTCAATGTTTCGTAATGTAGTACATGTGAATCTCTTTAGTTGCCATAGGGAATGTTGCAAGGAGCACCTGATACTGCAAATTAGAATGCAATAATTAGATTTTTATTTCAAACACAAATGATGACTCAAACACAAATGATGACACAATCACAATGTCAGTGTAAGTGATGCTTTTGTTTTACACTAAATGTGTCCTGACGGCCATATCCACTTTTGATGCCAATCTTTTAAGTGTGGTAAATGAAGAATATGGAAAGTGAATGATAAAATCTTTTTACAGTAAACGGTTAAAAAGTGTGTTCTTGTTTGTTAATGCAGTTATTCAAAGGTATCATCAAATCTACAGGTTGTGCAAAGGGGAATGACATCACAATCAATTTATAATATTAATCACCAATTAAATTCTATTACATACTGAAACGTTGATTTGTAATCATTAAGTAGAAATCTGTTACTAATTTGATGTATTTTTTTTCTGACAAACAAGGTTTCATCTCTTCAAAACAAACTAAATGTAAAGTTACTTAAGTTTTTATATTTATAAGTAGACAGATGGATTTTATTTGTGCATATGTATGTGATTGATATATGATTTTTGTATCGACATTTTAAAGTTTTGAAAAAAGTGATTAAAATGTTAAATAATTTACACTTTAAACTACACAGGACCACTCCTGATAGTCATTATCAGACGGTCTTTATGCTGATTGTATTGAACAGTAATGAGAATAATCAGGAATTCTACATTTCTTCTATGATCAGGCTCAATCAGTAGATTTTCCTTTTTCTGTGTTGTGAACTGAAAAGAATGCCATGGTCTGGGGGAGAATAAAAGTCAATAGATTCTTCCACGGGTTCCACTTTAACAGGCAGCTCTGCTTCAGATTTGATTTCTGCCTTCTGAGGAACATCTTCCATCTTTATAGCGATGTTCTTGCGAATTGTGATCTGCATGGATGGCAGAGCAATGAAGCTCTGAATGATGTCTTCTCGTGATGCGCCGGGCTTCACTGTGAGCACGGATCTGATGACCTCGTCTTCAATGCTTGCCTCCACGACATTTCCCGTTTCTGGTTTAAGATCCAGGTGACCACTGATCCTCATTATGATGGCAGGGGGTTTATAATGTGTACTGCATGAGAGACAATATACAGTGGGGCTTGACAATGTCACGTCCTTGAGTGTATGTGAATGAGGACAAATGAAGATATTCTTAATGTTTACACCAGTGATGTCACATTTAATAGTTTCTGTTGGCACTTGAACAGCAACTGCTGTACCTTGAGATGGGATGTTGACAATCTGTGTTTTTTTTGGTAGTTGAAAGGGATGTTTTGCCCATGAACTTTCCCACAGAGACGTTTGTGATGTTGTACCATTCTCCAATAGTAATGTTGTGCTCACACCAGACCGTTAGACTAATGTCGCCTGTAGTATCTGCTACAGTATACTCAGTTCTTGGAAGATACCGTCCATCCCATATAACACTGTTTCCCTTGCGCACCTCCTGGATAATCTTTGCATTGATATTCAGAAAACAAGCAGATGCGTATTGGACAGTGACATGACACTTTTTTTCATGGTCTGGAGTTATTGAAAAAAAAAATCCATTTATAAAAAAAAATACTTAAACACACCTCTTCAGGATTTTTTTTTTTTTTTTTTTTTTTTTTTTACATTTCTGAATGAAATATATTTGGATTTTTTTTCATGGGTGACTTTTTTGTATAATTAATAATCTAGGTAAGAAAATGTAAATCTAGGTGCATGGAGAAACTGTCCCAAGAGACGATGAAAAATACAGGAAAAAATCTTTAACATAATTTTTTAATACTTGTTTTTAAAAATAATCTTAACAAATTTGCAGGAAGATATTTTGTTGTGATAAAACAAGAGATTATATCAAGAGAGAGGAGCCCTGTGAATGGATATATACATATCCAAGAATATGTTTAAATTGTAAGATATTAATAATCATAAACTACCTACCTTCTTTGATTTTGTATCCAGGAGTTCAGACAGTTGTACACATTGTGGTCTAGCAGATAAGCTGTTTTTAGATGTTTCCCCACGTTCACGGACGCAGGATATTTTGGAGCTGTGTGTGTAAAACACGTTCATGTTTCTGCTGGACTCCACAGATGGCTGTAGTACGACATCATCTAGTGTAACTAGACTTCTGTGCAAAGGTTTTCATGTTTTAGACATACATTTAGAATAAATCTGACTACAGAGATTAATGTGAAGTTGATACTGTATATGTAGTTTAAAATGTTGCTTAATAAAACACCTCAGTGCATTGGCCTATATGGTGATTTGGCATTTTAGAAACTTTAGAAATAGGATGCCTTCATTTTTGTGAGCAAAGACTTACCGGGTGGTTTCAGCATTGTGGAAGTGGATGTGATCTTCTGGTCTGAACTTCATGTTGAAGAATAGCATCAAAATATGGCTTCTTGCTGTGTTTTACAGGGCTCACTTCACAAAGGAAACCCTTGACCTGAGTCCTTAATTTTTTGGATGGACTTTGCTCTGCCATGTCTGACCACATGGATAACAGCTGTTACTGTAACCAGTCACTTTTCAAAGTTAAATCGGAACAGTTGACATTACATACAGCAAACACTTAAAATATCTAAGCTGACCAGACATGATTATATATTTAATTTATGATATATAAATTAAAATATGCTATATAGTCTATCTACACACACACTCTTAAAAATAAATGTTCCAAAAGAGGGTTTTCACAGCAATGCCACAGTGAACAGTTTTTAAAAGAACCATATTTTCTTTGTTTGAAGAACATTAGTGGCAATGCAAAGGTTCCATGTATGTCAATAACCTTTGTTTTTAAGAGTGTGACTATATACAGGTCCTTCTCAAAAAATTAGCATATTGTGATAAAGTTCATTATTTTCCATAATGTAATGATAAAAATTAAACTTTCATATTTTTTAGATTCATTGCACACCAACTGAAATATTTCAGGTGTTTTATTGTTTTAATACGGATGATTTTGGCATACAGCTCATGAAAACCCCAAATTCCTGTCTCAAAAAATTAGCATATCATGAAAAGGTTCTCTAAAAGAGCTATTAACCTAATCATCTGAATCAACTAATTAACTCTAAACACCTGCAAAAGCTTCCTGAGGCTTTTAAAAACTCCCAGCCTGTTTCATTACTCAAAACCGCAATCATGGGTAAGACTGCCGACCTGACTGCTGTCCAGAAGGCCATCATTGACACCCTCAAGCAAGAGGGTAAGACACCGAAAGAAATTTCTGAACAAATAGGCTGTTCCCAGAGTGCTGTATCAAGGCACCTCAGTGGGAAGTCTGTGGGAAGGAAAAAGTGTGGCAAAAAAACACTGCACAACGAGAAGAGGCGACCGGACCCTGAGGAAGATTGTGGAGAAGGACCGATTCCAGACCTTGGGGGACCTGCGGAAGCAGTGGACTGAGTCTGGAGTAAAACATCCAGAGCCACCGTGCACAGGCGTGTGCAGGAAATGGGCTACAGGTGCCGCATTCCCCAGGTCAAGCCACTTTTGAACCAGAAACAGTGGCAGAAGAGCCTGACCTGGCCTACAGAGAAGCAGCACTGGACTGTTGCTCAGTGGTTGCATGTCATTTGGAAATCAAGGTGCCAGAGTCTGGAGGAAGACTGGGGAGAAGGAAATGCCAAAATGCCTGAAGTCCAGTGTCAAGTACCCACAGTCAGTGATGGTCTGGGGTGCCATGTCAGCTGCTGGTGTTGGTCCACTGTGTTTTATCAAGGGCAGGGTCAATGCAGCTAGCTATCAGGAGATTTTGGAGCACTTCATGCTTCCATCTGCTGAAAAGCTTTATGGAGATGAAGATTTCATTTTTCAGCACGACCTGGCACCTGCTCACAGTGCCAAAACCACTGGTAAATGGTTTACTGACCATGGTATTACTGTGCTCAATTGGCCTGACAACTCTCCAGACCTGAACCCCATAGAGAATCTGTGGGATATTGTGAAGAGAAAGTTGAGAGACGCAAGACCCAACACTCTGGATGAGCTTAAGGCCGCTCTCGAAGCATCCTGGGCCTCCATAACACCTCAGCAGTGCCACAGGCTGATTGCCTCCATGCCACGCCGCATTGAAGCAGTCATATCTGCAAAAGGATTCCCGACCAAGTATTGAGTGCATAACTGAACATAATTATTTGAAGGTTGACTTTTTTTTTTTATATTAAAAACACTTCTTTTATTAGTCAGATGAAATATGCTAATTTTTTGGAGACAGGAATTATGGGTTTTCATGAGCTGTATGCCAAAATCATCAGTTTTAAAACAATAAAAGACCTGAAATATTTCAGTTGGTGTGCAATGAATCTAAAATATATGAAAGTTTAATTTTTATCATTACATTATGGAAAATAATGAACAATATGCTAATTTGTTTGAGAAGGACCTGTATAACTTCTGGAAACTGCATTTCTTTTTTTTTCTTTTTTGTATTATTATTTTTCTTTCCAAGTCTCTAGTCCTTAACAACGATTATTAATTGTTCCCTTTAAATTGTGTTTAGTAGGCCTACATCAGACTCGTTATCACTGTCACAGGAACCACAGACAAGCATGCAAACACACTGACACAACCCTATGATAACTGACTCAAAAACACTTCTTTCTTTAGAACGATAGGAAAATCTATATAAAATAACCATACTGATAATTACAATATTCATATATCTGTTATATATTTTGTTTGTGTTGTGCTGCATTATGCAGCCCATGATTAAGATAACAGCAAACATATGGCTACTCAAATGGTAAACTTCTCAGATCAATGAATTTGTTTAGCTGAAAACAACTGGTGAAAGATCTTTACACTATACTAGCCTACTGACTAAGATATTTATGCAAAAGAATAGCGGAGAATGCTTACCTGTTCTCACTTGTCTCTTGTAAACATGAAGTCTGGACTTTGCTCATCAGACGAAATGCAAACATGCTTGATCTTTAAATAGGCTATTAGAAGTAGAAGTAGGCTACATCGCCCAAATACTGATTCTTTATTGTATTATTTTATTTCAATATTTGTGGACCATTGTTAAAACTAAAAATAAAACTGTTACAAAATTGTTTTCATTCATTGAAATAAAGCTAAAATTAAATTATTAAAATAAAGAAGAAAAATGTACAATTAGCTGAAATAAAATACGTTTAAGTATTAAAATTACAAAAACTAAAACTAAAAGATAAATTGAATATAAATATATAACTGTTAAAACAAAATATTAATAAAAAATTGCTAACACAGTTTATACAATACATTAAAAAAAAATCATATTGTTTGCCTCATTATCCCAGTTTGACAAAAATGTATTGATACTAGAGAATTTACTGAGAGAGAGAGAGAGAGAGAGAGAGAGAGAGAGAGAGAGAGAGAGAGAGAGAGAGAGAGAGAGAGAGAGAGAGAGAGAGAGAGAATGGTATTTTTTAGAAGCAAGAAAGCGTCTGACAAACATAAACTATTTTTTCGTTAAGAGATGCCCAATAAGAGAGCTAGTTTCGATACTTTCTCCACGCCTCCAGGCAGACACGAAGAATAAAACCGCAGTGCAGATTCATGTGAGGATCATATGACCGCCTGAGATTCAACATGGCTCGCGTGCTTCTCTTTTATCTGTTTACTCTGTCGGGTGTTTTCGCCGGACGGTATTTTAATGAGAACGAGCCATGCTACAGACCCCAGCCGAGGAGAAACCTACAAGGAGTGAAGTATGACAGACCAGCATTTTTCTAAACTATTATTTCTAAACTTACGTTGGATGTGATGTATATATTCCCGACTAGTGCAGAAATCCGAGACTAGGGCTGTGTCTCAAAATCTAGTGAGCTAACTTACCTAGACAGCAGTTTTGGGTATCGTGTGTTTGTTCAGTCAGGCGACTTGCGAGGAAATTAATCCACACTGTAGCCTATGCTAAATATACTTTAAACAAACCATAGGTAGTGGGTTTTAATAGGTTAAGTTACCGGTACTTCTTTTGAAACGTGTTATAAAAGAGGTAAAATAAATGTTCTTCTCATGTTGATACATGCAAAATAATTGAAGTTATTTCCTGTAACTGTCTTCATGCTAATGTATTTCCTGTTGTGCTTGACTTACAGTTGATATGTTATTATGATATTATATATATATATATATATATATATATATATATATATATATATATATATATATATATTTGATCCTGGCTCATATGGGTTATGTTTGGAATAACTGCCACTTTAGCTATTTTTGTCAAATATAAAATGTGAATTTTCTGCTTCGAACTGATTTGTTAAACTGTTCTGTATTGACAACAGCATACTGTATCCCACAATGCAATGCACTTAAATTGACTTTCGAATTCCAGCGTAATGCATGAATCAGTTTTTTCCCCCCATTATTTGGTCATCTCATTTTAATTTTTTGGCTCAATTGTCACCCAGTGTACTACAGGCGGCTCACGTCATGGCAATTCGGCACATGAAATTATTAAGAGAAAAACACAGCAGAGTGGTGAAAAGGTAGCCATCATGAGACCGTTTGACACCTGTTTCTATTATAATTATAAATGTCATGCCTTCAAGGTTCATTTCCCATTTTTGGTTGTTAACTGAAGAACAGATGGCCTGTTGCATGAGGTTTTTTTGCTGGATTTTCCTACATGGCCCCTTGCTGCTTGCTGTGAATGCCCTTTCAGTGTTTTTGTGGTCAGTGAAGAATATACAGTATATGTAGATGGTTGAACATTTTTTCTTTGTATTTTTCAGGACTGGACCACGCCCTTATGAATATATGAATTTAACAGATGTCCCCAAAGAATGGGACTGGAGAAACATAGACGGCGTCAACTTCGTCAGCACCACACGCAACCAACATATACCCCAGTACTGCGGCTCATGCTGGGCACATGGAAGTACTAGTGCGTTTGCAGGTGAGGGAAAATGTTTTTTAAAATGTTAAGAGGCAGTTCAACTGTATGTGTGTGTGTGTATCAAAAGAGGTTCAAGAAGGGGTGCTCAATGAACTAAAAAGGAGGTAAACCTAAAAACTGATTGGAGAAAAGGTGCAGCACTCAGTAGAGGAATAAACTAGAACTTTATTTGGTTAAAGGCAGGGTAGGTGTTTGTTCCAGAAACATTTTTTGTTATTCGGGTTGAAAGTCTCTTCAATCCTGATTGCTATCACTAAGATAAGTGGTATTAATGTATTTATATGCATATATATCGTCGGTGGAAGGTGTAGGACCATAAAATGTTCGTCCAATGATTGCATTCGGTCCTACATGCCTGTCATCGTATGTATTTCCATGCGTCTGCACACCTGCTCGCGCAGACATCACGAGTCATCAGCGCGTTTCATGCTATGCAGAGTTAGTCGGACGTCAGTCACCGAGCACCGCAACCGAAACAGCAGCCATAGTTCCTCCTGAACTAAAACAATGAGCTTATGCTGCATTCACGTCATCATTTGGAAGAAATGGAAACAGGTGACGTTATACTCGGAGCAGTTCGTGCCTCGAATTAATGCCTTTCAATGGCAACACTATCAACAGCGAAATGAATCTGCAGCAGTCAGGTGGTACAGGTCAGAGGTCTAAGTTGTTTATGTTCATTATTGTTGTAGTGTTATGTGCTTTGAGACATGAGGTAGTTTAACACTGTCCCTCGTGACGCTTTTGTTTGCTCCCTGTTGTATGCGTTCGTGTTCTGTCAGGACCACTATCGTCAAATACGATTGACAATTAGCATATAGTTTGGCTTGGTGGTATGGTTCTGTTCCGGGCAAGAACTCCCTGCGCAGCCATGCAGCCTAGCATAGATAACAGCTGGGAGAGCAGCGATAACCCCCCTCAGGGTGAACAGAACATAACCAACATGAATGTATTGCAGATATCATTAATTCAATATTTTAATGTACAACAAATTTCGAGAATTTTGTCTTGATTCAGAGGGGAATCAGAATGCCAAATCCTGACTGGCGAGAGGAGGAGCTGAGGAGGGTAATGAGCTCCTGAGAAACGCGATAGCTGCTGATAATACTGAAGGAGCTTATATATGAATACAGTGATCGGCGTTGTATTCCTATAGGTAGATGTGGATCGAATGAGTGTCAGCTGATACGAGTTTGACTAACGTGACCTGCCAGAACTGACGCTACGCTTGATTTTTGAAGGAGGCGTGGCTTTGGAGACCCTCTGATGGAAGTGTGGGATCTTATGTTTTCAAAGCTAGCTCGCTATTGCTAGCCTCTCCGAAAATTGCCTACCCTACCTTTAAAAAAGGTTTACGTTTCGGCTTCATCAGACATTGAGGCCTTGAGAATGGCCGTTACCTGTTTTTAACTAAAGTTCCTGTGAATCACAAATGGAAATATTTTGCAGTATGTCTTGGCTGTTTTTTTCCCACGAAAAACCACAGAACATCACCACCCCTATTGTAGCCTCATAGTTCAAACAACCCTATTTTAGCCACATTCAGGAAAAGCACAGAATGACATAGGGTGATAGTAAAGAAAATCACAAGGTTGTTTAATCATTAAAAGTGCAATGGCCTGGAAATGTCATGCAGTTATGGCATTTATGCCATTTTATTTTTCTGTCTACCACCTGACTCTCATGTGATCTGCAGTTATGACCTAAAGGTGTTTTCCTGATCTAAAAGTTTCTGCAAGTTTGAGATTAACCAGTTCAGCATATTTGTGAACATGATACTTCCTCTTAATCTTTACTTTAAAGCTTTACTGACACTTTCCACAAATAGTGTGAAGTACATGCTAGATGAACTATTACATATTAACCAACCATCAATATTAGGTAGGATGACCATGTATTTTGTACGGAGCTCTGCACATGTCAAGCTGGGAAAAAATAAATTGAATTAAGAATTCATTCCCTTGTTTTATTAATTTGATCCCTCGTTTTATTAACTATGGCCACAAATTAAGAATTTGTTTCCTCATTTTACTAAATCCTGGCCATATTGTAATATTTTGATACCTTGTTTTACTTAAATCAAAATAAGAGAACGAATTAGAACAACGTGGGCATGATTTTTTTAAATGAGGGAACTAATCAATAAGTTGTGGGAATTAATTTTTTATTTGTGGCTACGATTTGACTAAATTAAGGGGAACAAATTAGTAAATCATGGCCATGAAATACGAAAACGAGGGAATCAATTCTTAATTCCTGGCCACAATATTTATATATATTTTTTTGTCCACGTGCGGGGCTCCATAATTTTGGTGACAGCCTTGAAAAAAAAATGCAATACATAAATAGTCATATTTAAAAACATGTATACATTTTTTTTTTCAGCTTATGTGACTTGATTTATTTTTATTTCAGATCGTATCAACATCAAGCGGAAAGCGGCGTGGCCATCTGCCTATCTCTCTGTCCAGAACGTGATTGACTGTGGCAACGCAGGTTCCTGCCATGGTGGAGATCATTCTGGCGTGTGGGAATATGCAAACACTAAAGGCATTCCTGATGAAACCTGCAACAACTACCAGGCCAAGGATCAGGGTAAAAAGTGGCCTGGTTTAGCATCTTGCTTAATGGATAAACAGTCAGTGCTTGCAGTTATAATTTAATGTGGATTTCTGTTTTTTGTTTTTTTCAGATTGTAACGTCTTTAATCAGTGTGGAACCTGCACAACCTTTGGCGTGTGCAATGTTGTAAAGAACTTCACTGTCTGGAAAGTTGGAGACTATGGATCAGTCAGTGGGCTGGACAAGATGAAAGCTGAGATCTATTCTGGAGGACCCATCAGGTATGCAGACTGGATTTGTACGATTAGGTTTTATATTTGAACCAACATTAGGAGATTTTTTTTTACACGTTGACACTTTGCCTTTGTAGTTGTGGGATCATGGCAACAGACAAGCTTGACGCGTACACTGGTGGCTTGTATTCTGAGTACGTACAGGATCCCGTTATAAACCACATTGTATCTGTTGCTGGTTGGGGCGTTGATGAGACTGGAGTGGAGTACTGGGTCGTCCGTAATTCTTGGGGAGAGCCATGGGTAAGCAGAACCTGAAAAGTTATGCTGGTGAATCCCTCACTCAAGTTTAGATGTTGAATGTATGTCCTGCTCTTTTGTTATTTAGGGAGAGAAAGGCTGGCTCAGAATTGTCACCAGTGCATACAAGGGCGGCAGTGGGAGCCAGTACAACCTCGCCATCGAAGAGGACTGCATGTACGGAGACCCCATCCTACCCAAGAACTACCTGTAGATGCCCGTGACGTGTTTTTCATTGAGACAGTGCAGTCTTCAATCAGTCCAAACATGCCAAATTCTAAAGGGCATTTGTATCCAGGGCAAGAATGATTTTCTGATGCTGCCCAAGATCAGTTGCAGAGGTTTTAATAGTTTTTAATGAAGATCTCAGGAATGATTTATCAGAAATTGTACAGAAATGTTCTTGTAATTCTGCATTTGTTGGCCACTTTTTTTTTTTTTTTTTTAATGCTTTTCTACACCACTTAATGAACACAAAGGGAAAAGCAATCCATTGTTGTTGTTTTATACTTGGACATTTCGTATTTTAGGATGTTTTAAATGGCCAAATGATTATCTAACGACTTGTGTGCCGATACGTGCCTAAGTTTTGGGGTTTGCAATGGTGTATTAAAAGCGAAAGTACAGTTTGCCTTTTTTTTTTATGAGAATTTTGCTGTCAATCACACTCAAAGTCTTATCAGGTTTTACTCCTTGTGATTTTAATTCTGTTATTGTTGTTTAAGTTTAAACTGAGTTGTTCATCTGAGGGCTGTTCCATAAAACAAAATTAGAATACAAGCCAGACTTATTGTCGGTTGATTCTGTTTCATAAAGCAAACTTAAAATAATTTAACTCAACTCAGTTACTCTGGCAACTTATGCTGGGAAACTAACCTGGTCCAGGGCAAGCTAACTGTCAGGTAAGCCTCAGTTGTTACACAATGATATTACCACTGACACTCTCACATGCCATTATTTGACGTTATTAACCACTATCAATCCAAAAATAAATATACAGTATACAGAAAAATAAGATTACAATGACGTAAGATTTAATTAGATAAAATATATGAATACATTTCTCTGCTGAAGTACATATTTAGAAGAACATTAGAATATTAAAATCTAAAAAAAGCTTTTTAAAGCAGACGTTTAAATCCAAAACAGAAATTTGAACTGGTAAGATGAATTTGAGTTTAGTAATTGGCCTACAGTATATTAGCCTTAATTTAATTACCCCATTACAATAGTCACTTTACAGTTATTTCTATCATAAAATACACTTAAGCATACTTGTACATATAATGTGCAACAACATATATATATTATTAAATATTTTTCACTGTACATATCTTTTTCAATTCAAACACATTGAACACAAATATACAAATGGACATTTCCTTTTAAGACATAGTTTTCCCTCAATAATTGCTTATTTTTTCTTCAATTCTTTTCCTTTCTTTTTTCCCCATTTAACACACAAAAAACCAATTAGAACAATAACCAATAAGTACATAGCTAGACACTTTTACATATGAAAAAGTGGAAAATACAAAAAATAGATGAATAAATATGAATAAAGAATTAAACCTTCATAATTTTCATATCAAACTCTCTTGACACATGATACATTCCTAATAAAAAGTCATATTATTTAAATATCAAATAATAGTATTAAATAAAATAATAAATAACTATATTGAAAGGGAGAGGGGGTTATATAAAAAAAGTTAATGTAGACGTATTCCTTTTTTTTATAAAATATTAGTTGATTTTAGAGTTGTCCAAATCTTTTCAAAATGTATACTTTTGCTCTTTATTTCATGTTATCCTTTCCATAGTGTAGGTCTACTTTAGAAACAAAATCTAACCAATTATTTAAAACTGGGGATTCTTGCTTTCTCCCCCAAAAAAGCTTTAAACTTAAAAAGCCACTGTAGCCACATAGTGAAGTAAAGTGAGAAGCTTGAGGACCTGTTTGCATTTGAAATGAAGACACTTATAGACTTTAAACATGATTGTATTAAGGTGGCATGAAACAGAAGTTACAGTCTTATATGTTGTGACATATCCGAGTGAAACGGCTTCTTGAACAAGAACAAACGTAGGACGGGACTTGATTTTGTCCATGGAAAACTTTTTTGATAAAAGATTATGAAGGCACATTAATTAAATAATAACTATGTGCTCAGATAAATAATTTATAATAAATACTAGAATGTAAAAAAAGTCCATTTTGATTTCATGGTGACTTTAATAGAAAAACTATTTCAATATACAAAAAGGAAAACCAACATTACAACTTGTTAAAAGCAAAATAGAGGATATGACCTCAATACACACATTCAAAGTTCAGCATTCATGGCAATATTTTGAGAACAAAATATTTTGGTCAAGACAAAAAGTTCTGTACACTGAAATCGGCTGTCCGTCCATGAAGAGTGGATCCTTTCCCTTTTCAAACGTCCCACCAATTTCTAATGTGGTTTTAGTTCATCATGATAAAGTTGGATTTGCAGTGAGCTACAAAACAAAATTATAGATTAATAAGAAAGTACTGTAGGTGTAAATCTGCATAATTGTGAACTGCACGCAAGTCATGGTTCTTCTCGATCAGTTCCTGGAGGGCCGCTGTCCAGCAGAGTTGAGCTCCTAGTTAAACACACCTGAAGCAGCTAATCAAGGTCTTCAGGGTTACTAGAAACTTACCGTCTTGGATCTGGCTGGAGCTACACTCTGCAGGACAGGAGCAGGGTGTGACACATGTGCTCCTGATGAATTTATGCCCCCTTAACCCTTTCCCTGCCATTGACGGAATTTTCCTTCATTTATTACACAACCGGCAATCCATGTTTTCCATGTTCATATGGTAGGGGTCACTATTAATTTTAAGCGACTTACTCCATCTATGTTTTAATCATCGTTCTGAATCTAATCCGGGTCTTTGACAAAAATGTGATTTTCTTTTTTTGTTCAAAATGTTGCTTTTTTTAATGAAACTTACCCACATTCAAGTGTTAATAAAAAAAAGAATGCATGAGGATAGAATAAAATGTTTTTTTTTTTGTTGTTTTTTTAAAGCAGCGGCTCTGTTATTTCTTCTGATATATTGCATGTTCAGATATTCGTATTCTGGGGCCTGGGGGCCCTGACATTTTTGTGAAAACTATCAAAAACGCTGGTGCTGGCTAGTAACTTTGTTTTTAAACGCATGCGGGGAAAGAGTTAAAAGGTACTTAAAAAAACAAACAAACAAAAAAAAAACATATTCATTGTTCATTTAGATCTCATGAATCATATATTTTTTTTTTTAAACTGTGGACAACTCACCAATGAACTCAGCTACAGGGTCATGTTCTCCCTCCGTGCGGATTGTTCCCGCTATGCTGTCGTTTTCAAGGATGGGCAAAAACAGCTGGACAAAGTCTGAGGTATATGGAGGTGTTATCACATCTAGAACCTGTCCAAAATGAATGCGGGACAAGAAGACTTTAGAGAACCAAGCTCAGACGTGAATAAAGCACACAATATGTATTCTATTAAGAAATGACCTGAGCTTCACCTCTGTAACAAAGTATCTAATGAGTGAAATATCTGTGTTGAGCTTCTCCAGACATTTGCGGATGTAGCTGACCACTGGAAGAACATAACCTCGACTCAATAGGTGAACCATACGGTCCAGTAAGGTCTTCTTGAGCTCCAGCTGAAATAACAGAATCAGAATTTAGCTATGAATTTAAGCACTGGAGGTGGGAAAAAAAAAGCTTTTGATTTTGTCGTTTTTGCAGCCTGTCTCTTACAAACCTGCTCCATGACATCAAGCTGTGAGTGCTCGGTCTCAAACAGTTTGATGAGCAACTGCAAAACCTGAGGATGGAGGAGCGGATGGCATGTGCTGATCTGAGAAATAAAGACAAATTTATTCTTAAAATATGGCGAATCAGTATCTTCATAATAATGGTTTGGGTAGTGAGCAGTTGGTATCTTGTTGGTATGTTTGACCCCTATAATAGTTTGACATTGAGGCTAGGGTTACCTCATCCAGCAGTGCTAGATGGACAGGAGTGTGGTCTGTCTGTAACTGAAAGTAACGAGGCTCAGACACCGTCCAGTCGACCCACTTCAGCACTCCCATAGCTACCACTGAAAACCTGCAACCAAATACAGAAATATCAACTGTTTAGGCCTGCTTTCACAGACAGGGCTTAGATTAAGTCAGGATTAGCCCATAGTTCAATTAGGACATTTAAGTTGCTTTCAGTAAAGACAGCTCAAACATGCATTTTAGTCTGGCTCTAGCCTTGTCTGTGAAACCGGAGGTATATGTTATAAGTACACTACCATTCAAAAGTTTGGGATCAGTAAGATTTTTTAAAGCAAAGACACATTGACTAATTCAAAAGTGACAGTAAAGACATGTATATTGTTACAAAATATTTCTATTTGAAATAAATGCTGTTCTTTTGAACTTTCTATTTATCTCTATTCTAAAAATCCTGAAAAAAGGATGCCCGGCGTCTCCACATAAATATTAAGCAGCAGAACTGTATATTATTATGATTTCTGAAGGATCATGTGACACTGAAGACGGGAGTAATCATGCTGAAAATCCATCTTTGCATCACAGGAATAAAATATATTCAAATAGAAAAATTATTTTAAACTGGAATAATATTTCATAATATTACACTTTTTATTGTATTTCTGATCAAATAAATGCAGCCTTGGTGAGCATAAGAGACAAAAATATTACTGACCCCAAACTTTTAAACAGTAATGTATATCACACAGCAGAACATGTACACTTCCCATATGCAGATGTTATCAAATGCTGTCACAATTAACAGCTGTCATAGGTGCAATTACACTGAGCAAAAATTGCATCTGAGGAGATTATACAGCTTGCTTTGGGTTTTACGTGCACAAGCATTAAAGGGATAGTTCTCCCAAAAATGTTATTTACTCACCCTCACATTGTTCCAAACCGGTTTAAATTTCCTTCTTCTGCTGAACACAGAAGATATTTTGAAGAATGTTGGAAACTAAATTAAATAACTAAATTACTTCCATAGCATTTTTTCCAATACTATGCAAGTAAATGGGGTCCATCAACTGTTGGTCTTCAAAATATCTTCTTTTGTGTTCAGCAGAAGAAAGAAATTCCTACTGGTTTGGAACAACGCGAGGGTGACTAAATGATGACAGATTTTTCAACTATCCCTTTAAAGATAAATGTGTTTGTACATACCTTATGCACTGGTATAATGTGCTGAGTTCTGCTACTAGCTCAGTAGCTCCCTTGTTTTCATTGCAGCAAAGATTATGAACCGTCTCAATGGCCTTTGAGGTGGACTTCAACTCATCCTTATTTATATTCACACGCTTGTTCTAGAAATAAGAGTCAGTTTATGTAATTAACCACAACATTTCTGGAAAACAAAAGGACTGACAAATAAGTTTTTAAATATATGTGAAAAGTGTGTATTTATTACACACCTTTTTCCATGTTTCCACAACACTAGCGGCGTACGCTAAGATGTGGATGTATTTGTGCTTGTGGTCCTGGTTGATTTTAGCTCCGGGTTTAAATAGCGATAGCATGAACAGATCCAAGAAGGCAGGAACTCTGATCTACATGTTGAGAAGAGCAGTTTAGTTCACATTGATTTAGTCAATACACTTTTCTCTAGGTTTTTGTTAAGCTAGGAACAACATGTTAGAAATATAGCAGATTTGTGTGCATTTTAAAACTTAAAGGGTTAGTTCACCCAAAAATATAAATTCTGTCATCATTTACTCACCCTCATGTCACTCCAAATCCATAAGACTTACATTCATCTTTAGGAGACAAATGTAAATGTTTTCAATGGAATCAGAGTTATTTCTGTCCCTCTATTGAAAGTGAGCGGTTTAATCCAAGTCTTCTGAAGAGACACAATTGCTTTATATGATAAACAGATTTAATTTAGGCTTTTATTCACATAAAACAAATTTGGTAAATGAAAGCTCAAGCATGCTTGCATGACATGTAAGTGATCGTGTCTCTTCAGACGACTGACTAAACTGCTAGATTCATATGGATTTCTTTTACGATCTCTTTATGAACCGTCAGATGTTTGGGTTCATTTGAATAGACTTTAAATGGAGGGACAGAAATCATCTTTTGGGTAAACTATCCTTTTGAATGAAACATGAATATACAATGGGTTAGAACAAGAAGTATTAATGATTAAGTTCACACCAAGAATGATAATTATAAAGATATAGTTCTAAAAAATCACTCTCAATATTAAAGAATTTTAGAGTTCACACCACAGCTATGATGATAGCGGCACAGAGAAACTAAACTGTATTGTTGGAATCACTTACAGACCGATTTTATCCAGCTGATGAACGGTAAAAACATTGTCAGACAATCAGAATACATCCTGCTGTAACAAGCTCAAGCATTTAAAGTGGCAGACAAGCACGCGCTTAGAATAATCAGAACGATAAAGTCCGCTTGTGTGGACGCCAATATAGTTATCTTTATAGTTACCGTTCTTGGTGTGAGACACTTTTACCTTTCATTCTTCTCTGCATTTCTCCTTTGCTCTTGCTTGTTTCCTAATCTAGCTGTCTGATAAACCAGGTATTGTATACTATAAATATTGTTGGCTTATGTTCCTCTGTAGTAAGTCACTTTGGATAAAAGCATCTGCTAAATACATAGATGTAATCGTAGATTCTGACCAGCTCTACAGGAGGTGGATCCATGCTACTGAACATCTTGAATAAGACTGTGATGTCGGCTGGGTTCAGAGCCCCTTTGGACAGCATGGCACCAAGAGCCTGGCATGCACGAGGGTATGCAGCAGCTGTGCCCAGTGCTAATGTGATCTGACTGGCATCATGCCCCCTAGACATAATAATAACAATGTTATTGATTTGTTTGCTAACTAGAAGATCAATAAGGCAGATCAAACTACTTTTTCTACACAAATGCACCTCTCATGGGCAAATTTCTGTACTTCCTGTCCAATTCGCCGCATTGCAGAGCCGCCTTGCTCCTCCTGAGCGAGGATGGACATCATAGCCTGAGCAAACAAGTATGTGTGCTCACCATGACACACCATCTTCTGCTCAAAACACACACAAAAATGAGATCTGATTAAAAAAATACAATCATAAACAAACAATGGCCTTAAAAAAAAAAAAAGAATTTGCAATGCGCACAGCGAATTCAGGCAGATTTTTCTCCAGGTTCTGTTCTCCTCCATCCAGTAGTGTGGCGAGAGAAGTTCGTAGGACTCTGGAGAAAACCTCCAACTGTTGGCAGGCTGTGGATACACTGGTGATCTCTCCTTGGTATCCTGCATCTGAAATCAACTGTGCACAATATACACAAACAAGAAATGTATTACCACTACATAAACTGATTCCAGCAATCTGAACATCTTTGACTTATTTCAGGTCATTTCTCTTTTACCTTGACAGTGAAGTTGAGCATCAGACAGTCTGGATGAGCCTCAGCCAGTTTGTAGAATAGATCTCTCCATGTTGTGTGTGCTATCATCTGCTCCAGCCAGGCTGGTGTCTTAACAGAGACAACACTACATTCATTAGCCTGAACAATTCAATTAAAAGATGTGATGAAACGGAAATAGCCACAAATCTTTTCTTCAGTGTGTGTAATAATGGATAGTAAAAAAGTAGGCCAGGGTCTTGGACTCATGCATTGGTCGTTGATTGGATTTTGAGATGTGGCCGTTACTGAATCATTCACAATAAGATTTCCTGTCATCTTTAATGTGAACACAAATCATGTCTGACTAGTGTTTTTAGAAATACATTAATATTAAAAATCGCTCACCTCTCCCTCAACAGTGAAGATAGAATCAGCTTTCTGAGGGTCAAAGTGTTTGATCAATAGACTCTTTAAATGATTCTCTACACGCTCCTGCACCTGTGCGGGCTCCACACCTGCAAAGGAGACACACAGTGTTTAGAGATGCTAACAGATTTTTTTTATAGTAGGTGTCTCTCAATTCTCAAACTGTCTTGTTCACAGTGTTTCAATTTAATCAGCTACTTTTCTTTTCCAGCCTTAGTGTTGAACATCACCTGAAACCATGGTGACAGTGTCACACGTCCAATCAAAGCTCGAGTTCATCCGTTAATTTACCGACCGACGACAGAGGTGTGCAGAAATTCAAGTATAAACGTATTTAGGCTATGTTGAATAATTGGGCAACATATTGACTGACCCATCTGGATGAGCCACTCCGCCAGTAGATTGACCGTCTGTGCAACAGCAGAGTAGTTCTCTGAGAGCAGCTGGATCACATGCTCAGGTGAACCACCTGCCTGGAAATACCTGCGCAGACAGGGACACAAATACAGCTCCACTCACCGACAGGATGTCTGACAAAGCTTTTATCCATAGAAATCACCCCTCTCCATTTGGTTGACTTACGTTTTCAGGGTGTTAAACACGGTGGGCTCCATTATGTAGTCTCTGCTGGAGAATTTTAGCAGACACTCCTCCTGAACTTTTCCATCAGTCTCAGCATCCGCGTATCCATCCTCCTGAAGAGATAGAAAACGATTAAGCATATTTTAGTGGCAAATCAAATTCAAGCTATTTAACGAGATTTTAATGGTTCTAATTATTATAGATCACGTGTGCATATTACAATCCAACATATTAACGATCGTTACTGAAATTTTACATTTAAGTTAATCATCTGGATTACCATTGTGTTTACGGACATCTACGACAGCACTAGCAATTGTTTTGTTGTTGTTGGACGGTACCATAGTAATACCTCGTTTTGTCCATGTACTTTGTTTTATTTGGCATCATGGTAGAATCGTGGATTTTTAACGTACCTCGTTATTATTTGAACTAACGTTACACAAGAGTTCGGTATAAATAATGGTAAAAACGGTACAACCACAGTATTTTATAAATAATGGTAAAAATGGTACAACCACAGTATTTTAGTAAGGGTATGAAAAGCAAGTCTTGATTTTAAAGTAGTACCTTAGTTAGGATATTAGATTATAATTCTATTATCTTGGTGTGGCTAAGCTAACGTTACCATGTTGCCGTCGTGACCCTCCCATTCTCCAACATTGCTGTAGTATTCTTCGTCCATGGAGAGAAATAAATGGAATTATTTTATACAGAAAAGCGACTGTTTACAAAATACGTACGAGAACACCGACCGGCGCGTGTATAATACGTAATTTGATAATGGAGTAGAGCGCCGCCTGCTGGGCTGGCGGAAACTACAAACGGGGATAAGGACAGTTCAAGAATAAGCGACCAGAATGGCTCAGCCATTAACAATCTAAAATGGGAGGTAATAAATATTTATAAATAATATTATTTTATTCCTAAATATGTTTTTTTAATGCAATAACAGTCAATGTCATTATTAAGGTGTAATGGCTAAATCCGCTGTTGAAGGGGCACTAGAGTGGCCTTGTCACGTGGTATTTGTTACTTTTTTCAGCGCTGTTTAAGCTGGACCAATCAACGTCGCCATACAGGTTAAGGACATTTTTTTTATTGAATTTGCTGAGGCAGGTTTAGGGTGATTAGAAGATTGATTTAAACGATTATTTATAAGAATGCTTATCTATGTTTAAATGTCACCTTAGGTTGGATTCAGCCTTCTGGGCCGATAAGCGCCTAAAGTTATTTTCTTGTAACGTGTGTCGCCCAATGGGGGTGTTGTAAACTCCTAAACTGTCAGAAGAGCCATTTTGAGCGCTGGTTGAAATCATTCTGCTCAGGAAACTTTAGTCAAAAGTCAAGTTTCGAGCCAAATGTTGTAGACACTCTGTGTTCATGGTATCGAGAAACTTGCGGCGGGATTACTTCGGATAAACTGCATTCTATGACGATTATTAAAAATACTCAATATATACAAACTAATCTTCAAGCCAGTTGAATGTAATTTAAGTTGTAAAGTAAATATCCAAGTTTTACAGTGTGGTCTGCTCAACCAAAAATATTAATTAATTGGGATTTGTATGGGTTTATACAATAATTTATTATTAAGAATTTTTCTTTTTTGAAGAAGAAAATGTACGGTTCTTCAGTCATATCAGATGTAGTCGATATCTCTCCAGCAGATGGCTCCGAATGAGCTTGAGTGTTGAGAAACACATTCAGTCCTGTAGGTGTCCAATGCTGTCCATGTCGAGGTGAGAGTGGCAAAGACTGAATAAAAGCTTCCCAAGTCCCTACAAAAAAGCCATGGGCTCTAAATGACATACACCGTAGTAATCAAACTTCAATAAACATTATCTTAAAACCAGCATTGAAATGTCTAGTGTCATGAACTCAAGATATGAATTAGGCCCTTACTACTTTAAATGATAAACCTAAAATGTATCTACCTAAAACAGCAATAATAAATGACAATGGCTAAGACTTGTAGAACCTCAGATCTTCTGTCAAGAATAATTATTCAGTTTTGTTTTAATAATGTTTGTAAAATGACCAGCTAAATAAAACTAGTGTAGGGTACTACTGTAAAATCTAATTCTGCATGGATTTTAATGAGATGAGCTGAAAATCTAAATAACATTCATGAATTGCATATGCCTATTGTGTGGTGTGTAACACTACTCTGATGCCTGTGGCTTGTCGCTGACATCAGTTGATACATTAAATATAGCTTATGTTGCTCTGGTTTAAAGATATAATAGCATATACTATATAAAGAGTCTAATAACATATAAACTAAGCAGAATCTGGGAACTCAGCTGTTGATGATGCATTACTACAAACCATCTGCATAATGGTAACTTTAAAACAACTTATTTGTCCATTTTAAACACTAAAATAATGTTCTTCCATTCTACTGATGTTTTTCGAAGTGAACCTCTTTTATAGACTATGGGAACAGACACTAACATAGGCTTCTTATTTTCTTCTAAAGGTGATGGAAGATGTATCCAGAAAATTTGCTTGGTGAATGTATTACAAAAAATGTGAGACATATGATGAGTGCAGGTTAAGAACTAAGATTTTCAAAATCATAAAGGATATGCAATGCATAGTGCTACTGAAACCATCATTTTGCAAATGATAAGTTCATTTAGCCTCTTTAGAAACATGTAGCAAATGGTATATTAGACCTTTAAGAACCACCATCACTGTACGAGCAACTACATTATCCTTTATAGTTTGATTTGGGCCAAAAAACAGAGTTAGCCTTGTGAAAAGAGTGTGTGCATGTGTGTGTCACTCAGACAGTTACACTCTTCTTTTACTGCTGTAATTTGAATCTTTGTACAAAATGTACAGTAAGTGTGAGACATGGAAAAAGCAACATATACACTGAAAACACTTCTTATAGAGTCAGGCAAGGGGGCGTTTGGTACTCAAATCTCACTCACTTATTGCTGCAGCGAGTCTGAATTAGAAAATAAAATACAAAAACAAAAAAGTAAACATACTAAAATGTCATAGCTTAACATCTACCCCCATCCCATCCCACTTCCGTAACATTATATGAGATAGATAACACCTGTACCACATTTTGCAGAATAAACAACCGGATCAGACTGGTTAGAGTTTTTGATTCAAACTATGGCGTTTTGGGGGGGAAAAAGTATAAAATGACAAATAAATAAACAAAAATAAATACTTTGTGTAACAAAGTGGACCATTAGAGCACCAAATGCTGGCCCCTGCTTTCATGTGATTGGATAGCAGGACAGGAAGTGTGGTACAGAGAGGATTACGATTGGTCATTGTCTGGTGATGGGCGGCTTCTTTTTTTTGTTAGTATGTCAGTTTGTAGAGCAGCTTTTTTTCTTTTTCTTTTTTTTTTATAAAGAAATAAACATGAATACCATGGGAGGGGGATATGAACTGTGCAGCTATCAAAACAATTTGTACACTTAATACATTGACAGATTTGCTGTCTTTTTCACTCTTTTTAGCAAAGGAATTTGGTTTTTGACGAAGAGACAAGCAATGTTTTTGCATTTGGATTATTTTCTCCTTCAGAGTTAAAGCTAAAAAAAAAAAAAGCCCCACACCCTGCCTCTAAAATGTTGACTACTGTTGTCGCTGACCCAAAGAAAACCTGTAAAAAGCAAACATATATATATAAATAATATATTTACACATAAATATATATATTTATATATATTGTATATAATGTTTCTTGCTTTATACTACACAGCATCAGGCATTTCATCTTGATTCCTAAAATATAAACCAGAGGCAGGTTAAACGAATGAATATAAAAAACAGAGGGGGAAGGGGGACGTGACAGACAGCAGCTCGCCCCAAACTCCACTCCAGTGCTAGTAAATGTTGCGCTCGGTCGTCGATCTGACACCGGCGTTTTTTTTTTTGTTTGTTTTTTTCAATTCTAGAGTTGTATGGGGAGAACGGTTCTAAATCGGCACAAGGAGGGGCGGGGAGGCAACATCCACCCAGAGTCTGATGAGTAAACAGGCAATCGGGGAGGGGGGGTTGGGGGGTCAGAGTTGAAGGGAATCGACAGAGGCAGGGCAGAGCCAAACAGCGCAATGAAACATATCTTACTTACATCTTAGCTCATTTTACACGTACAGTCGTGATCAAGGCACAGGGAGCTTCTACAAGTTACTTTTTTTCTTCAATAAAGTTGTACAAAATAATACATTTTACAGTCTGTACAAGAATAATGATCCAGCAGAGAAATCAAAAGACAGACCAAAAGCCAGGCTAAAGGGGAGGGGAGGAAGAGAGAGAGAGAGAGAGAGAGAGAGAGAGAGAGAGAGAGAGAGAGAGAGAGAGAGAGAGAGAGAGAGAGAGAGAGAGAGAGAGAGAGAGAGAGAGAGAGAGAGAGAGGAGGAATGATACTCTGAAAAACAGGAGAGAGCAACCGGGAAAACTGGAGAGAGCAACCGGGAAAACTGGAGAGAGCAACCGGGAAAACTGGAGAGAGCAACCGGGAAAACTGGAGGTTTAAAATGGTGCATATTAGCACACAAACTGGGTAAACTAACAAACAGAAAAAGGTTGTATTATTACATACATATATATATATATATATATATATATATGTAGTTTGGATTTTTTTGCACTGTATTTAGTTCACTGTTCTGCATGAATCTGGCATTGCATGCGCTCGCCTCTCCTGCGATGTATCTAGAGAAGCAAGCCATGTGATGGGTCTTGTGTTCAAGTCATTCTCCGCTCCACACGCAAAGCAACCTGGGGCAGTAAATGCTCCAAACCCTCCATTTTTGTTGGAGAAAAAAAGAAAGAAGACATTTTGCTCTACATTCTGTTTTTTGTTTGTTTGTTTTTTAAACGTACGGTCCGTCGTTTTGCTCTCAACCAGGAGGATCTGTCCACCGATGGGGTGGGATGGGGTGTTAGGAAAGGGAAAATGGGGAAAAGTTGAGAGGGACACGCCAGGCTTGCACAGGCACTAAACGTTCAACAGGACCAAAACGGTGGAGGATAAGAATAGCGTGTGTATGTCTTGTGCGTGTGCATCAATATAAGTAACGTGTGTTTAGGCATATGATCGGAAAAAAGACAAGTTTGACGTGTAACATACATAGGACTGCGGGTCAGGAGTTTAGCTGGACGCATGTCTGAATGTGTACGAAATGGCTTCCTTGTCCTGAGCAGTCCTGGACAGTTTTTTTTCTTCCCTCTTTTCTCCCCCCCTCCCTCTCCCTCTCACATGTTTTGTTTTCCTCTCTCTTTTATTAACATTGGTAGTCCTTGGCTGTGTTAACAAGTCTTTTTGCCAAATATCACAGCCACGCTTTCATCAGTAACACAGTGCATCCCCTTGCCCCAGCCCCTAGTCACTCAGGATGGAGAAAGGCCATGTGTGTATGTCTGTATGTATACATATATGAATATATATATATATATATATATATATATATATATATATATATACACATATGTGTGTGTGTATGTGTGTGTATATATGCATGTGTGTGTGTGTGTGTATATATATATATACTATAATATAATATATTTATATATATATATATATATATATATATATATATATATATATATATATATATATATATATATATATATATATATATATATATATATATATAAAAAATATATTATATGCATGTGTATGTAAGTGGTGGGGACTCATCAGTTTGAAGGTTTGTGGTTTGATATTGGGGCGTGATGTAGGGCAGGGGGGCCTAAAGAAAGTTCAGGTGGTGAGCTTGCGTCCCGTCATTCCTGCTGCGATCACAAGAGTTCGTACTGTCGTAGGTGCATGCGCTGGATGATGTCTCTGCAGTCGTTGAACACTCGGCGGATGTTTTCCGTGTCCACGGCGCAGGTGAAGTGGGGATAGCAGTAGTGCCGGCCGTCTCCACTCGCTGTACTGATCCTCTAAATAGACGAAACAAGAAAAAGGGTAGTCATTTTATCAGGACCAGCAACATGACATGGTATAAATCGCAATGCAAGGAAGTCTGACCCTTGCAATTCCCTGAAGTAAACATCCTATATGAGTTTATATATGTATAAACTTACATTTATGGTCGTAAGATTTTTTTAAGTCTCTTATGCTCATCAAGGCTGCCTTTTTTTGATCAAAACAAATACAGTAAAAACAGTAATATTGTGAAATATTAAAATAGCTGTGTTCTATTTTAATACATTTTAAAATTAAATATATTCCTGTGATGGCAAAGCTGGATTTTCAGCAGATTTTAAATGCTACAATAAAGATGGTTGTAAAAATCGTTCTAAATGTAAAAGAACAGCAGAGTCCACACCACAACTATAAAGATAACTATTGCAAAAAAAAATTCCAGCCAATGAATAATTAAAACATTGACAGCCAATCAGGATCCATGCTGCTTTAAATATCTTGAGCGTTTAAACGACAAAAAAACGACAGTGCGCGCTTTAAATAAACAACGTTAACAGGCCTATACTCCAGTCTTCAGTCACATGATCCTTCAGAAATCTTCTAATATCCTGATTTGGCGCTCAAGAAAAAATTTGTATAATCAATGTTGAAAACAGTGCTGCTTAATATTTTTGCGGAAACCATGATTTTTTTTTTTTCAGGATTCTCTGATGAATATATATTGTTTTTAATGGGTGTCTTTTGTAACATTATAAATGTCTTTACTGTCACTTTTGATCAATTTAACGCATCCTTGCTGAACAAGTTTCGATTTCTTTTTTTTCTTTTTTTTAATAAATAAGACTTACCCTGCTAAAAATGAAAAATACAGTATTCTTGCCCAGTACAGTGTATGGTCAATTTTCCTCAACTACCATAGTTCAGAACTTCAGGACACAGGGTGATGTGTTGCCATGATAATTTTGGTCCCATATAAGAAACAGACTCACCAAGAACTCGTCTCGGATGAAATATTTTGCTCTCGTAACTCGTGGATCTTCCCCTTGCTCTGGTGTTGCTGTTAGATAGAAAGCAGATAGGTCTAAATAATAACACTGATGTCGTGATATCCAAAGTTACCACTGTGTGGTTCAATTTTGGGTTGATTCAAGAATTTGTATTCAACTCAATTATATGGATGAAAAACGATTCAATTTTACCAACCATCATCTGGTGTAGTGTAGCGTGCAAACTCTGGGAAATAATCCTCGATTTTTGATTTTCCCGCCAAAACCTTCTCAGCCAGCAAGTCCTGCTTGTTTAGGAACAGAATGACAGAAATAGTTCGAAGCCACCTGAAAAGGCAAGAGAGAAAACAATGAAGAGATTTGGAAAAAAAAGGTAATCATAAAGCTACACTTTTATATTTTTTAAAGAAAATGCAGAAGTACACTCACTAAGCCCTCTTCCTCTCTACATGTGCAAGCATGTTTTAGGCTTCCAAAAAGTACCTGTTATTCCAGATGTTCTTGAACAGGTTAAGTGCCTCCTGGAGTCTGTTGGTCTGATTGTCCTCTCTGAGCACCATGTTATAACTGCTGCTGGCTACCACGAAAATGATGGCTGTCACGTCTGTAACAGGAAAGAAAAGGATTTTAGCATACACTTTGAACCAGCAATGCAAACAATCCATCATAAACTTGCCTTAATTACAACCAGGGCCTGAAATTTACACTCGCCGAGCAAAAATTGGCATTGGTGAGTATATGAAAGGGGGATAATCGGCAGTTGGCCGGAAACATTTTAAAGAATTCTAACAATGCAATGTTGTGAGAACAAACAAATGTGAACAACGCTCGCAACAGTGCAGCATTGTCACAAAAGATTGAGCCTTGCCAATTTAAATATTCGAGCGCGTTACTCCAGCACTGTGTAGGAAGTTTTCTGTGTGCAAATATCCAAAGCAAATTCATATAAAATGATGTAAACCCGTCTCTGGTAAACATAGTCGGTTATGCCTTAAGGGAAAGAAAACAGTAAACGAGTATCATATTAGACCTGTGCATTAGAGCTTAGATCGGGCCCAAAAAATCGAGCCCGACCCGGCCCGAGCCCGTGCACGTTGTGTCCAAGCCCGGCCCGACACATTAACTGTAATTATCAGCCCGAGCCCGATTTAAACCCGAACATTTTTAATACGTGGGCCGTTATAACCAGGGGCGACCGGCGACGTCAGGCCAGAAGATCATGCAGGTGCTGAATGGATGCTAGACCATTGACAGGGGGGAGCTGCGCAATGTTATATATATATATTATATAAATACTATTAATAAATGTGCAAAAATTGCCCACTTAATATTTAATATTCAATTATTTCAATTATCACAATGAAAGTTTTAATTTTATTAAATTGAACAAGCACAACATACAGCATTCAATCAAATATTCTTAAAGATTCATTATTATTAATAATTTTATTTCGACATATGTGTGCGCGTGCAACAAGCAAGATGTGCATTTGTAAATTCGGTGACAAGCGTGCCAAAAATTGATTTAATTTATGATTAGATGGCTCCAGTTCACGTGCTATGGAAACCGCGGCTCGCCGGCGCCTCCATGTCATGATTATATTGTCTGCTATATTTGCTTCTTATTTATTAAATCCAGGCAATTGGCTGATGAAAAATGTATTAAAATTAAGATACAATTTATACAAAACGAAATTCACTTTAAAGAAAGGCTTTCTACAAAACAAAACATAATTAAGTGGTAAAAATCATGCCTGAACCACTCCATGTCTCCCAATATTGCGCATCCTCCTATCTACTCTGTTCACTTTCATAATCAACATAGATGGAAAAAAATAACATTATAATATTTTAATAAATATGAAAATAAATGGGCTTATTTAATGGCTACAACACGCACTACAGACTCTCTATTTGTGCAAATTGCTGCACATTCATTTAATTCTGAATTTTGCACATATAACTTGAAAGGCATGTATTGCCTTTATTGCGTGCATTTATTAATTATTATCTATATGAATGAAGTAACAAGGACAAAGCATGTAAACTGCGTTATTTATTCAGAATGGAATGGATCGCAAATGGATCCGAATGAAGAAACGTAAAAAATTAAAAAAAAAAAAAAAACTGAACAATAACGAACACAGAAAATGAAAAATAATTAAATTTGGAGGGCCTAGCTGAGTAGGCTACTTTAATATAATTGAACAATGTTTTAGAACATAGAATCTTTTTTAAACTAAATCAATATTTGTAAAGCCAGTAAAACGCAGGCCTATAGTGCAAAAACTCTGCTCCAATCTGGTAGCCTCCTGCCTTTGTTTGTATGACCGCCCACGACTAGTTTGAAATGTTTCCATACCTCTGACTTTCCTTCATACTTCTGCAAAGTTAATTCTCCTGTTTTAATTTTTTTCTTGACTTCTTCAAGCTCCATATTGCACTTAAGCTAGGCCTACAGTACACAACACAATACAGCACAGCGCGCGAGTGGAGGAGACTGCGCGTGACACGTGACGTGCTTGATCAAGGGCCCGGCCCGACCCGAGCATGAAATATCGGCTCGGCCCGCGGGTCGGGTCCGGCTCGGGCAGAGAATCTAAGCTCTACTGTGCATTAGCTCTTAAAGTGTCAACATCCTAATAGACTCCTGCTGCCGTCTGTTTTAATGTTAATCAAGAAACAAAGGACAAAGATAAAACCACTCACTGCTCTTCACAGAGTAACTTTTGTAACTTTAATAAGAATTAATCTCCGTTTAATTTATACAGTGAAGACTATGCGGTTATTTTTCATTTGATTTCTTTATTACATTTCTGTATCTGAAAAGTGAATTTTAACAGGTATCTAAAACTTTAGTGTCATAACTGTTTCACATAAATAGTTTAAATTGCAAGAAAAAATATTTATGGCTGGTAAATATTCTTAAGTCACCGGCCACTGATAGATGTGGCAAAAAGTTTGTTTTAGGCCCTGTTTACAACTAATTAATACGAATGAATAAACCAATATATTGGCCAGGCTAATAAGCTTTATGTCAGCTCAGTGAATAGATACATTTTTTGTGTGAATTTTGAATAAATATGATCATTCATTTACATTTTACACTGTAATAAAAGTACATCTTCCCTTTAATATCATCATTGGCCATTCAAAAACCCTTCTCAATGGACCTTTATTATTATTATCATTATTATAAAGCAATAAAAGCACAAGTTACCATTAAAACACTGGATCCATTTCCTGCGTTCGTCTCTCTGTCCTCCAACATCAAACATACTGCAGAAAAAGAGAAAAAGCATCAGTCCAAAGCCCACAGACATGATGGCATGAACCTGTTTACAACAAGCACTTATTTATGTTGTGTAACGGTGTCCCCTTTTTCCACCGAAAACACACACACACACGATTATGATGTTGACAGTTTTTATGTTTGCATGTATTTTTGTCTAAATATATAGTATATAAAAAAGTATATATATATTATATTATATACTTATAAAGGCCTCCTGGTCAAACTTACTGAAAATTAACTTTGTCCACTTGAAATCTTGTCTCAAAAATCCCTGAAGTCAGAACTCTGCATCGGAGCAAGTCCTGAAAGAGGGAAGCAACAAAGAGAAGAGTTCAAAGTACATTTACAACAAAAACACATCTTTAAATCATACACAATAAAAGCACAATGCCTTTTAAGATGAGAACAAGAAAGGCCAATGATATAAGCTTCGATATCAAGCGTGTTTGAATCCCGGCATGTGGATTTTTGCAGGATCTTTACGCACCTGATCAGTGGGAGTATAGTCGCTCTGTTTCACAGTGTCAATCCTGTCCAGGAAACTAAAAAGAAAAAAGATGTAACATTAACAACTGTCTAATATTTCTTTAACACTTCTTCATAATCAATAGGATGAGACTGATAGGTTATTTGGAATTAAGAGTAATGAGTAAACAGAGAGCTGGATTTATTCCAAACAAGTCACGACAAGGAAGAAGTGTTATGCACAACCCAGAGTTTATTCATTGCCGAACAAGCACCTTGCATCGGGAAAGCATCCATTGAAAGGCATTACCACATGACTATATTTATTTGTCATACCGTCCATCCCTAATAATCATTTAAAAACTGTGATAAACCCAAGATATTTCATCGCAATATTGAACCAAGAGTTAATTACAATAAAACACAATATTCCTGGATCTATTTTTGCAAAACTTCACACACACATTTTCAAATCACCACACGACACAAGTCAACCATGGAGGGGAAAAAATGGCAGCTGGCAGAATCTGCAGCTGTGGAATAAGCCAGCAGGAGGCGCATGTTTGTGTTGGAGATCAAAGCAGGCAGGGTTCTGAGTCATAGTGATCAGAGAGCGCTCAGTCAGACACTGCTCTAGTCAATGGATCGGCTCTAGTGGGAGGAAACGGAGAGGGGAAGAGAGAGGGAGGGGGATCAAGAAACGCTGTCTTAGTCAAGCTGCTATCCGGTGAAACGGCTGCAAGATGGTGGGGCGGCTCGAACTCGCCTCCTGGTTCTTTGAGCATGCGGCCGAGATCTTAGGCGCTCGTCAACAATAAACTGTGCAGAAAGCGATAATCGATGTCCCCAATGAAACGCTTCTCATTCAGAACTACGTTTCTTATAGAATATCAATCATATTTATAATGATGCTGACAAAAGACCATATAATACAATTTTCAACTAGCTGACCCTCAACCTTTTTTTACAGTTTTAGTTCCAACAAACTGCTCAAATTTATATTTATTAGGGATATGCGAGACTATTCGATTAAAGATACTGCTGCTGCTAGTCAACTTTGAAAACATGAAATGTGAAAAAAAAGTAAACAACTAGTATTTCCGTTTAAATTACCGTCATGTTAATGTTACATCTTGAAATTAATATATTATTATATATTATATTATTTTGAAAAGTGTATATCTTCAGCGGTAGACAAAATCATTTAATTTTACGCTCGCAGCGGGTTCAGGGAAACGTCCACTCAGAGTAGGGCTGCTCGCTTATGGAAAAAATCATAATCACGATTATTTTGGTCAGTATTGAAATCACGATTATTTTGGTCAGTACTGAAATCACGATTATCTAACACGATTATTTCACATGACTTTGGGAACGTGTTGCATTTATCAAAATACACCTTTCAACAGTCCTTAAAAAAAAAAATCCAAATTTGAACATTTATTGTACTTTAACTAAACAGACCTGCAAACTCACAAGTGGTGAAAAAGGTGACATGTCAAGTAATTTGTTGTAGGGGGGTCACCAGGGTGATGGTTACCTTTATATAGGACAATTTTTTAAACCTTACTAAATATATGTTATCTTTCATGTCAAAATCTTTGATTTGATCAAATTCAGTTTGAATAAAAAGGGCTGCTATCAATCAAATTCATTAATTTACACTGCAAAATTACAACTGTAAAAAATAATTTAATGAGATTAAAGTTTAAACAAATAATAAAATAAAAATAAAATCAACGATACCTTTAAACAATAAATCAATAGGTGGCGGCAAGTGACTGTCTTAATAAATAAATCATTGAGTCATTCATTAAAATGATTCTTTCAAAATAATGAATCATTCAATAACAAAACAGCACTTAGTGTTGCTTTTCTTTTGGAACTATTTTCGTCTGTGAAATAGAACAAAACCAGTCAATATTGCGTCTAAAATGTAAGTTACTACATATAAACTAGGCTACTTGTTATACATTCAATCTAACATTTGCAATCTTGATATTATAGAAAAGCTCCCTTAGTCATGTTGTTACTTAACTATATCATATATTATAAATAAAAAACTCAATTTTTACCTGAGTATATTTCTTTTGTGAGTTTTTGTGTGTGCTGTTACGCTCATTTGTTTTAATTTCTTCACTATTAAAGTCTCTCTCACAAATAGACAGGCAGCGCAGCGACCAGATACACTATCCGTTACCAATCGCTGTTCACACTGACTGTATAAGATCAGAATCATTCTCGCGTTTCCATCGGTCGGGCAAGTAAAACTCTCTATCACTTGAAACTTTTTAAAAAATCCACTTTTCCCGGACAAGCAGACAAGTGTTAATGAGGAGCCCTGTGTTCACTCTCGATGTTTGTCGTGCTGTAAAGCGGCACAGATGATCAGGTCGCGTGCGCTCGCGCTGCCGTTAGCTGGAACTGAGGCGCTACAGTGATCGAGCAGAAAAAGACTGCGACAGCTCGAGACGTCTATGGCCTCACTCCAGTCTATATTAAATTAGCCAATCGTTATTGTGAAGTTTATTGTGCTTGCAATTTATGACTGTATAGGCTGAGAGTTTATGGCTTCGGGAGGGGCAGATATGCGCGTGTGCGGGTCATTCAGAACACAAGACAAAATAAGAGTGTTCTGGCAAAACAGAACATGGCAAAATAATCGTTTTTACTCGATTGTACTATTTTGGAGATCGTTAGGAGTCGAAATTCGATTAATTGCAGAGCCCTGACTCAGAGAATGAGCAAGATGGAGTATTTAGAGAGCCTAAACAAAACTTTTCCATTTTCTTCTATTGTCATGTCAAACTAGTATTAAACTTGCTTGTATTTGAGGAAATCAGTTAATAATAGGCTATTGGGTTTCAATATATTGGTCCTGCGCTATTCAGTTGATTTTAATAAATATCTCTTTATATTGGCTAACGTTGCTTAAGTGAACGCTCAAGTTTAATATAAAATGATCATAATGCAAGGCAAGAACATGGTATGTGTCTGACCTATTTTTAGTTGCATTCAGTATGTGATTTGACTGTTCATAGATTAAGTAGTCTATTTCAAATGGATTGCATATACAGACAGTCCCCGGGGGGCGGCGTTAGACTAGTCGGTTGCAAAATTTCCACTTAAACAGAATTGAAATCAGCTGTTGCCCACATCCCTAATAATTATGAAAATGAAATGTTAAAATATTCTTCATAGCAAATGACTCATGAACTAGTTACTGATATTAAATCATTTAAAAAGACTCTTGAATCACAAATATGCATCTTCAAAAGTACTTAAAAAAAAAAACTCATTCAAGTCTTCTAATTAGAATCACTAAAATTTCTCACAAATGCCAGTGAAAGTGTAGCGCCTAAATCAAAGCATGAGGGAATCAGAGACAGTGAGAGAAATCCGCGCATGTGCATCCCCCCCCATCCAAGTCCAACAGGAATGTAACATACAGGGTTGAAATGTGACAGCAAAGCTGTAGGTCCCACACACAGCAGCATGGACTGCTCTAGTGTGTGTGTGTGTGTGTGTGTGTGTGTGTGTGTGTGTGTGTGTGTGTGTGTGTGTGTGTGAGAGTGTGAGTGAGTGAGTGAGTGTGCATGCAACACGCACAGTAGGCTGTACAAATGAAAGTGTGGCACGGCACATGGAAGAGGGGGCATAAACAAATAAAAAGCAGCAAACAATGAAAGACAGACAGGATAAAATGCAGACAGACAGATGGCTGAGGCTTGCACAGACAGTTGTACTGTGACCGCAGTCGTTGTCTAACACCATATCTCAATTATTGCCTTTCTTCCTATTAATAGAATAATTCCAACAATAGCCCAGCCAGCTAGTCAGACATAATACAACTCATGCCCTCTCTGGTTACAATAGTTGAGAACGCATTCGGCCTCCGCTGTCGTAATGCCAAGCAGAAGTGACCACTATAGTTGCGACAGATATAGCCCTGCATTCCAAATCCAGCCTCAACTCATGAGGAATTCGAGAATTCAAACGGCCGCACGGCAGGAAGTTTGTGAAATTGTTGTGCGTCGATGTCTGCCAACAGTTGCAGAGATTCTAGTTTGGAGCTGTGTATAGCACAGACACTTGAAAGCATGTGATAGATGTTAAAAGTCTTAACACACAAGATGGATATTAGCACATATTGAGTTGGTCTTATTGCATGCAGTGTAGCCTAGATATCATTAGGCAGCAACTTCAATTAAAACAAAATTGTAAAAACACTTCAAGCAGTAAATGGATGGTCTTGCCAAACACAGACACCGCATCACATGAGTCATATGACTTGGCCTACACATAATTTCTGTTCAGCTCCCTTTATTTATTATAAAAAGTATGGAGCTCACTCATGCTTTAAGAAATTCACTGCAGTAACAATGCAATAAAGCAAGCAAAAGTGTGGCAACATTACAAAAAAAGTGTATAATTTAAACATATATATATATATACACATACATACATACACACCATATTTTTGTCCCGTCAACTTGACCCTCAAAACATAGCGTAAATGCTGCCTATTAAGAATTATTTTAAAAAGCACAATATTAAGCTGTCAAAGATTTTGGATGGATCTACTTGTTTTATTAAACTGCATCTTACTAAACACTACACAAAACCAACTGTATTCATACTTTGACTACAAAAAGTGGACAGTTCAAAATATAATCACCAAAAATTAAACCAAAAAAATGCAGCCTTAAAATGTCAAGTCAATTAAAATGTTTTAATCAATTGATTATTACTTAAGCTTCATCTTAAATATTGTAATTATTAAGATAACAATACAAATTGCAGCAAAGAGTAGGGATTAATATAACTGTTTAGTTACATTTACTACATACAATAATGCTTCTTACTACATTGCACTAATAACTAAAGTATTTATACTTTCTCTACATGAAAAGCAGAGTTCACTGAAAATAGTTTTTGAATGGTATCCTATCCACTGACATATTAGTTGTTTGTAAATCACCCCCCCCCCCTTTTTTTTTTTATTTGACGTTTTTTAGGTTCCCAAACTTTTTATACTTTCATCTGTTGCTTTCTCTAAAACTTTTTTTTTTTGCTATAATGCTTACTGTTTTAACACACACACACACACACACACACACACACACACACACACACACACACACACACACACGTTTTTTGGAGAAAATTTGTATTCTGATATTAATTAAAATCATTAATTAAATCAAATAGTGCGGTGCCATTTGTAAACCTAAATATTCTTAAATCACAAAAACTGGCTGTTTATGACAGCAATAATATATGATTGATCCTCAGCAACATTTTATTTTTCAAATGCATTCTGGACTGAACAGAAGACAGAGTTTGAGCCAAACAGCTGTTCTGGGAGAGACGCTGATGGCACCATCTAGTCATTTATCAAATGTCCAAAATATAATATTTTTGGTGCATTGCTGTTAAGTGGTTACAGTGCTAAAAATGATTCCGACCTGCACAAACTTCTACAGTTGATAAAAGATGGCAAACAGTATCCCAAATAAACAAAAGCTTTACTGATGAATAGAAACGATTACAGCATGTCTACACCAGACACGAGTGTGCGACGTACACAGAGTACGTGATATACAAAAACTGCCTGGTAAAAGTAAAGTGCACGGGTACTACCACAAACATGCAAAGTCACTTGCATTGCCATCACCCTGATCTAATTGAACATGTTTCATTTACTTAAAATGTTCAATTTAATTTACAGACTGAAAAACTTTTTGCACTGTTTTCTAACCGTTTAGACTTGAATAAAGAGAAAAAACCTGCACTTTATCGCATACGCGACTCTTTTCTTTTGAGCTTAAACAGACACGTGCACGCAAGATTAGGTCAAAAACCCTGTCTCACCGAGTATCCTCGTAAACACAGTCAGTTATGTGTTATAAACAATTGATGGGGTGCACGATATTGACAAAATGTGATATTGTGAAATCGATAATGAATATTGCGATATCGATATTAATTTCGATGTAAAATTGGCAAAGTTATGGGATTAACGCATCAAAATAGATTCATAACAAATAAAACAAGTTTTCTTACAACACAAGGTTTATTTCAACTGACAGTCATATTGGACTGGTACAACATGAATGAATGAATAAATAATAACCATGTCTACAGAACAGGACATGTTGTACTGGTATGTACACTACAGTATAAAAAACAATAAATAAAGAGCAAGTCTACAGAACAGGACATGTTATAGAAACAATAAAAATAAATCTAAAAAAAAAACAAGTAAAAAGAAAATGTCATGAGAAACAGGGCCCATCAACAACCGTGTAACCTTTAGAAGGCCATTTGCACTTTCCCCGTGCAACTCACGGGTCGAGGATTGGCCGTATGGGCTGTTTACACCGGGACACTTCATGCGTTTTCTGTGATCGGATAGCAATCCGATCGTGAAAAGACCAGGTGTAAATGCCAACCACATCAGGAGGAGGTCTGGGCCGCATTCCAGACGAAACTGGACCAGTGTAAATGCATCTGGTTGTTGAAACCACATATGTAAATTTTACTTCTCCCAAAAAACTCTAAAAAAATAAACGTGTGCGAGCGTGTTATAGGCTATGTTATAGTCGCCACTGCAGCATCACCATAGATGTGCAGCTGAGCATCTATTCATCGCAAATCAAGTCGCAGACGTTTAAAACACAATCATCTTTATTAAAAGTAAGGAAACAAAATCATATTACCAGGGCTGTTGCCGCTCTCTCTTATTGCGGTCTTTGATTTTGAAATTTTAGCTGATGATCAATAAAATGCAGCTCATAACTGTTGCTTTCGGTGACGTGAACTCCATTAAATCTGCATATAGTGCGGGAATTGAAGATCGGATTTATATCCGTTTTGCAAAAACACATTTATGTGACCAGGTGTAAATGGAATCGTTTTGAAGATACCTATTCGATCTGAGAAACCGCATGAAGTGAGTATGTTTATACTTGTGCGCTGGTGTGTGAGTCGAGTCGGCAAGTGTGTGTGTGTGGGGACTGTGTGGTATAGCGAAGGAGAAGTGAGAGAGTGATGGCGATTATCTATGCTTGTGATTTGTTTATTATTTTAAATGCAGATGCAATCTCAGAAAAAAAAATCTACCCAATCATGATTCTAGAATGATTCATTCTTTACAAATAGAGCTATTCAAATCATCTGGTGAAATTGTTTTCATATCGCAATATAAAATCGCAGAAAAACAAAATATCAAAATGACAGTATCTTGCAGCCCTAATTTGCAGTCACCAAAAGCAACTTAAATAAAAAAATGTTATTTATAGTATGTTTTATAAAAAAAGCAAATAAATTATAAATGCATGTAAAAAAATAAAATAAAAAATAAATCATTAAATAATTTCAGGAACTGAACAACTGAGTACTATTATTAATACTTAAAAACAAAAATATTTACATTTATGGACCACAGCATGAAGCATTTAAAATTGAATTAAAGAAATACAAATATGTAAAATGTTCTTAAAAAATTAAATAACGCAAGTCTCCTGACTAAAAAGTAAAGCCAAGAAAACACTAAAACATGCAAAGAGAAAAATCTATTCATAGAGAGTGCCGACAGTGTATTAACATGGAAAAGCTGATAATATCCTCATCGCTTACTAATCTGGTTAATGTTACAGCTCATCTAGTTAACAGTAGAGTATTAAGAGTGTGGATTAGGCAGCTTCCAGGCCAATACAGCAAACACTCCTCAGGCTCAGTGTGCGCCACGGCGTATGTGTGCGTGGCACGATACGGGACAGAGGATATCTAACGGCAAGCCTTTCAGAAGCAGTGGCGTTCAACTTTTATTGTTTAAAAAAAATGTACTTGCATTGGTTATCCCTGCGTATAATAAAAAAATAAAAAAAAGTACAATAAAAAGGAAACAAATAATAATAAAAATAAAAGTTCTGCATTTCAAATTCAACTTACAAAAAGCTACCAATATTTATCTCTGCAAATGTTAATTCAACGACAACTTGGAATTAATCGATAGCCTCCACCGCATTTTCTCTCTCTTACACACACACACTTTTGTAAGTTTGCAATGCCAGACTAAGGGAGCAGCAGAAACCGGGAGAGAGGGAGCGGTGGAAGAGAAAGAAAAGAGAGAAGGCTGTGTCTGACATTACAGCGGCGCTCCAAAAATAGCTCCCTGGCGCCCTGGCCTCCAGCTCGGTTGTCATAGCGACAGAACCACAGGCGCTATAAATAGACTATCAGCTCCAAATCTTGTGTGACTGGAGAGAGGCCAGAGAGAGGGAGAGACAGACAGAAAGAGAAAGAGTGAAGAGAAAAGGAAAGACAGAGGGAGTGGAGCGAGAGAGAGAGAGAGAGAGAGAGAGAGAGAGAGAGAGAGAGAGAGAGAGAGAGAGAGAGAGAGAGAGAGAGGGTGGAGAAGGGCCAGGCAAAAAGAGAGGGGAAAGCAAAAAGAGAACAGGAGAAAAAACAGGTCTGGTTTCGCAAAAGAGGGATAGGGGAAGAAAAGGGAGAGAAAGACAGACGCTCGAAGAGACAGAAAGAAACATGGCGGATAGTTCAGGAATTTTTTCTCTCCATGGGCTTGTGTTTAGAGACTACGGACAAGCAAGAATGCAATGTTTATCTGGTTTACAAAAAGCTTGTAGAATATATATTTTTGTATATATGTAGTATATATATATATATATATATATATTTTTTTTTTTTTTTGCTTTCTTTGAAAATAGACAACCTTAATGAAACATTTTTTCCTCTCTGAAACACATGCAAGCAAGAATGCAACATTTCTTTGGTTTGTGAAAAATAGAAACCTTTTTATTTTAGAAACCTTTAGCTTTCTCTGAAACAGGCAGCCATGAAACATTTCTTTACGTTTACAAAATGCACATCAAGAATGCAACATGTCTCTGAATTACCAAAAAAAGTTTGTAGAAAATTCTTTTTTTTAACTTTAGCTGAAAACAGATAACCCCAATGAAACTTTTTTTTTTTACCACACAAAAAATATCTCTGATTTACAAAATTATAGATAGCTCCAAGAAAATATTATTGTTTCTTTGTACTACACTTACCACTTGAAACCATGTATTCATGTAATTTTGTAATGCCAATGTGTGAACAGCTTGTAACGAAACTTCGACCTTCCCCTTCCCTTTCCCAGCCTGTAGACTGATTTTTATTTGAAGGACTTGAGCCGGGAAAATACAAAGGATGTGACGATTACGCGCAGTCCAGAGAACCTCTCTTCCATTCAGTGACTGGTGAAATGAATGCTTATACAATATTCAGGATAATGCCGAAAGAGCTATTCTGTACTGTAGGTAGGGGTGTGCGATTAAAATGTCTCCATGATCTGCTTTTGAAGAACTATCGCACTACAGTGCATTATATCAGTTACAGTTCTGGCGCCTCCGTCTCAACATGTGCTCAACTGCACAACGCAACGTATATCACACGTTAATGAGAGGTACAGGACAACGCAAAAGTTTATAATTTGCATGTACTTGCCGGTTAAACTTTTCATTTGCATGCTGATGCGCTGTTCTAACGTGTGCTTTCCTGAGCGCGTACACCTGCAGTAAAAGCCTGTCAAACAGAGCCTGGTTACTGGATTAAGTTATCTTTCGAGTCTTACAGCGCTAATACACACAAGGTTTACATAAACACAGTTGGCTATGTCTAAAGTGAAAGCAAATATTTGAGAAAAACCGGGTGCATGTATATTAGATGCTTGCCAGTCTTAAAGTGACAGTAGCCTATAGTAAACATGCTGCCGCTTGTCCACTTGTTGGAATAGTTCACCCAAAAATGTAAATTCTGTCATTAATTACTCACTCTCATGTTGTTACAAACCTGTATTAAATTCTTTCTTGTGCTAAACACAAAATAAGATATTTTGAATAATGTGGTTAACCAAAAATTTAGGGGAAAATATACTATGGGAGTCAATGGGGACCAGCAACTGTTTGGTTACCCACATTCTTCAAAATAACTTTTATTTTCAACAGAAGAAAGAAATTTATTCGGGTTTAAAACAACTTGAGAGTAAATAATTAAACAGAATTGAAATAAATGACCATTTTCATTTTTGGGGGAACTATCCCTTTAATGTTAATTAAACAACAAAGTAAAGAGAAAATCACTCTGCTCTTGACTGAGAACTTAGACTTTACTGTATAAATTATACATTTATTCTTATTAAAGCTACTATGTAGTGTTTTATTTTTGAAATTGTTCATTAGTTTTCTTTATCGAAAGCTACTGTTAAATACACCTGTAGCTGAAAAAATAAAGCACTCTTTATTTAATTTGTTTATTATGTTGTGTATATGTAATGTGTATCTTTGTTCTTATTTTTTAATAACAAAAAAAATGATGACAAAGATTTTTATCTTCGCCACTTAGGCCTAAATGTCAACCATTCTTTTTTTATTGTATATTTTGTGACCTTATAAGGCTCTGTTTGTACAATAGGGACATTAGTTTGGCTTTAAAGAGATAGTTCACCCAAAAATGAAAATTCTGTCAGTATTTACTCACCCTCATGTTGTTCCAACCCCGTAAGACCTTCGTTCATCTTCGGAACACAAATTAAGATATTTTTGATTAAATCTGAGAGCTGGATCACTCCTCCATAGGCTTCTTGGGTCTTACGGGGTTGAAACAACATGAGGGTGAGTAAATACTGACAGAATTTTCATTTTTGGGTGAACTAACCCTTTAATGCTCAGTCACTTGCAAAATAGTAAAACCAACATGCAAAAAAGAATCGTGATAAAATCGTGAATCGTGATTTTCGTTAAAAAAAAACTGATATTTTTTGCCATAGATTAGTGTTGTCACGATACCAAACTTATTGTTTCGATACCGATACCAAGACAAGAATTGCGATTTTTAGATTTTTTTTCTATACTTTTCCTGAAAAGAGAGAAACACTCAAATATTATTGCTGTGCTTTATTTTAAAACCGGGACAATAGCGCGCGCTCTCCGTGGGCGTTCACATTAGAAGAATAATGAGCTGCGAGAACGATAATGAGAACAACTGACATCTCTCTCTTTTTATATAGATTACATAAACAGAGAATATTTGTTTTAGTTTTGAATTAGATAATTTAAAAGTACACACTTTAATAATTATAAAGATATATTGCTCATGCCTGGGTGAATAGTATTCGCTGAGTTTTGTTTAATTTCAGAAAGCACAGCCTGTTTATTTTCTTTATTTTACGAAAGCACAATGTTTTATTTCGATTGTAAGTGGACACAAAGTAGACATTTCACTGTCAGCAAGGTAGGCAAAGTACTTCCATATTTCACTCCTCCACTCGTCATCTTTTTCTACCAGTCGTGGACCGCTGGCCACAGGATCACGTGCGCTCGCACATGCAGCATCTCGCGGTAGTGTTTGTCACATGACAGCTACAGCTACTTTGCTGCGTGCGTGAGGAGAAAAAACACAGACGTCCATAGGGAGGCACTGGAAGCGTGCGGTGCACACACCAACAGGAAACACGTCTCTTACAAATCTGGAACGCGGTCATTCTTAGAAGTATCGATACTAATAAATCTAGGAATCGTGACGTTTTTAATTTCCGAGAATCACGATACTTTTGAAGTATCGGTGCACCGTGCAACACTACCATAGATGCACACCGGTTACATCACTTGCCCATCGTGGCGGCATAGGCCATTTTTTTATTAGGCCAACCCTAATAAAAATAAACCTCAATGCACTGGATTGACACTTAAACGCAACAAAAAATGGAATGCAACGTTTCTGCAATGTAATTTCTTTTTTTACCTCTGTGCACAAGTTTTTTTTTTTTAAATATAGTAAGCTGTTTTTTTTTTCATTTTGTTTTTTTACTTTCTCTGAAAACTTTAAACCCTTTAATTATGCAAGCAAAATGCGAACTAACAAGAACATTTCTCTAGTTTACGAAAATATAGAAAACTCCATGAAAACACTGCGCATGCTTTCTGTAATAGATTTTCTTTGTAATTGTTTTCTCTATTTGAACACCTCTTGCACACCTGAATAGTTGCAGGCAGGTGCGCTGGATAAAGAATATAAAACAAAAGAAAAAAATCCTGCATACTTCTGTTGCCTGCAAGAAATCCAATTTTTCCTGAGATAGCAACATTTCAGTCAAAAGACCTTTGTCAGGAATAAAAAAAAAAAATCCATGCACTTGATTTGCATGTACAAAATGTAAACAGGCAGGAATGCACCATTTCTCTGTTTTATGGAAATATAGAAAGCTTGTAGATAACATCAAAGGAACAATTTTTCTTTTCTCCATACACTATTTATGCAAACGAAATGCAAAAAAGGAGGAATACAAAGTTTCCTTAGTTTATGAGAACAGAAAGCTTTGTGTAAAGAAAATATTACTTTACACACAATTATTACACACTCGCCCTTCATTTGTTCTCTGGTTTACAAAAATACAGTCATCTTTCTTTGATAATATATACATGCTTCCTCTGAAAAAAGCATAACCCTAATGAAACTATTCTCATTGTTTTTTTCTATCTCAGCCATTTTCTGTGACTGCAGTGACGCTACTAGCAGATGCAGGAAGAACTAGTAAGGAGAGGGGAAAAAAATGTTGCGGGATGATGAACAAAAACTGTGATAAGTCTGTATTCTTCCCTTGCTTTTTGTAGCGATTTTTTTGTTTGTCTCCGCATCAATGATAACATTATTGAGCTCACAATACTGCTGCAGCTTGAACATACAAAGAAACAGATGAATGAAAACTCTAACGCATACACACACGCACGTTCAATATGGACACATGGCCATGTGACAGGAAGAGCCTTGAAAACGCTCAGACAGAAAAACGAGCTCATAACAGGACGAGCAGTTGACAACGCTAGAGTTCTTGCTGAACGCATGGACGTGCTTGTGCGCGCTTGAAACAGCACCGTCATTCTCCTCCGTCCCTCTTTGCAGTCTGGGAGGTTGGGAGTTGCCCTCCAAACCCTCGCAAGTAGCCACCATTATCACTTCAAGCTCATTTTTCTCCTTCAAAAGGAGAGATGCATTATTTGCAATACTTCTCTGTCTCTCAAAGCGTCTCCTTCTGCTGCGAGTGAGTGAACCAGAGAGTTAAAAATAGCTCTCTCTCTGCGCTACGTTTACATAAGCGTGTGGGGGGGGGCACTTCCGGTCCAAACGGCTCAGGCCAGCGTCTGATCCACAAAAACCACCAGTGGATGTAGAAGACAGGACACACATACACACATATATGCGCCACAATGCAGGAAACCTTTCAGTGTATCCCCAACCGTGTTCAACATTCATACCTCCAAGTCTTCTAAGTGTCTATCTGTCTAGCACTCTCTTTTTCACGCTCTGTCACTTCTGCCCTAATCACATTTCTATTTCCTTCGCTCTTGAATGCATAAATCAGTCCGATGCATGCAACATGCTAAGAAAGTCACACAAACAATTCTACATTAAGTCAAGAGATTCGAGTGCAACCAATCTGACCAACTATTACATGTATATTCCAATGCAAATCAGCTTGGTTAAAATTACTCTCATTTAGCTTTCAAATACTATGAAATTCTGCACAATTAAAAAGCAATTCAAACCCAGCATTCAAAAGAATCTGAATACTCACTACTGTGCGCAGTCGATCAGTTGATATTCGTTGGATCTTTCGAAGCAAGCTCTCACCCCTTCATCCTGCCACAGGGTCTTTGTGTGTTCATAAAATTCCTGTTGGGAAGACAAGTGGAAGAGAGGACAAACCCATAAACTAGCTGTCGGAATCCAGGCAAATCTTTTACACCTCTGTAGTTTGGCCACATCATTTTTCAACATGTTTGTATGGTTTGCAAGAACTCTCTAGGGCATGCTAACCTAAAAATAAAACCCACCACCACTGACTGGTCCATTACAGACTCTGGACGATTCTGGTTCGGTTTCTGATTTCAACTATTTTGATTCTAATAAAAAAAAAAAAAAAAAAGATTTTAACAGAACAATGACAAATAACAAAATAAATTGTATAGGAATTCCAGGGGCTGAGAACAAAAATAACAACATTTCTAATGAGGAATGTCATGTCTGTGAATACACATATATCACGAGTATATGAGTTTTACGGGGGGAAATTCTTGATTCCCAACCCGATTTAAATTTTAACCAAAGGAAAAATCCTGCTTCTGATTTAGGATCATCTCAAAATGAACACTGAAGGCCACAAGTAAACAAACGATGTCTTAAAAGATGAAGAAGTGTGCTTTAAAGCAGGGGTTCTTAAACTTTTTGGGGCCATGGACCCCTTACAGGGAGGGAAATAGGACTTACTTGAACTCAGGGATAGTTCATCCAAAAACAAAAATTCTGTCATTAATTACTCACCCTCATGCCTTTTAAAACCCTTAATTACTTTTGTTCGTCTTCAGGACACAAATGAAAATATTTTTGATGAAATCTGAGATCTTTCCATCCCTCCGTTGACAGAAATTCCATAAATTTTGGACTAAACCGCTCCATTCATGTAGATTAGTTTAACGGTCTCATTTTTGAAGCGTCAAAGTGTCAGTTGCGTTGTTGTCAATGAAGGGACAGAAAGCTGTCAGATTTCATCAAAAATGTAAAAAATGTAACTACAAAATGTCATGCTATTGTAAAATAAAGAAAACAAACAGGATGCGCTTTCAGCTGTCTCAGTTTAAACATCTTTCTGGAACACGTCACAAAAATGAACCAAAACACTGCGATTATTTGATGCACAGACATGAGAAATATATCTAGAAACCTTTAAGTGCCTAATTATTACAAGTCTATGTTTTGGTCGGCGCCAACGACGCCGTAGTGCAACCCGAGTTCGAGTCCCGGCTCATGGTCCTTTCCTGATCCCGTCCCCCCTCTCTCTCCCTCTCTGTCTAGCTACTGTCCTATACTAATAAAAGACAAAAACGCCAAAAATAAAATCGTAATTTTTTTTTTTTTTAAAGTCTACATTCTGATTATTTGACGTTAAATGCATACAATGCAAGTTACTTTGGAATATAAATTGCAGCACGTTTCAGATGATAAAATTGTCACTTGTAGTCTAGAAAATATGGTATACAAATTATTTTGCTGACCCTCTGGCTATGGGTCACGGACCCCACTTTGAGAACCTCTGCTTTAAAGACAAAAAATAAAGCCAAATTAAATTCATTTTACAAGCTGTAGAGGACAATATCAGAGGCAGATGTTAACATTATACGCATCAGTTAAGCTCTTCTGCTTTCTTCTTTCGGATAACATGCATAAAAATCACCAAACAACATACGTTGTTGTATATGTATAACAAAAGCCACATTTATAGAAGAGTTCAAGACAGAACTAAACGGTTCTGACCACCCACTGCGATTCAGATGTGGTGGTGAAATATGAATGAGCATTTGAAATGAAAGAACTTCCAATAAAAGCAGGGCACAGACAGCTTTTCCACCTTTAAAGCCGTTTATGTAGTGCCCATAATGGCACGAACCTGAACAGTAATCGAGCAGGGACAAAGGAAGAGCGACACTGTGGTCCCAATAGGGAACAGGACGTTGTCTAGCTTGATCTTTGTCTGTGTTTGGAAATGGTAGCATTCACTTTGGCACAACTCCTTTAACATAAAGTAGTGGCACTACACTGTTAAACATGTAGGACCAGATCCACACACTTGAGAATCACGCCACCCACCAACTCTCACTGCTCTTACCATAAACATTTATTTTGTGGTTAACTGAATTTTTGTATCATGCTATTTATGATTAAACTTTTTGTTTCCATCATTCAAAAATGTTAATGGAAATCTACATGTGGCATTAAATATAAAAGTAAAATATATAGGAAGGCTAAAACTGTTCTGCATTATCATAGATAATGATGGATAAGTACCATACTTTTGAGTATTTCAACAGTTTTTACTGGTGTTTCTAACATTAAACTTTTTGAATGCACTTGGCAACAGTGGCTGTTTGGTAAAATGACAGATCCTCTTACTAAAAAAAAAAAAAAAAAAAAAAAAAAAAAAAACATTATTGAGATGTACAATGAAAAGAAGCCCAGCCCTAGCATGAGTAATGCCAAAGCATTTTGTGTGTGTTATTTTTATTCATCTCATCTACATCTGACCTTATGCTAATACTCTTCACCAGGTTCCTCCTAGCTCGATAGCTTCACAGCAAGTTTATTTTTTAATGGAAATATTACAACTCAGCCATGCAACAGTGTTAAAATAGTAGTCATTTACAAACTTTACAAACAATGGCACTTTATATCCTGAGTTATAAATGTCAATAATTGCTTTGCTTTTTATTTTTGTCTCTTGCTTGCAACACAATCAACCAGTCAGACTGGTTCCCAGCGGGCCCTGGGGCCACCGAGGGAGAGAGAGAGAGGGTGAGGCACTATCTTCTTTGTAGTAATGCTAAAACTCCAACCACTTCCTGCATTCAATTCTGAAGTTTAACAGTTAACGATCAACTCAGAATCACGCAGTTATCCAGTCGATCCGGTGACATATCCAGTTTTTAGGTGTCAAAAATTCCAATTCATTGAATTCACAAGCTAATAATTCTAGTAATTTTCATGTAATGATGTAGCTAACTATTTAAAACCTTGTCTAAACCAGCAGCTGAGCTATTTGTGTTCTCTATTTTTAAGTATTTTTTTCATAGGGCCACCAAGTTTGAGTCACCCATAATTAAATCTTGAGCAGGCCCATTGGCGCAGGTCAGGGCAGTCCTGGGTGACAAGGTGTGTGGCTCAGGTGAGGCCCTCTTAAGGGAGAGTTTAGAGGTTATTACAAGTAATCAGTTGTAATGAACGCCACACCATTATACCCGGGAGTCACACGTACACACACCCACATTTCCCTCAGGTGGGGTGCTTTTTCAATTTACCAATGTGTTGTCCCCAAGCAGAGAATCGCTGCTAATTATAAATACACAAAGCACACCAGGCAATACGACCGAGGAGAACACTCAAAACGAACTTGTGCAGTCTGACAAGAAGATCCACAATTAGCCAGAAAATAGATGCATGTAGCGCTTAATTTTTAGATGCACATACAGTGCTTACACACTTCTTTTCCTTTTCCATATTTAAACTTGATCTGTCTTTAATAAATAAAAAAAGTCATGTTTTTTATAGCTAAATACGTCTGTTCAGCTGAAAAAGGCAGAACGTAAAACTGAGCCGGTCCAAAGACTCTGGGGTGATGGAGTGACAATACCTTTCTACTCACCGTTGTAAACTCAAAGTCCTTCTGATTGGCTAAGTTGAGGATGTAATCAATTCGAAACTTATTTGCTTGACAGGCTAACTGAACTGGAGGTACCAACATGGACATTGCCGTCACAATAGTCTGTAAAGGAACAAAGACAGTCAGAGTTTCAGTTGAGTTCACATTTGTACATGTTGAGATTACGAGTTAAACTCAAGAGCCTTCAACACTTACCTCTATAGCTTCTTTTATATTATTCTTGATGTCTTGAATTTTCTGTTTTTTCTCTCTGTAAATAAAAAAATAATGCTTGGTTACTTCAGATCAATGAATTTTTAGGCAACGTAATAAAATGACGATACCCCCGGTTTCACAGACAATGCTTTAGCTTAGTCCTGGACTAAATGTTTAAACTGAAAACAACTTGCACTGGCGTACCTTAAAAAATGTCAGTGCCACTGTTTTGTCTCAAGATGCACATCAGTAATGTTTTTTTCTAAGGCATGTTTATATAAGCTACTTAAATGTCCTAATTAAACTAAGGCCTAATCCTGGCTTAATCTAAGCCCTGTCTGTGAAACCAGGCCTAATGTCATAAATGGTATGAATTAAAAAACATAATACAACTTAGGGGTTGGACGTTACAACTTTTTTTTTTAAATCACAGTATGAATAATTTCATATCATTGTAATACAATCAGAACAAATGTATTTTTGCTGGAAATTCAACAAAAATGGTTTTATAATTATATTATGAGTTGAAGACAATGTTTAGATAATCCATTGAATTAAATGGCCTACTTTACAAATTAAGGTTCTTTATTGCTATTAATTACTTTCTCTTTCTACTTTCTTCGTTATAATGGATGCAAAATGAATAAGTCTCACATTATAGAACACTGGAATTAAAAACGAAAGACTTGAAACTAATATTATAAAACTTCACGCTCTAAATTCTTATTGGATGAGCTGCAATGGCTGCAAGTTGTTATAAATTAGCAAAAATACAAACTCGCAACATACAGAAACTGAATACCATATTAAATACATGTAAATTATGTATTAGTACATGATTTGTATATCATGCACAAATGTATCTACCACAGCATACATGGTATAACAAAATATCTAACATTACACAGCATATACCACCAAGCCCAAGCATTAATAAATCAGTTTTAAACTTAATAACTTGTTGTCTTGTTTCTGAAACCAAACTTTTACTATTGACTAATTCATGCAACTTACTTATTTAGTCTTAAATTAGCATTGAAATTTGTACCTATGTGGAAATCCTGATCCATATTTCTGAAGCCTCTGTAGTATTTTTGCACACCTCTACTACACTGATCGAGGAGTAGATTAGTGTACTATTGGATTATAGCAACATTACAAAAGGTAATATCAAAACTGGTTTTAGACCATCCAAGCATTTCTAGATAGTAAACTACTTATTGAAATAAAGTCAGCATTTAATTATAATGGGATTTTCAGAGAGCAATATGCTTAGTACATTAATAAGAAGTCCTATCATGAAACAAAAAGCACTGCATTTTACTCTGAAATACAACAAGAGGACAACACAATAACATAAGGCATAACTTTAACACAATGATTTGAATTTCAACATCCTCCTAAATCTTCAAAAGGAGGAGTGAGACCATCACCGAAACACATTACACCAAGACGATGTTGCCAACAAAATGGCATGATGAATGAAACAGGGTTTGTTTATGCTGTATTTCACACTTGACTGTATGCTATGGTTATGGACGCAATAAAAAACTAGTCTTGAGTTTAACTTAAGCAGAATCAAAAAAATACATAAATGTGAAAGCCATACTTACTCAGCATTGAAGCCATTGACATGTAAAATGCGCATCTGTTTGACTATGGTGCTTTTCCCCGATTCTCCAGCCCCTGAGAGATGAGCAAAAGAAAGATATAAATCACAAGGGATCTGGGAAGAGGGGGAGTCAGATATCACCTGATTCAACAGGAATAATTCATTAAATTCACAGTAGCATTTCTTTTATAAAGACAAACTAAACAGACAATTCCTACTAAAATCCAAAGCACAAACTGTTTATGAATTATATTATTATTATTATTAATGCCATCATAACAATAATTTTCATAAACCTCTTTTATATGGAATGTAATAACTTTGTCCATTACTATGCAAATAAAATGTCACCAGTTTAAGGTTTTTAAATAACCACATGCTTTATGAATACTCCGCAATATGCTTCACTCATTGATTGATATTTCATAAAATTGTGAATACTCCAATAATCACCAATCAATGCAAGAAAACCTAAACTAAAAAGTAACTGGTAGCTATCCATTAAATCAAAAAAATTTTAAGAACTGTCTAGAAACACCACCTATTTTCTCTTAGAGCCATAGTTGTCAAACACTGACAAAGCTGAATGATTCTACAATTTATGGTCAATAGCGCACAGTTGTCTGAGTTTCCAAGTGCTAGATATGAGAGGAGAGTTAACTTCTCCCCTGTGGATGTGAAGCACAAGCTACAGAAGCACCAAAACACCTCAGATTTAGGCTTTCAGTTCAGATGCATGACGAGAACCTTTATCACAACACATATTCTGTTACCAGGCTCCAATTGTGTCAAATAGGCTTGTTTGCATACAGGAATTGCACTTTTGTTACACTGGTACACATCCCAAAATAAGTTTCCTCACTTACATACCAGACATTATGATTTAAGAGTGCTTCGCTATGTTGAATACATGGGATTTTGATTTAGAACAGGGTACTTTTAGGCCATGTGTATAGCTCAAGCATGCTAAACAAATAGGTTGTTGGAGAACTGAGTTTTATCAAAGTAAGTAAGACCAGACTCGTCTCTTAAACAGAGACTAAATCAAATCAAACCAATGTTAAAACATTTTCATGCCTTGCAACGAAAAGTCTATGAAATTTAAATGCTTGCTGATTATATCAGATTCAGGACAGCAAGGTAAGTAGTGATAGATCAATATGGGTTTTTTATTGGGTTTTTTATCTAGAGGAACAGAGTGGTCAAAATAATGCTGATATAACAATACTCCGGATTAATGAAAGCAAATAAGACAAAATATCTAATTTCACAAAAAAAGTAAAAAATAAAACAAAAAACTAAATGTGTATCATCTATCAGTAGATTTTGGAAATGACAATAAGCGAAATTACCATTTCTATTAATCGCCTGGTTAATAAAACGGTCTATAACTAATCTAAGATATGAATGTTCAAAAATGAAAAAAAAAAAAAATTATCTAATCAGTTTCTCTGTTTCAAATTAAGAGTAAAATTATAAGGGGGATCATTGTCATTTTGGGGATGCCCAACTGTGCAAACAACCCTCCATATAAAATGTCATAATGATTCCAAATGTCTTGAGATATACAGCATGCCAAAAAGTGATGCACTAATCTCCCAAACAACTTAATTCAGAAATGTTCACATAAAGTTATTTTATTTCTATCTACATGAACGGGCACATTGTTACTTTAGAAGAAACAATCCTAAACTCATGAACACAAGCCTAAAGAAACATGTGATGTGTTTGCATACATCTTCTCCATGAGATAGTTGTAACTTGCAAGTGAATTATAAAATCAAGTGAGACCAAACATTTCCATAATGCAAACCGTATTGAACACAAATCAAATGGGAATGAATGGAGAGATTGAGTGGTGTTAGATGAAGCGCCACAGGCCTCCAGCCCTAGCCCTGAGGTGTCCACTACTACGGCACAGGAACCCCAATCGAAGCGCGTGCACCTACATCACTTACTCGAACAAATGAATCAAATTCACGCAAAACGCTACGTGTGACAGACCCTAGTGACGTCACACGCCTCAGTCCAGCAGTGACAGAAGAACCTCAGCTTTCAGACCAACCTACCTAACAGTAGTAGTCGATGAGTTGCTCTGTAGATCTGTTTGTCTTTCTGGAGCTGTTTCTCTATCTTTTTGTTAGCTTCTCGCTGGGCCTTCTCCTCATTTCGCTGGTCCTCAGTTTTACTGTTGCCCAAACAACCCATTTTCCCGAAAACCCAAGAAAAGTTTTGGGGCGGGGGGGAGGTGAATGTACCGTATGAATAAATGATCCAAATTCCTTGATTGGCCTCCGATCAGAACACTTTGATGGAAAACCGGGACATTTATACTTGTATGCACATGACTCCCCTGGATTTAGTTGATACGGGCAGGGGAGCACGGGGAAATATGAAAGCTATGGGTGATATACTAGTATTGGCGAGAATATGTGCTGTTGAAAACACACTAGGCCAGCCCACAGACGGCCGAGTCCTGTCGAGCGATTGCTGCTATAAAATATGAGATTTCTGTGTATGGATGTGCATCCAGCGAAGCCTTCGAAGTTACATGAAGGATCTCGGCTTCCCACGACGGCGATTTAGCAAATTTCCCGTGGCGAATCCATGGTCGGTGTCCCGATATAACGACTGACTCCTATTAAAATCATGAATAGCTCCACAAAACGCGATTCTTTTCGGTTTCTTGCTGTCGAATCCGTTCGCCGATGCAACGACACGGGCAGAACGAGATAGAAAGGGTGGCTACAAATTAAAAAAATAAATATTTCCACCAAAATGACGGCATGTGGATCATTCCGCCCAGCGCCGTGGCCGACATGAACCTTTTAACTCCGTTTCGAAACGACGTTTGTCTGCGAGGAAAAATACGGTGGTGCTGCTGAAAAATTCCCCTCAGATTGACGCTATTTTCCCTCCTGTTCTGCTTATGGTGACTGATCGCTTTTTTTCGGCTTGTCCAAATCAAACGAGGCCCTTCGCCGTCTTCCCCGTTACTGTAATTTGAATTTCTGCTCACATCCGTAGGCTTTGCTTTGACGCGAGCGGCGATCCAAAATGATTCTTACAACCGCAGATGCAAATGTGACCGATTCCGTCGATATTTCACCGGTTATCGCAGTCCGAGTCCGCTGTCAGGCTACGCTTTGTATCCCTCTTGAATTCGGGTGGTAGATCATGTGCATTTGGATACGTGAAGATAAATCCGATACCACAACGATGGATCCCCTACGGACGGAGCGCGTTGAATCCCCAATTGTGGCGAATGAATTCTTTTCGAGGGTGTATTTTAGCGATTATTTCCTTTTCTCAGTGAATTGTACATTGAGATAGAAAGAGCGTTGAAGAGATGGGTGGGGCAAACAGCTCTCATTGAACCCTGAGTACGGGCTAATCACATGACAGCCAGAAAACGTCAGCAAGCGGCGATTCTGCGGAGAAAAGGCGCCCTCTTTGAAGACATGAATCATTCGTGATAAAGTTCGCGATTCACCCGATCCATCTTTGACTACGTACTATTTACAGTTATCGCTGGTTATATGTAGGCAGTGCGATATACTCTTATGTTTAATGGATACGTTTCTGAACCACAGCTTCAACTTTAAAGTGTGTAAATATGCGCATCTTACATAGGACTGGGAACAGAGAACTGTTTACGTTAAAAAAAATGCCGGAGGCGAATAATAATTGTTAATGAATAATGGTTCTTGAACGTGCATTGTACATCCGAGGCGGATGAAACAGTATTTAAATACACTGACCAGTGTAGGTCGATTCCAGAAAGGATGACTCTTATGAGTCGGTTCTTTGTATTGAATCACTAACATACAGCGCGACTATTGAGTTATGATTCCCAAACGAATGACTCGGTTCTTTTTAGTGAATCAAACATTTATAAAATCGCACGCAGGACTTACTGAACGTGTACTAAAACATAAACATAATATGTTTGTTGTAATCAGTGGCATTTTATTTTTCATTTTTGGGGGGTCTGAATTTTTTTTACTATGAAATGTTCATGATTTGGCACTGCTATGCAATACGAGCTGTTCTTTCAACGTAAAAAATGACTAATATTTAATTAGTCAGCATTTAGAAATTACAAAAAGAATGTTTGAATTGAAGTGTTCATCGTTTGCTAAAAATTTGACCATACATAATACTGAGGACATCCTATTTCACTGAATGTTAATTAAAACTCCCCCTTATCAACTTTAAGAATTAACTGAGCCATTGGTGTGAGAGGGCACTTAATTATTAATCACTGCAGTGTAAATTAATGTAATTGCTCATAGGAGCAAAAAAGAGAGAATACGTTAGTTAGGCTAATTTTCTTAATATTGTCCAAACAATTTGAAGGTGTATTTTACAGCCACTGATTTAAGCATAATTGCAACAATATGCAACCAGAAAACCTGTTGCACAAGCAAAGGTGTCCAAACTCATGTTCATTTACATGGATCCAAAATTATTTTAATAAAAATTAGTCTGAGCATAGGCAGTGTATTACTTTTTTGGTGTAAATATTACACATATTCATCAGACATGAAATAAAAGATACACTTGCATATATCTGGCAATAAACCTTATTTATACTTTATAAATAGTTTTGTGTACACCCCATACATTAGGTGTGAATTATAGTCTAGACTAGAGATACAGAGCTGTTTTTTATTATTATTTTTCTTCAGCTAATAAAAGAAAAGACAAGGCACTGACATTTCATTCAAGCTATAGTAACAGCCTAAAGCCAAACATGTATCTGGTGCCTTGATGTGTCAACTTAAGTCATAGATTTTTCAAATATATTTATATTGCTCAAAACAAAGGCTTTAAATAGTGACATGATAACCAGAGAGTAAACCAAAGAATCAATGTGATGTCAACACATGAGATCAACTACTTTATGGCAGTGACCGAATTGGAAAATGATGTTTCATTGAGCTATTTTTCGACACACTGTGGTCTATTTTTGATCCCTTAATCTTTGTTTGGTGTTCGGGAGCAGAGACTAAACAGACTCATTTGGAAAAAAACGTTTTACAGTGAAGTTGTATTAAAAGTTAAAAATCAACACAAAGTTAACTTAACTACACACGCCACCATCTTCAGTTTAAGTTCTTCAGTGGACACCCAATTGAATTCCATTCTGAGACTAAACCAAAGTTACCACCTTTAAATAAGGATGAATGATAAACTGATTATAACTCTTGGGTTTGGGAGATCTATTACCAGAAGGTGGCAGCATTTCTCTAATATTTGATCTCCAGCAGACTTGTTTTTTTGTGGAATACTACACTAAAAAATGATTGTAATTTTAATGGTAAAACACTGTAAAAATGTGACAGCAAAAACCTGTTAATAGGTTTACCTGTTAACAGTAAGTTTCCTTACTATATTCAAAATTGTAATATATCAAACCTTTCATTTGATGTAACTTTACAGTAAAATACTCTTCAATTTAGATTTTGAAAGTGTATAATTTACAGTGAATCTTCTTAGTTTTTTCTAATCAGTTATGCACATTAGGGTTTTATGGTATGTCTAATGTTGTTAAATTAAATGTTTATTGCATTTATAAAGTCTGTTAGCATGATTGTGTTTAGTATTTGTGTGAATTACACTTGTGTATTTACTACCTTGTGGAAAAGCAGCTTGTGATGATCTTTGATTCATCATGTAACTTTCACATCACCATCTATTTATGGTTGTTGTCAGTGTGTTATAAAGGTACAAAACAGATATTAGTATAGGTTGGTATATTAACATTATATCGGTTAATGAAATAAATGTTTTACTGTAAATTTAAGTGAAATCTGTAAAACCAAAAATGTTACTATCATATTTTTTATGGTAAATTTCTGGCAACATGCAGCTGCCAGTTTTTTACCATAAATATCATGTTTTTTTTTTGTTTTTTTTTATAGTTGACATACCAAAATTTAAGCTTTTATTCACATATCAACATTCATCAACTCACACATTAGCTGTGGTAAATGGAAGCTCAACCAATGAGGTTCATTCTCGTGTTACGCACGACGTTTGAGCTTTCGCTAGAACCAATGAGGTTCATTCTTGTTCATTCTCATATTATTGCTTTATATGTGAATAAAAGCTTAAATTAAAAATCCATTTAAGGACTCCAGTAAGGATAGACCAATATAGAGTGGTGCAGGTATGACATCACTTTGTAGGCCAAAACGCGGAAGCGAGTTAGTATTTTCCGGTTTCATCATCCTGAAGTGAAGTCAATGTGTTTTTTTAATGGGATTTTGGTTAAATGGCTGAAATAAGGTCTGTGGTGAACACAAGCTCAAGACACGTTCACATATTATTATATGACATAAAATACATCAGTGTTACCCCACTCGGGATTTTTTAAAGCTGGTTTGCTAACAAGTAGCTAAATGGTACAACAGAGGCGGTCGGGGAGATTAAACGTCATCATAATGAAAAGGAAAGCTCAGTCCGCTTTGCAGGCTCTTTATGCTTATAATTGAGATCTTATAAACTAGACTAACTCAAACGTTCTGGGAAAATGTTTTCGAAAGCTAGTGATGATGACGTTGAAGTCGAGCGACCGTGGTGTAATTCGTTTAGCCTACCTTTAGCTTTTTACTTCTGGCGACTGCATTTAGGCTTTAAAATTCATAATAGTTGTGTTCATCTGTGAAAGTGATTTTGATGGACAAAAAAACATGTAACTGTCATAAACTTTTGTTGATCACAGAGCTTGTTTTTTGTGATAATAAAATCCTATTGGGTTTTTGTTGAGGGAACCAGTGTGATGCTAACTGCTAATTAAAAGTGACGTCATACCTGCACCACTCTATATCAGACAATATTTCTGTGGTCATATTTGCTCTGACATACTTTTCACTATCTATTTTCAAACTGAGGTTAAAATCACATCTGTTAAACACTATGGGTGATCTTCCTTGAAGGAGGTTCGATTGCAACTGTGTCTGTTTTATGTCTTGTTTTCTATTTATTTCTTATATGTATTTTTTTCTTTTCTTTTTTTTCTGTGATTGCACTTTGGGCAAACTGTGTTGCAAACTGTGCTATACAAGAATAAGAAAGAAAGAAAGAAAGAAAGAAAGAAAGAAAGAAAGAAAGAAAGAAAGAAAGAAAGAAAGAAAGAAAGAAAGAAAGAAAGAAACTGAGCTGTGGTGCAACATTAGCAACTTTAATTCTGGCTCCAACAGCTTTGTCAATGGTAGGGATGCACCGATATGAACATTTTGGCCGATACCAGTGAACGATAATTCAAAGCCGATAACCGATATATCGCCTGATAAATCTAAATCCAAAGTTTTATATAATTTTGAGAGCCTGAATACAAAAACAAAAGTCTCACCATTAAAAGCCATGTCCCAAACACAATTATAATCTTAGTTCTCATCTCATGATAATTTTATGTAGCCAATATTAGACTTGCGCTGCACGTGTCGCTCCGAACTGTATTTTCCTGCTATGAAGTGATTTCAATCATATTTCAAGCAATTCAAAACCATCATGGTGAACAGTGCACATCTGACATGGTGATACCGATACCGGTATATGGTGGCTGATATATCGTGCATCCCTACATTCTGCTTTCATTTCAGAGAATTTAATTGTGTAAAATAAATATTTTTCTTTGTCTCATTTGCCAAAATTACTTATTTGTTATTAATTAATTAATTAATTGTATTATGTATTATTCTTGTTTTAATTGCCATAATTAATTTGTATTATGCTTTATTTTGCCTTTATTTTGTATTTATTGTGTAATATTTTGTTCTGTATTGAGTTTGATCCCAAAATGAAATGAACAGAACATGTGCTCGCTGAAAAAGTAGAACGAAAAATGTTTGCTTACTCGGTATTTAACAAAATTCTTACTCATTTTGAAGAAAAAATTAGTAGTGTTTGCAGTGCATTCTGGGTCGCCCAGATGTCTCAATGATGTTCTTGTCCCTCCTTTAATGCTTTATGGGTTTTTTAGCCCGTTTTTTCATTGGACAGTGAGCGGTATAGCACTGTTACACAATGAGGTTTAATACAGTCAAACCTTTAACTCAGGACCCATTTGTGTTATGTCACATTACATAAGACAGTCCCTTTCAAAGAAAGAGGTAATTCTTGGAATTAGTCGCCTTCTCCTTGTCTATTGTTATATTAAGAACAGCATGCCTTCCTCAAGATTTTAAGATCCACTGAGACTGGAGCAAAAACTAGCCGTGATAAAAGTTTCGGCATGCATTACGGACGAGTTCGCTTAATTTAGTTGTTTGTAGCCAGAGGTTAACAGCCACAGACTATTAAAAACTGAATGTGGTATGTGTTGCATGTTTTTTCTATTTCATCCTTCATGAGAGGATGTGATTCTGTTTAAGTGAGTAATAACACCATGCAATCACATAAACTAAGATATTACTCTTGTGGGCTTGCATCTGCGCGCAGTGAGTTGCAGCTTCAACAACAGAGGCAGCAGTCAAAAGCGGCCACATCAAAAGAGTTAAGCTACAACAAATTTCATTGAGGTTGATTCTGCATTAAAACTACAAATTATTATTAAAGCCCAAAAGCAGAAAGAAGGCATTCTATTGACACACTTCATAACCACACTTCACTCAAACACTACCAGCCAAGCACAATAAAACACAAACACACAGATAGTTTTCCAACATTCTAAGGTTGCAACAATCAGCTTTGTATGTGTGTGTCATCTGTTTTTGAACCGAGCGCCCGCATGACTAGAGTATTTTTGTCACAGTGCTTAACAGTTTCTTCGTTTGTGTCGTCGGGCTGCCCTCCTTTTCTTGTGTAACTTGTTAATAAAAAGAAGAACAGCTCTCATAAAGGTAGCGGCATATGAGGCCTTGTGTAATACTACTTTATCATACCATGCATGGCTGCTCTAATGCTGTTTACACCTCCAGTAAGTAAAGCCAAGGGGGGAAATCCAAGAATTCAACGAGTTTGAAAAGGAAAAAAAATAAGGCATTTGATGCTAGGAATTTCTTGGGATTCATAACACACCTTTAAATATAGAATCCACATGTATTATGGGCATAAATACATCGCGTCTTTTGGTTTACAGAAGATATTCGGTGGCACTTGGTTTTTATCCAAAGAGGAAGTTAAGCCACGCGACTACTGCAGAAGTAGGCGGAAGGGGAAAAAATAATAAAATGTATATGCCACAAGAATAGCACTGCAGTTTCAGAAAATAAAATGGTTTTCAGAAAACATTTTCACTTCACCTTTGTACAATTAGAAGTTACAATTAGTAGACTAGAATCAGCAGAATGTCTAGATGTACCAGTATGTTCCGCAAAAAGATTGAGTTTTTTGTCATACTCTAATTGACTCTTGTTACGTATTTTTTACTCTTTGCACACACACACACACACACACACACACACACACACACACACACACACACACACACACACACACCCAAGTAGGGCCAGTTTAGCTGCCACAGATTAGATCTTGACCAGATGTTTTCACTGTTATGACAGTTCATGACAATCACAGAACCAGGTTGAATCCGAGTTAAATTGCTCAGTCCGTATGAAACTCAAAATTACTTGCTCCTGCTCTTTTTGCACTGTATTGAGAAGATTAGAGAATATTCACAATACTGGTCAATTAAAATGCATTATTCAATGAAAATCCATGAGCAGTTTCCACCAGAATACCACAAAACAACAGACACTTTCCATGGACAGAGAAACAAATAGGACCTGAAACTTTAAAACAAGTGGCCAGAGGGTAACACAAATTTTCACACGGTTTGACGCTATTTTTGAACACTTAAAAAAAATTAAAAGAGAGATACCACAAACAAATCCACTTCTAATGCATAAAAGGTTATGGGCAACATTAACTGAAAAGGAATGCATTAATGCAACTTGTGAATTCCACTAAAATAGTAGATTATCTGGATACCTTTAGCATTATTTCGCATTCTATGACTGTGACAAACTAATTCTAACTTCATTCTAATATTGTATTCTAATTAGGATGGATAGTATGAAAATTAGGATGTGTCCAATATTTTAATTTTGCTTAAAAATTCTGGTTATTTGCTTATGTCTTCATAAAACAGGAGACAGAAGGAGCGGGACAAGGAGTAACTTCATAAAACACTTGACTTGGAATAAACTCCACCCACAAGAATTACAGAACTAATTCCTCCACCTATCAAAATCAAAACTACAATTTAGACAACATTATCAACTGGAGATTCAATGTAAATGATGGAATAAAAATAAAAGCTTCACGTTTCAGTTTTTAAAATTTATAAGTACAATCAACTTGAATGTTGAAGTCATTTCAACTTAAATTACATTAAACTGACTTAAATAGGTGAATCTAGTATTTGCATATAAAAAAATTTTTTTAGCCATGATGCCCTGCAAAAATATGTACTTAGTATTAGGCCTAAATGATGAAGAGAGAAAAAAGGAAATGTGACTGAGTAAAGTAAATTTAATATTTGTTACTTTAAAATGCATATGATGCAAAAAATTAAATATCAATCAACAGACACTGTAAAAAAAGAAAGAAAAAAGGTTGCCTTCATTTTTTTAAGTACTACCAACTTAATTTCAACTTAAATTAAATTAAACTGGCTTAAAAATAGTTCAATCTAGTATGTTGCTAATAAAAAAAAGTTGGAAATTGCTTAACTGATCATATAATTTTTTACAGTATATGCAGTAGGTCTATGTCAAAATTATCTAATGGTTTTAGGCTAGTTGTTACAGTGGAGAAGGTCAACTCCCTAAAGTGATTCAGGCCAAAATCCCAACTTTGATGCATTTAAAACTAGTTTTTATTTTGTGCTAATTTTGTTTTAGACACACAAAAATCACGCCACTAATATCGCCAATGCTTATAAAACTACTAGCTGCTACAGTATTCAGGTTGAAATGATGGTTACCACGGTAACGTGTTTTAAGGGGCCAGCCACAAACTTTGCGTTAGCTGCATCATCTTCGGCTTGTGGCTGCTCTTATTTACCTCGACTGCCAGCAGATAAAGTAGTCGCACCATCCCAGAAACTCGTCACTTACCTAATAACAGCAGCCTGTGCGTTTGCTTGTACTCTCTCTTCTCCGCTTTCAGGCTCTTGTCAATGTTTCGACTCCGTTTATTCTCCGCTTTGACCCGCGCCCTCTCCTCCTCTCGCCGCCGTTCCCGGAGCTGCGGGTCACAACTGTCCGAGTGGCCGGACTCGGCATCTATCCCGGGGTTCGCACCGGTCCGTCCGCCGGTGTATGTGATGGTCGAATGTGATAACCTAGATCTGAAGCTGTGACACATCCCCATGGCCAATGCTGGGATCGAACCGTGAGGTGATTACCATCCGAATGGAATAGTCTTGTAGGATAAGAACACCATGATGATGATGATGATGATGATGATGATGATGATGGATATCCAGGTCAGGTGGAGAGAAGGCTCGCTATTCCCTTACAGCCTTATCGCTCAGGCTTTCCAAAGGCGTCAGTTAGCCTCGTCGGATTTTCCCTCAGGTTCTGATATTTATGAGTGGACAGGAGTGAACTTTGACCTGACACGCATAGCGTACTTTTCACTGTTTGTTATTCTTGCTCTACTGTTTCTGGACCCCGCTCCAAGTCCCTCCTTGTCCGCCGGAGCTCTCGCGTGCTGATCTGAGATCAGTTCTCTCTGCCGTAACTTTTGCACAGCGTTACATTTTCACAAGCAGCAGGGGGAGTCACTCACTCCGTGACGTTGTTTAAATATTTGTGGCTTCACAGATTATTTTAAGGGAGATTGAAAAACTTTTTTTAATTATTACATCATATTATAATTGTGATTAAATTCCGTAAACATAGAAATAAATATTTATATAAATTTCTAATAGAACTTACACTTCTTGAGTGAAACCTAGTATTTATTTCAATTATTCCCCCCTGGCGGTAATATTATCTTGGTTTTTTTTTCTTGTTGTATAATGTTGTTGTTCATCGTCAATAAAAAAAAAGGTCACTCAGTGACGTCACGTGGAAAAACGCAATCACAATTTTACGGTTTTGTAAACAATTTATTCCCTTTCTCTATTTATAATTTTACTATATGATTGTTATTATTAACATATATTTTTAATTTTGTTATAATCTATTTTATTGTATTCTATTTTATATTGTTTTATAATGTAAATTGTTATGATACGATAGATAGATAGATAGATAGATAGACAGATAGATAGATAGATAGATAGATAGATAGATAGATAGATAGATAGATAGATAGATAGATAGATAGATAGATAGATTCAAAAAAATCTATAACATAACTCAGTAAACATCCTGTATGTAGAGGGTGCAAAAAATAAGTTGTAATAATAATATCCTGTAGGTAGCGCTATTGTGCACCATCATGCAAGTTCATGAGAAACTTGACAGAAAGCATCATAAATAGAAGCATCATACTCGTTCAGACTAAGTGTGTGTGTGTGTGTGTGTGTGTGTGTGTGTGTGTGTGTGTGTGTGTGTGTGTGTGTGTGTGTGTGTGTGTGTGTGTGTGTGTGTGTGTGTGTGTGTGTGTGTCAGAGTTATACAGAGTATAATGTTTTATTTTCTATATGTTGTGTCATGTTATGAATCCAAAAGTTTAGACAGATGTCACATGTGGAATGAAATAGTCTGAATAAAAGACTGAATATATAAAAGTGAAGCTGACTCTCTTGCCCTTTATCGTTTTGCCTTCTCTCATTCCCCCTCTTGTTGCTCTTTCTGTTTGATTTCCCTTACTAATAAAATGACTTGAAATGATGAAAGAGCTCATTGTAAATACAGATCAGACACAGTTTGTACAAACACCACAGCACTTTGCTTAATAAATGACCGCTCCGGTTTCTTGGAAGGTTGAATAACTCGCACAATAGCGTGCCTTCTGTTCTTAATCTGTCCTACAACATGCCTCATGAATTGACATTATCTACTACAACAGTGCCTTCACTTCACACTTTCCTTTGACTTTGAGTCTTTTGAACAACTAAGTACTTGTGGCTTATCTTAACTTACAGTGAGGAAAATAAGTATTTGAACACCCTGCTATTTTGCAAGTTCTCCCACTTAGAAATCATGGAGGGGTCTGAAATTGTCATCGTAGGTGCATGTCCACTGTGAGAGACATAATCTAAAAAGAATATCCAGAAATCACAGTGTATAATTTTTTAACTATTTATTTGTATGATGTAGCTCCAAATAAATATTTGAACACCTGAGAAAATCAATGTTAATATTTGGTACAGTAGCCTTTGTTTGCAGTTACAGAGGTCAAACGTTTCCTGTAGTTTTTCACCAGGTTTGCACACACTGCAGGAGGGATTTTGGCCCACTCCTCCACACAGATCTTCTCTAGATCAGTCAGGTTTCTGGACTGTCACTGAGAAACACGGAGTTTGAGCTCCCTCCAAAGATTCTCTATTGGGTTTAGGTCTAGGCCACGCCAGAACCTTGATATGCTTCTTACAGAGCCACTCCTTGGTTATCCTGGCTGTGTGCTTCGGGTCATTGTCATGTTTTAAGACCCAGCCTCGACCCATCTTCAGTGCTCTAACTGAGGGAAGGAGGTTGTTCCAAAATCTCGCAATACATGGCCCCAGTCATCCTCTCCTTAATACAGTGCAGTCGCCCTGTCCCACGTGCAGAAAAACACCCCCAAACTATGATGCTACCACCCCCATGCTTCACAGTTGGGATGGTACTCCTCATTCTTCTTCCTCCAAACACTGCGAGTGGAATTATGACCCAAAAGTTCTATTTTGGTCGCATCTGACCACACAACTTTCTCCCATGACTCCTCTGGATCATCCAAATGGTCATTGGCAAACTTAAGACGGGACTTGACATGTGCTGGTTTAAGCAGGGGAACCTTCCGTGCCATGCATGATTTCAAACCATGACGTCTTAGTGTATTACCAACAGTCACCTTGGAAACGGTGGTCCCAGCTCTTTTCAGGTCATTGACCAGCTCCTCCCGTGTAGTTCTGGGCTGAAATCTCACCTTTCTTAGGATCATTGAGACCCCACGAGGTGAGATCTTGCATGGAGCCCCAGTCCGAGGGAGACTGACAGTCATGTTTAGCTTCTTCCATTTTCTAATGATTGCTCCAACGGTGGACCTTTTTTCACCAAGCTGCTTGGCAATTTCCCCATAGCCCTTTCCAGCCTTGTGGAGGTGTACAATTTTGTCTCTAGTGTTTTTGGACAGGTCTTTGGTCTTGGCCATGTTAGTAGTTGGATTCTTACTGATTGTATGGGGTGGACAGGTGTCTTTATGCAGCGAACGACCTCAGACAGGTGCATCTAATTTAGGATAATAAATGGAGTGGAGGTGAACATTTTAAAGGCAGACTAACAGGTCTTTGAGGGTCAGAATTCAAGCTGATAGACAGGTGTTCAAATACTTATTTTCCTCACTGTATATTATTTATGGTTGTTTGAACCTTGACAGTCAAGAATCTTCTTAATGAATGATGTAAAGATGGGTTACTGAGTTCATGTTTAAATGTAGAGGTATACATAAAATAACAAAAAGTTATTGTGAACACTACTTTGTGCACAACAGTGGCATCTGTTGGTAAAATATAAATCTGCATGTTTGCTGGCCTCCAAATTACAATTCCAGACCAACAAGATCATAAAAAATATATACTGTACAGAAATGCCAACTTCAACATATATAAACTGTAACTCTTGTGGCAGGAAAGACTGAGACAATGAGCATGTGGTCTGTCTGTCTCTCTGACGGTCTGTCACTGCATTGCGACTGATAGGGCGTGTAAGAGTCTTATCATAAAAACCAGACAGTGACTGATCGAAGCTCATGATGACAGGACTTTGCATCCTGCATTTTACATATTAAAATGTTTAAACTATCCTTAAATACTTAATAAATAGATAAGTATTTGGTCATTCATAGTGTGTTAAACTTTGACCCTACAACACAGCTGTTGTTCTTCACTGAAAACCAACCGTCTCTTCTGAATCTGCTGGTTTGCTAATTCAGTGTCACAATGACTAGTACGTTATGTGGCATATGGGTGACTCCCTCTTAATGATGTCATCACTGGTACTACACACACAGTGGGCACCTCAGACTCACGGTCAAGGCTATTCCTGCTCTTTCAGCTTGCCTTATTCATCATTATGCGTGAGATTGTTCATCTACAGATCGGACAGTGTGGGAATCAGATCGGCTCTAAGGTGCGATGGCTCAAAATATGTATTTTTGTGTATACTTTTATGATTAGTTAGGGGTTAGGGTTAGGGTTCAATAACTTGATTCAAGTAAGATAATCTGATGCATGCTTAACAGACAATTGAGCATGCATTTCTTTATTATGAGTATTTTTTTGTAGTTTATTTATTAGTTTGTTTTTCTCATACATTTCTTTTTTGTTATTGTAATTTTTTGGAGTTTACTGTCATTTTGAACAGTATTCTGCTAATGGCTAAAATAATATTGCAGCAATAATGGCTTCAGTGTTAAGATATAGATAAAACTTTTTTGTACTACTAAAATGTATTTTTAAACTGAATAAATATTTAAGTTATGATACGTGCGGTCATAGGGTGTTCCCCCTACTGTGGTCTACTGTAAGATAAGAGACAGAGCCTCCTCTGACGGGCTAGGCCTTCTTTATCATAGAAATGGCCTGTGAATTTCAGAGTAATAGATGCAGTAGAATTGTAGTTCCGTGTAAAAACGAAATGGCATCCGGAAGAACAAGTGCAAGTCACTTAAACTCAACACATAAGTCAGTTGTTGAATATCTTGACTTTTTTGTCATTTGAAATCTAAGGTTTCCTTCAGTACTGAAGATATCAGATTGATCAGGTCAAAATGTAATAAATGGGAGAAAATATGATGACTAAATTTCAAGCTAAAAAAATGTTTCAATGTGTTCGCAGTTCTGGGAGGTGATCAGTGAAGAACATGGTATTAACAGTGCAGGAACATATGAGGGCGACATGGACCTTCAGCTGCAGAGGGTCAATGTGTACTTCAATGAAGCACATGGTATGCAGACCTACACATTACCATATTATCTTAAAATATGTCTGTGTCATTGTTTTGTCTGAAGATGCACACCAGTAATGTTTTTTTCCCCCATAAGGCACATTTGTAAAAGCTACTTAAATGCCCTAAAGTCTAATCCTGGCTTAATCTAAGCCCTCTCTGTGAAACCAGGCCTACATGTTTTCTGTTTTTGTTCAGTGTAAAAGTTTTTTTTTAATCAAATGCAATGACATTCATACATTTTTAGCGCATAAATAAATATTATATAACATATTATATGTGTGTAACATTAAGACTAGTATTGGGTTGTATTTGCGGATTTTATTTTGTATTGCATTGCTTTTTTTTGCAATATGGGGCAATGCATCTCGTGTTCATTTAAATGCATTTTTGTTATTACTCTGTAAATGGTGTGTTTTATATTGTAAGAACCATTCTCAGCTGTCTTTATCTGGTGAGTGGGGCAGTCTTGCAGTCGAGGTACGCAGTAACTTCCTATTATAAAATTCTCAGTGACTGAGATGTTTCATTGCCTGTCAGGTGGCAAATATGTTCCAAGAGCATTGTTAGTGGACCTGGAGCCAGGCACTATGGACAGCGTGAGGAGCAGCCACATAGGACAGCTCTTCAGACCGGATAATTTTATACACGGTGAGTCAATAATCATCTACAAAATGACCATCATTTAAGTAACCACATCTTAACTCAAACTCTAAAATCGATTGACAGAAGAGTTGATTCAGGAACATTTTTAACCTGGCAGGCACCATAACGTCATTCCTAAAGCTGTTTTCTCTCTGTAAATATAAAGGCAATTCTGGAGCTGGCAATAACTGGGCCAAAGGTCACTATACTGAGGGTGCAGAACTTGTGGAGCAGGTTGTGGATCGTGTCCGTAATGAAGCGGAGAGCTGCGACTGCTTGCAGGGGTTCCAGTTTGTCCACTCTCTAGGTGGTGGCACAGGTTCGGGAATGGGTACCTTGATTATCAATAAGATCCGAGAGGAGTACCCTGACCGCATCATGAATAGTTTCAGCATAATGCCCTCGCCGAAGGTCTCCGATACTGTAGTGGAGCCGTATAACGCGACCCTATCAGTTCACCAGCTGATTGAGAATACAGATGAGACGTTTTGTATTGATAACGAAGCACTGTATGATATCTGCTTCCGCACTCTCAAGCTCACAACGCCAACTTATGGAGATCTCAACCACCTCGTATCCCTCACCATGAGCGGGGTCACAACCTCCCTCCGCTTCCCAGGTCAACTGAACGCTGACCTTCGGAAGTTGGCCGTCAATATGGTGCCCTTCCCGCGTCTCCATTTCTTCATGCCTGGTTTCGCTCCTCTCACAGCACGAGGTAGCCAACAATATAGTGCCCTAACGGTGCCCGAGCTCACCCAGCAGATGTTCGACGCCCGTAACATGATGACCGCGTGCGACCCACGTCGAGGACGCTATCTGACAGTGGCGGGCATTTTCCGTGGTCGCATGTCCACTAAGGAGGTTGATGAGCAGATGCTCGCCATTCAGCAGAAGAACAGCAATTACTTCGTGGATTGGATCCCTCACAACGTCAAAGTCGTTGTTTGTGATGTCCCGCCACGAGGCCTCAAAATGGCCTCCACATTCATCGGAAACAACACCGCCATCCAGGAGATATTCAAGCGCATAGGGGAGCAGTTTTCACTCATGTTCCGACGCAAGGCCTTCCTGCATTGGTACACGGGGGAGGGCATGGATGAGCTGGAGTTCACAGAGGCGGAGAGCAACATGAATGATCTGGTTTCAGAATACCAGCAATATCAGGATGCCACAGCTGATATGGATTACGACGGAGAAGATGAAGTGACAGAAGAGGAGGGTCTGCCATCAATAGAACACAGCACTCAAGCAGAGATTAAGACTGAGGCGGTCGCTGAAACTTCTGACAGCGAATGAGGCGAGGGCTTTAGTGAATATAGCACGCGTGGATGTGATTGTCAAGAGTGAGATCATACAGTGGCCACAAAAGTATTTAGACACTTAAGATACCCTTAAAATTGATGTTATGAATTACATTGCATTAGATATATGGGCATCTGAACTTCAAATATAATAATCGCAGAGTCCAAAGTGTCATTTTGAACATCTCTTCAACATTTACAACCTATTGACATGTATTTTTGTTTTTATATTTTATGTTATTCAATGACACTGATCCTCAGGTGTTCAAATACTATTTGGAGCTACTGTACATAGCAATCTGTGAAATCTTTCTGATTTCCAGGAGAAAATTATGAATTACACATAAGACTTAGAATAGATTAAAAATTAAAAAATAATTTTGTAATCTTTTAAACATATTTTCAAGCAGATGTACACTACTGTTCAAAGGTTTGGGGTGTTAGGGGTTTACAGTTTAGGACCCAAGGACCAGATGTTTGAAAGAAGACCCGGAGTCAGAATTATAATAAATTGAAGAAAAGTTTTACTGAAGATTGTTTGCAGTTTCATCGGCAGAAGTCAGCTTCAAGACTCACACGGGAGTTCGTAGGCCGCCATCCAGCAGTTATACCCTACAACAAGGTCTAAGCTACGCCCTTGCTTCAGGTTGCAGTTTCTGATTGGCTAAGAAATAGATAAACATAAATTTTCCATACATTCACATTTACATAGACGGAAGCATATCTCCATCGATTATGCAGCTGACACTTGGACCCTGAAGTTAGGCACGTCGTGACCTTCCAGGTCGCAGATTTGGGTTGCTGGGCGCCAACATGTCCAGAACAACGACTCAGTCAATCTCCAATAGTGCCAGTGGTTCCTTAACCTGCAACCAAAAAGACTAACACATACACCGACACACAGCTTTTCTGAGGTTAGATTTGACCAGGCAACTATAAACAGGAGAGACCTCTCAAAACATCAAGATAATGCATTCTTTCTCTCAAGGAGAGCTACACTTTAGTCTAACTGGAAAATAAGGCTTTAACAAAGAAATGGTTCCTTAAACTGATCAGTCAATGAGCGACGGCTCGTGGTACCATCACAGAGAGCCTCAAAATCACTCTTCAGAACATTCTCATTCACGGTGCCATGCTGGTGGAATGATCTGCCCACCCTCATCCGGAATACAGTATCCCTGATAGCATTCAAAAGACAGCTGAAAACTCATCTCTTCCGTGAGCACTTAACATAAAAAAAACTCTCCTTTTCCTTTAAATCCCTGCTTATATGGCTTATGCTACTCCGAGCAATGTCTGAACTTTGTATTTTGAGCTCTTCTTGTGTTGTTTTTGTCTCTTCACGATGACTCGCTTGGTTTAGTCCAAAGTTGTACGTCACTTTGGATAAAAGCATCTGCTAAATGACTGAATGTAAATGTGTAAACTATTGGCTTCAATGACCCCTAACACGGTGAAGACCTTTCTCAAACACAAAACAAGTCCATATTTCATTTCTGGAAGCCGGGCTAAATAAGCAAGCACTGTTGCTGCATTCAGATATCAAATACAGACATTAAAGAATATATGAAAAGAACATTTCAGTAAGCACACTGGTAACTTCTATAACAAAGTAAAATCTCCAGAGAAGTCATTCAACTCATTTGATATTTAGAAGGAAACATATTAATACCTTGATTATAATCACTCATTACATATACATTGAAGCAGCAATGCATTCCAGAATCCTTTTGTAACATTAGAAATGTCCTTTGATCAATTCAGTGCATCCTTATTGAAAAAAAGTATTAATTAACTGAACCCACACTAACAGTAGTCAATAGTATATTGTAAAGCTATATATATATATATATATATACACATACACAAGATGTTGATTGTATTGTCACTGGAGAACACAATACTATTTCTGTATGTTCTGTAATAATGAAAATCTACAGACATTTAAAAGAAAGAAACTTAAAGTTAAAACTGGTTTTCATTTGTGTGGTTTAATACTATATAGAGGCTTAAATTGTTCTGTAATTTTGTTTATATTCAACAGGATATAACATTTCTGTTTTTGTTACTTTTGATCTTCCTTTCATTAAAGCATGTTATTAATATAAAACAATTAAAATTAAAACACAAAATATTTGATGTATCTGCATTGTATTTCACTATTTATAATGCTAAGAACTTATTTTCCTTTTCATTGTCAATTATGTCATGCACACATCAGTTTTCATTTATGAAAGAAAACCCTGTACATATTTTAATAAAATACTATATATGGTAATATCTGGAAATCCTGCTGCTTTTTATCACATCCATAGTTAAACCTGATGTATACTGTAATACCCTCTTTCTATAGCCTGTGAAATATTAATTATATACAATGAGCATTGCTAAGCCAAATCTGTCCACATCTTATGCCGAGAACATTTTACTAAAGCTTTAAATAACTACCACAGCCAAGTGTGGACATTGTCAGTACTACTTACCAATAACAAGCAAAACTGACATGATAAATGTAATGCACACATTTTGTCCAATGCACGCTTGCTCTTTAGACCAAGAACACAGAGTGAAGAACGTTTTAGATTGAGACTCATAATTTATTATCAAAAGAATACAGCTTTTTTCATTCAATCAACATAACTGTGGGTCTTGTTGTAAATCCGACAGAGAATGTATATGGAGAAGTAGGGATCGTAGGATGTAATTGCAACTCCTACAAAAAAAAAAGGAGAAAAGAACATCAATCATAACATATCTTACAAACATGACTAAAAAAGTAGGTCTAAATGGTCAGTTAATGCATCACTTTATACAACAGCAGAACAGTTCAGATAAACACTTGAATTGTTTAAAGGCATAAGGAACTCACATTATGCAGTCTTGATTTTAATGACCTTCACATTGGTTTCAGCGTTTTTGAGCGCCTCGACTCTGATCTGTGGCTTCAGTGCTGCCCGCACGACCCTGGCGCAGATAGCAGAGTACCTGATGTAACTGAAATGACAAAACAAACATTAGGTTATAGAATAGCTAAAAAAATTGCAATTTTGATTCAAATTCAAAATGACACTACTACTACAACAACTACTACTACTACTACTACTACTACTACTACTAATACTACAGTAAAATGCATAGCTGTATAGAGCAAGGCCAAACCTAATTAACAGCAGCTTTATAACTTCACGGACCACAGAGCGTACAGCAATTAAATTAGAAATTAAACAGCTTTTACGTTGTTTAATGTTAATGGTACCTCAGCCCTGCTTGTCTCCAGTAAGCGACCATTTTTCCGTGCAAATGTGTGTCTTTCGTCTTTCAAGCGCTGCTGTGTGATTTCATCAAGGACGAGGACAAGGCCTGTGCGTACACCGGAACTCACGTCATAGGCCAGCGTACAGTGGCATTGGCTGGCAAACATGCCAATCATTTACTCTAACCACGGAGTAGAGTACATTTTAAATTTTTTGTGTAATTATATTTTAATTATAGGTAAATAAAAACTTTGCACAAATGTATATTTAAAAAAAAGTTGCTCCAGGTTTTGTGGCATTTAAAAATGATAAAAATTTATAACAATAACTAATAGCGTGAAAAAGTCCCTTTAAATTCTCGCTCTTTTTCTCTCGTAATACATAACATTTATACAAAATTAAAACGTATTTTGAGGATACATAAAATATTTAAACAATCGTATTTATTGTCTGATAAGTCTACATAAGTTAATCATTTCTATATATTTATTTATTTAAATCAGAAGGGGTTATTTTATATTGTAGGAACGACCCGATTTGACGCATGGTTTTGTTGCAATTTGTTTACGTAAGATTTCATAAAACCCGATTGTTCATACACTTATGACCTATCAAGATTCTATTTAATAATAATAATAATAATAATAATAATAATAATATACATGCTTTAAATACAAATTCATTTACATTAATAAAACCCTACATTATTGTTTAAAATCATGTATAAAATGTAGTAATTTTAGTTAAAAAAAAAACATTTTATGTATATGGAACCTCCCTAGTATTATAAACGTGTAATAGGATTTTTCTTAAAGCATGCCACCACCCATTTGTCAACAACGTGATTTTTTTATTATTAATGCCATAAACCAGAACAATACAATGACACATATTCATTCAAAGTAAAAATAAATAAATAAATAAATAAATAAATAAATAAATAACTAAAGTAAAATATAATAAAATAACACTGTGCAAGAGGGCAAGGACAAAATTATAATAGACAAAAAGAAAAGGGTGCCACTTTATATTGCAACATACCTGCTTAAAATGTTATAAGCTCTAATTGCCTTTTTACTTGTGCAATTACACGAAACAGAACAATAAAGCTTGAAATCATTTTTAAAGTAAGAAAAATTTGGTTTGGAATCAGACCATTTCATTTTATGAATGTGAAACGTTCCTATTAATATTAACAATTGTATGAAGTGTGCCTTATCTTTCTCAATTCCATGATCATTGAAGTTTATTATGTCAAATTCACTCAGGTGCAAAACAACGTTCAATTTAATCAAATGCTCCACCACATCAATCCAAAACATTAAGTACATTTCTAATGTAGTTATTTGAGACTCTTATTTTGTAAAATAGTTAAGAAGGACAGGACGGACAGGACGGAAGACTTGCGATACGCCTGACGTGATGTTCTTGTGACGTGATGATGTCATGCGGCCTGGGTTAGAGAAGAAGGAAGCTGAAAAAATAACAACAAGCCTGTTGAGTCAGTGACAGAAGACACACTGAGCTGAGCAGTCCTGACTAGTAGTCACAAAATCAATCCTTGCTGTCGTCCCGAGTGCAAAATGTCTTTGTTTGGGAAGTTATTTGGTAGCAGTGGAAAAGGGGGTAAATCTCCAAGCCCTCAAGAGGCTATCCAGCGACTGCGAGAGACAGAAGAAATGTTAACCAAGAAACAGGAATTCCTGGAGAAAAAGATCGAACAGGAGCTTGTTACGGCCAAGAGGAACGGAACGAAGAACAAAAGAGGTGAGAGATGAACTGGCTCACCTGGCATAGATTAGCTGGTTAAATCAGGTTAGGTTGGCAGTGTGAAATGAGCTGTGTAGTGTGTATGTGTTTAGCTTTCTGGACATTTATTTTTTATGTTGTGTATTAGATAAATTACTTAACTAAAGAATGTAAACGAGAGCATATAATTAACGGATTAATGAACAGAACTAGTCATTTAGAGCTGACATCGATAAATGGGATATATGTGAACTGGGTTATTTAGGACGATACTTTTCCTTTAATTTGATTAATTCTCTCCATCAGTTCACCTTTGACCTGCCCTGGTATCCATGGTCATGATATTTGACTCAGGGACTTTCCTCCAGAAGAGCTTCAAACAAAAACAAAGGCAATAACATACAAAATTATTAATCAATGTTATTCTGTAAATGCAGCCGTTAGTAGATATGCATACCATATGTTACAAATGTACTTTCTGCAATACATCAGATATTGATTTGCTCTCTCATTTTTGGATTAACTTTAAAATGGACATGACAGAATTTTTTTAAAAAAGCTTTTGAATTTAGAACCTGATCATATTTTACTTTATTTACAAAACCCAAACTTTTATGAAAAACAAAATTACATAATTAATCTTTTAATTATTTTACATTCACAAGTCAAGAATTGCTCAAAACCCCCTCATATATTACCTTCTGTGATAAAATAAGAAAACCATAAATATTCGAAAGATTTTCAAAATGTTATGGCCCACGTTAACTTTGTTTGCTTGATTTGATGTGTTTTTCTGTATTATTATTGTTTTATTGTTTTTTCTCACATTCTCTGAACTGTTAAATATGCTCTGTCCTTTTATTTTCTGATTTGACTGTTACTAGTACTTAGCTAAATACATTTTTATAAAGTGCTAGAAACTGACCGTCTGCTCAACATAAAATCAAAAAGTTGTGATAGATCAATATGCCTTTGCCCTGGTTTCCATTAGTGTCCCTTTCAGACTGTGCAAATGATGTAACACAATCACAAGAAGCAAATTTATAAGGATGTTTTTTTCTGTCCCATCAATACTACCAGGGGAATCCAGAGATAGCTTCATAAATGATTTCAGTACAATGTCAGGGCCACATTACAGAGCCATCTCTGTTGTGAGCCCTGTAACTCAACTCCACATTTAAAGTCCCCCAGAACAGAGGTAATCAATTATTATCCATATCCATTATATAATATCCACATATATATATATATATAAATATATAATAATCAATCTGATTATCCTGCGAGGGCTTCTGGGACACGACAGGTGACGAAGCTGATGTTTATGACTGCTAGGTGTGTGGGACTGATGTGTGGTCATAGTTCACAGTTCCAATGCCTTCATGGAGGAAGTGTTTGTGTCACTGCATTTATCACAGGTCACAGGTGACGTCTTTGGAACGGCAAACCTGATACATTTAGGTCACATTCCATACATTGCACAAAAACAGCTGCTGTTTTCTCTTCTACATGTGAATTGACAACTCAAATCACTGTTTTGTCAATGTTTAGACTTCAAATCTGTTGAAAGTAAAACTGTAGCATGTTTGTGTACTGACTTTTTATGGGTGATTTTCACAAAGAACATGCCATGGTCTGAAAAGTGTGTGTGTGTGTGTGTGTGTGTGTGTGTGTGTGTGTGTGTGTGTGTGTGTGTGTGTGTGTGTGTGTGTGTGTGTGTGTGAGAGAGAGAGAGAGACTACATTCAAATCTATTATCCTAATGTGACCCTGATTTAACTAAATAAATAAATATAGATAATTTAGAGGCAGCTACTACCATGACTTATAAACTGTTATTTTAGTGTCATTGATATACTATTGTACTTTTTGCTCATTAATACATTTGTCATTTTAATGTTTTTTTTTTTTAAAAATACGTCTAAAGTTTTTTTTTATTAATTATTGGTTTTAGTTCAATTGTAGTTTTAGTTGTTTTACTACTTAAGCTAAAAAAAAGTGAAATGGTGCCTTGGCAACTAGTTTTTTTTATATACATATTTTATTTCAGTTAATGTTTATTTTGTTTCAAATAACGCAAGTTTTCATGGTTTTATTTTTAGTTTAGTTAACTATAATAACCCTATTTATAAACTATTTAAAACTGAAACAATATATTTTTTTCAATTTATGGTAATGAGAATGGGTAGTTTTTGCATAATAATTAAAAAAAAGAATGTCACAATACAAATAAATAATCATAATGGTCCTAAAATAGGCTTTATGCTAAATATAATTTCTTTCTTGTCTTCTTTTTTTCTTTCTTGTCCTGGTTATGTTCTTGACAGGCTTTGCAGGATTCACCTTTACAAGAAAAGCACATCTGTACTTGTCATTAATGCATAATTAGGCTGCCAACCACATTCTCACTAGAAAGCAACAGGCCTTTTTCCTCTTTTTTTTTTTGCAGCTCACTCGCCTGATTAAGTTTGGTGAGTGCGCCTCATTTAACCGCACCTGTACTGAGTCCCTAACTCTGCAACACTGCTTCCATGAGAAATCATTTTGAAAACCTCTGCTTATAATTTTAATTTAGTTCTGGGAATCATACACTGTGGACTTAGCATTTCACCTTTTGCTGTAGATTAATTTTTCCGTGCAAGCAGTTTCTTTCTAAAGCATCTTGACAATATTGTGCCCAAATCCCTGGGTTCTGGGTAATACCTGGACTGGCAACCGATAATGCATGAAGCTGAATCGTAATTGAAATAAAGGAGCTTCAAATAAAATCAATAGACCTGTAATTACATACAGTAGTACTCTTTTAAATAAACCCCAGATTTAATGTTATGTAATAATATATTCCATGGGTTTCCCAAATTCTCCATATTTTGTGCTTTAATCTTAACATTTCTTTTCTTCCTTTTTGAAACAGCTGCATTACAGGCACTGAAGCGTAAGAAGCGCTATGAGAAGCAGTTAGCCCAGATTGATGGCACCCTTTCTACCATTGAGTTCCAGCGGGAGGCGCTAGAGAACGCCCACACCAACACTGAGGTCATCAAGAATATGGGCTTTGCTGCCAAGGCCATGAAGGCTGCCCATGACAACATGTGAGGAGTTTCTTTTTCTTTTCTTTTTATCAGCACTTCCCTTCCCTTTCCAGAGGCCTCTCTATTAGCCTCGCTGTGGCAAGGTTTTGGGTTTATCATAAACAAGTTAAATTTACCAATGCAAGCTATTGGGATTATGGTACTTTGAAATGGGATATAGCTAAATGAAATGTTAAAGGAATGGTTCACCCAAAAAGGAAAATTCATTCATTAATTACTCACCCTCATGTTGTTCCAAACCCGTAAGAAGACTTTCATTCATCTTTGGAACACAAATTAAGATATTTTTGATGAAATCTGAGAGCTTTCTGTCCCTCCATTGACAGCAACGCAACTGACACTTTGACCCTTCAAAAAGTACATTAAAAACTAATATATCAATTTAGTCCAAATTTTCTGAAGAGACTTGATCGCTTTATATGACTAACAGATTTAATTTAGGCTTTTATTCACATTCATCAACTTACTCATCCGTTGTGGTAAACAGAAGATCAAGGATGTTCGCTTTGACGTGCGAGAACCAATGAAGTTCATTCTCGTGTTACGCAGCACGTTTGAGCTTCTGCAAGAATCAATGAGGTTCATTCTCGTTTTGGCGGGACAGAATGGAGAGACAGAAAGCTCTCAGATTTCATAAAAAAGATTTTCATTTGTGTTCTGAAGATGAACGCAAGTCTTAGGGGTTTGGAACGACATGAGGGTGAGCAAATTATGACAGAATTTTCATTTTTGGGTGAACTATCCTTTTAAATATTGGCAGGAGATCATAAAGTTAAGTTTATGATTCAGTCTGTTGTCTGTGTACCTTTAGGGACATCGACAAAGTGGACGAACTTATGCAGGACATCACAGAACAGCAGGAGCTGGCACAAGAGATTTCAGACGCAATCTCAAAGCCTGTTGGATTTGGGGAGGAATTTGATGAAGTAAGATTAAAACAAGCAAACTTCTCAATTTTTGGGAAGCACCGTTTACACCTGATATGATAACATTGATAAAAAAAGGTTTTACCTTTTTTTTTTTAACTTTTGATTTGTAGTGTATTTAGTGATGTACATACGCTTAAATCCAATCACAGATGGTCACATTTGAGAGGCATGGAGTACTAGGTATAAATAGATTGTGTGTTGTTTCAGGATGAGCTGTTAGCTGAACTGGAAGAGCTGGAGCAGGAAGAGTTGGATAAGAACCTTCTGGAGATTGGAGACAATGTACCACTGCCAAACGTGCCCTCTACATCCTTACCTTCCAGACCAGGTACTAAACACACTTACGCACACACACACGTACGCTTGTTTCACTATATTAGTAAGGACATTGTATAGACTTCCATTCATTTTCTATCAGATTAATGATATTTTCTATGGCCTAACCCAACCCCTACTCTTAAAGGCAGGCATACACTCTGAGTTCAGACGTTTGCACTCATTGTGATTCAATTAACCTCATCATTTTAACCAAAGCAGCTGGTACACGGCAATTACATCAGCTTTCTTGCTAAACACAGAGACTGGAGCTTTCAATGTTGCTGATATAGCTTTAGAAAAAAAGAGAAAGAAAATAAAAAGATGAGTGTGCAAATGATTTGGTAGAAAGCAGAGAACAACACAGCTATTCCCTACAACAAAAACAACTAGAGAGTGTATTTGTGTGTGTGTCAGTGTATGCGCACGCTGTAGGGTTGCAGCCACTGGGCTATAATTATATTCATAGATCTAGCCTATGTAACGTGGTTGTGTATGATTTGGCAATAGGGGACAGTATATACACTGGTCAAAACTTTACATTGGCTCGTAATTCCTCTCACACAATGTGAGCCGCGAACATAAGAGCATCAATGATTTCCACACGATTTTTCCCGAGAGAAAATAATCTCCTGCGCGCTCGTAAGCGCTTAAACCTACCCACCACAGAAACGTGCAAAACTCTACATTTAAATAAAATATTGTGTGTCGACAGTGTGTCATGCTGCGTATGAGACTGTTAGGGAGAAATGTTTAATTGTAATTGATCATAAATTAAAAAATAGTAACTTATTTGAAAAGAGTAACTGGTATTATGTTTTTTTTTTTTTTTTACTTCACTTGTTACAAATTTTTCTATCACTTAAATCGTGTTGTAACAACATTTAGTTTTACATTAAATTTGCTCAAATTATATATAGGGAATTTTAATAATTAATCATGAATATGATTAATATATTGCATATTACAGTTAAATTATCGAAGTTGAAAATAGATTGATTGTACACACGAATGATCAATCACAACGAATTATAATTCCTCATTCATATGTCAATGGTCCACTTTCAGATCGATTATATGAGATAACCTTTAATGGAGTTAATTTAGCTATCGAACTGTTTGTCCAGCAAACGGCCGTAATATTAACTTATCAACTTCTCAACAAAGTTATCCCTTCTTATAAACTCCAAGAAATATCAATTTTCTGGCCGTGAACATTAATTTTCCTGTGTTTATAAAATTAGACTACGCAACGTAGTCAATAATGAAAGCTTTGTAGCTAGGGTCGAGATCTCATTGACTTTGTAAAATGAGCATTTTAGACAGAAGGCAATCAAGAATATAATGGTTTTAATAGTTGGACTAATAATACATCGAACTACAATTCACACAGAATATATGTATATACACCCGAAACAAACAAAACGAAAAACATTACAAACACGAATTAAAATAAATGAGAGAGGAAGATAAAAATGGGAGAGAGAGTTAGAGAGTTAGAGAGTTAGAGAGTTAGAGAGTTAGAGAGTTAGAGAGTTAGAGAGTTAGAGAGTTAGAGAGTTAGAGAGTTAGAGAGTTAGAGAGTTAGAGAGTTAGAGAGTTAGAGAGTTAGAGAGAGAGAGAGATCCGTAGAATCACAGTTTGGCAAAATTCACCTGGACATTTAAACCTTTAAGAGACAACACGGAAAAACAGTCTTAATGCTCTAAAATCTTGGTAACTCAAATATACTTGCATATAGTTCTCATGTGTCTGAGCCCTGCGGCGTGTGTGAGCTGCTGGTCTTTATGTGTTCCGTTGGAGCGTCACGTGGTTTGCTGCGGTCTGGAGCGCGCAGTTTCAAAGAAGGCTTAAAGGTCTTTGACGTTAATTACCAAATAAATAATTCAGACTAAGTTCATTTCTGGGGAAATGAACAAAGGAAAAACAAACTTAAGCAAAAGAAAAGAAGAGGAAAGATCCCCCAGGGCGGGGGATCAAGAGTATGATCGTTACATCGGATCGAAGGAGAGGGAAGAGTCCAGACCAAAGTCGAAGCTCCCTCGAAGAAGGGAGTTCCCCCTAAGATGCAGTTCTCAGGATGCAGTTCTTTCTCCTCCCTTCCTTACTTCTCACTACTAAAGATGAGGTGCTTGGTGGTCTTCTTTAAAGACACTTCTGTTTACGCCTCCTCTGGCGTGAATGCACCAATCAGCTGGGAGGAAAGTGTGCGGATAAGTGTTCCTTTGTTCCCTCGAGATCGACTTTGCATGTTTCATGACCGTGATCTAAAAATGCGTTCAATTTTACTCCAGAGATGATAAAACATAGTAACATACATTTTACGGTTTGCACCCATATATATATGGTTTGGTCAGATCAAGAGGATTCTAAAGGTGTGAAGAACGACATACAAACATTATAGGAAAACACAGTTACATTAAAAATGCATCTAAAAGCACCTCTGTTCATTTAGAATTATAATACGATCACATCTAACCCCAATGGAACATGGGCAAACATAAAAACATATCGAATATATCATAGTACAAGTCTCTCAATTGAGGAGATTGGAGAAAAGTTCTTGTGTGTGTGTGTGTGTGTACTGTGGACGTGGCTGGGTCATTCAGCTGTGAAGATGTGGTGAACTTTTGCTCACCCCCCTCCCGGGCAATGATATGTGTGTGCGTATTCTTTGAATTGATGAGTTTTAAGTCTGGATTACAATGACCAGTGTGGTTCATTACACAAGGTTGTCTGTGTTTGTGAGGTGTCCTGAAGAGGGGACACCACGGGATCTCCGGCCAGAGAGGCGCTCCTGTTGGGTCACATGTGGTAAGACAGAGGACCCTGTGATTACTTAACAGCGAAAAACGCCGCGGGGGCACTTCTGGCATCAGTAATTTAATTAAGTCCAAGAACCATTTGCTGGTGTGTGAATCGGTAACTTAAAAATTCCCATGACATCTGTTTTTGTCACAATCTGAAGAATGGAGGAGTGTTTACTTAATTAGAATTTTAGTTGATTAAAACCACATGATTGCGCTGATCATCTGATTATTGCTACAGTGTCAAATAATTTCTGGCACTGCAAATTGTTCCTTTAGACTCCTGCAAATGTATTTACAATGGACCTGTATTAAATCCAGTATTTGAATGTCTTTTTGTGCTTGCAGCAAAGAAGAAAGAAGAAGAGGATGAGGATGACATGAAAGACCTGGAGGCATGGGCTGCCAATTAATGCTTGTTCTGCTCCGCCGAAACCCATACACACTATACAAGGCATAAACCTCACTCCAATACCAGTTACTAAAGGACCTGGAAGGACTCTTCAGTATGTAACAGTATGTTGTCTTTGTGTCCAAAGTAGGTTAATATATAAACACACACGAGAGGAAAACAAAAACATTAATGCAATTGCTCAAAAAAAAGAACAAATCTCCACCAGGCTTACAGTCGACACACTAATCTAAGCAAGTCTAAGATTTCTCCTCGTTTCTCCTCATCTCTGGACTGTTCTGACATGAAAAAGGCTTGTTGTAGATCAGTGTTTGTGTCCTTTACCTGTACTCATATATTTTCAATCAGACTTCAGACCTCCGCTTGCTCCAAGAAACCAATACACACGGACACCCTTTGCACGCAGGGGACGATGTCTGTAATGTTTTACGTCATGTTTTTTGGAGAGAACGTGGTATGTTACGAGTTTATTTCACTAAAAAACTCATTGTTCACATGCACGCATTCAAGTTCTGTTAAAGGAACTGTAAGCCCTCTTTGATTCTGTGCATCGAGCATTTTGGATATTGATGCAAGTGTAGGTGCTTCCCACGTACAAGAACCGTACTGCCCACGGGACGTCCTAATCAGGCTTTATGACTACAAGACTTGGTCTCCATTTTGGGGCTGAGGTGAGCATGAAGCTGTTGCGATCCTCCTCTTGAACATGCATCAAGTTTGAGTGGTGAGAGGCTTCTACTGTACATAGCATCTCTCTTTAATGGCATGATGGTTTACGGTCTCCTGTCAGCATGGGATTCCTATATTGAATAGGTGTCTTCACTCAAAAATCATGTTCTGTATTTGAGATAATTCAGAAATACTGGCTTGTGACTCCAAGATATCTTTACACTTCAAGTGGTTTATTGAAATGGATGTTGTATTAGGGGGAAAAACGACTTGGCTTGTTGTAGATTTTTGACGTTTGTCTTATTTTTGAGGTGTGAATGCATTCAAACGAATTTCTACCGGAACAGACAGCACAGATTAATGTAATATCATGCTATATTTTACAAAGTGCACTATTATGATGTTCTGGTACAATGTTTTTTTTTTTTTTTTCTCTCCTGAGAATCTATAAAAAAAAAACATTTATTTATCAGACTCTGAAGGTTTCATTGACATTGTTTATTGTTTGTTTGTCTTTATGGCACTCGTTTATTGTCCTTCTCGGCCTTTCAACCTTACACCTACATTAAAGTTTTGCCAAATTAACACATCTCTGGATTTTTATTTGCCCATTAGATGTTCGTTTTCATTATTTTCGTGCATTTCAAAGCATCACTGTTCAGCTTGAAAACATGTTTTTGACTATTGAATATTGAAAATGTATTAGTAGAAATAGTATCTCCAGACAAGATGCCTGAGAGTATGTCTTTTTTATTTTAAAATACCCACTGTTCTGTTACATGCATACAGTCAGAAATCTTTTAGAGACAATAATGGAATATAATATATGATGGTACTTTTCTGTTTCTTTCTTGCATTGGAAAGTAAAATGAAGATTTTGAAGCAATTCATTTTCGTTTACCTTGCATTAGTCTGTAGTAATGGAAACTGATTTGCACAGGATGTGAAAGACAAGCTTTTAATACATTTGAAAGTTTTCATTATATTGCAGGTGCTGGATTTGTCATTGTTATATCACTATCATTATAATCTAATTTATTGTTATTAAAATATTTTTACTTAGTTTTCTAGTACTGCTACATGACTTCAGCACAGTAAGAACACATATATGAAAAGGTTCATCCATATGCAATATGGATTAAAGTTTTGGGTCAGTAAGATTTTGTAAAGAAATTAATACTTTTATTCAGCAAGGACACATTAAAATCAATAAAAAGTGACAGTAAAGACATTTATAATTTTGGATGGATTTCTATTCATCAAAGAGTCCTGAAACAAATCCATCATGGCTTACACAAAAACATTAAGCAGCATAACTGTTTTTAACATTGATAATGAGCAGCATATCAGCATATTAGAATGATTTCTGAAGGATCATGTGACACTGAAGATTAAGAAAATTCATTCAGCTTTGCCATCACAGGAGTAAATTAAATATGAATATAAATCAAAATTAAAAAAAATAAAATGTTACATAAATTAAAAATATATTGCAAGAGAAAACAGTTATTTTAGAAAATAATAGTTCACATTACTTTTACAGTATTTTGAGTAAATGCAGCCTCAAAAGCACTAAAACATTTTACCAATCCCAGACTTTTCAAACAGTAGTTGAAGTAATAATCTACCTCAACATTTAAATTCAGATCAGTCAGTTACATTTAATAATTTTATGATCGACAGGGTGTTCTGTAAAACAGTCAGTGATATGTAAATCTTTAGCCTTTCATGCTTAATTTCTTCACACAAACCCACAAACCAGACCATTTTCAGATATGTGGATAAACATCGGGCATATTTTCAGGGCTCACCGAATGGACTTTATACAGGGGGCCCGAGTGTCATCCAAAAGTTCAACTCTGTTCTGCTGAAAATGTTCATGATGTCTCTAGTTTACCGGGATTATACTGGGGGGGAGGGGAAATCCCTCATTCATTTGCTCATTCCATATAGATTTGTAGAGAATGTAAAGCAACTCCAACTGGCTTTTTTTTAACAGATTCTGCCTTTAAAACATTTTAAACTGCCCAAAGCCCTAAATGCTTTCTTCCCACAAGCTCAGATCCCACTGTTAAATTTTAGTAAAAGACCCAAAGCCAGTTGAAACTTGTTGTACTTGTATATTATTCAAGACCTCTCCACATTCCAAATGATATTACACAGCCTAAACCACCGTGGATTCTTATAGGCTACCGTAGGGCCACATAAACACGCCCACCATCGTTTATTCAGAACGACAAGGCGTGACATTTTTCAGCCAATGAGAAAAGACATGCAGCCTGATCTCATGAATATTACAACACCGGTTTGTACACACTTATAATCAAGTTCACATAACAGCTACCTCCTTCTGCACTTACTCTGCTCCACAGCCGGGCTCTAGACCAACTAATCTCAGGCTTACCTAACGACAGTACATCAAAATGTCAGAGAAGCTTCCATTCAAAGTTGGTTAGTATAAGTTTATTTGATTTTTGACTTTACATCCGGCGTAATGCTGTTCTGCACAAAGGCGTGCAATTATTATATTTTTTAGCGCCAATGCTAATTAGCTGACTCCATGCTGGTGATTTCTACTAAGCTCTGTAATAGCCTCTCGATAAAGCATACGAATCTTTGCAAAAGGGCATTGGGTTGTATTTTTCACCCAGCATGAATTGTTGCAAATCTTTAGTAACGTTAGCTAGTAACTTACTTGTACAATATAACACATGGCAGTGGACGCGTCATAGTCAGCGCTGCCTTGCACAAGACGCTCAATTGCAAACCCGCCCCCTTAAAATCGCTGTTCTTGCACTAAATATGTCTAGTTTATTACCGTAGACATTTATGGTTACTCGCAAAGTATTATATACGATTTTATATCTAACACCTGTCAAACAAGCTAGCGTGGTTCCATTCGGAAGACGTGAAGAAGAACATTTGGAAGTTGTAGTTTTTTGTGTGCTCTGGAAGAGATCCTTTGTACGAGAACTGCTTCTCTGCCGAACTACATTTCCCACAATGCAGTGGTCATACGCGCCGCCACTTTTCATTGAACGTACTCATTCATTTTTTTGAATCGGTTCTATTGAACAGGTCGTTTCGTGGAGTCTGTTCATAAAACTGTTTGGCTGCTCTTACGTCATCATTTGGACTCTGACACTCCGTTATTGCACATTTAATGCTTTAAACCTTTTGAAATATAGTAAAATATTGCTGTTTATTACGGGTTTTTGGTTTAGTTGTTTTATTTACAGGTAATAATAATTGTATGTCTCCCATTTCTGTTTGTTGTAGACCATCGAACATACTAGTCATTTAGAGCCTAAAATGATTTGTATGTAAATTAAACAATATTACATTTAATTTACAAGTTGATTAATTTATCAACTGGGTAAAAAGTGTTTGCTCTATTTCATAAAATTATGTTTATTAAACTAGCTATTTGATTGCATGTGAATATAAAACAGTCGATTAATTGAGAAGGGACAGCTCAAAAGAATGATTCGTCTACTTGTCGGACATTGATGGCGATTCAGAGTTAACCGGTTCGTGATTAACCAAAAATGAATGGTATGCGCTAAAACGGTGCACTTCAATTTAGGGCTAATTAAACACATTAAGTTAATAACTTAACAGTTGTTTCTGCGTCTCGTTTAGACACACGTCAACACAGAGACTGGACTTGGCACCTGTCTGTCCCTCAGGCATTTGCAGCGTCTGTTGTTGTGTTTTTCAGCAAACCTCTCTGATGTTCTCACTGAGATAAGGCAGAAGTAATTCAATAGTAAATCCAGCCGGACTTTGCTCCATGGTCTTGAACGTTCAGAGTTCAGTTTTTCAAAATCAGTGAATGAAATGTAAAAGTTTGACTTTTACTGCCAGCACCAGTACTGCAGTCTTGCCTTATTTATTCATTGCCTATTCTGAAGGTGTTTTTACAGAGTTCCCATGGTCAATAAAAATGGAAACCGGTATAGGAAAATGCTGGGAATTAATAGTTTTAAGTAATGGAAATTCCTATTCCTAAAACAACATGTATTTCAAATACTTTGAATTGTTCCTTAGGTCTTTTTATAGGTTTCTGGTTGCAGTTAAAAATGTCCTTTCTGATCAAATGCCATTTTCTTTTTTAATTAAACATTTGTTCGACACCTGAATATTAAGGCAGGCGTGTTTTCTTATGTTATTTAGCTGCTGTGGTAGGAACACTGGAAGTAAAATTAAAGTGAGAATCTCTTTTTGGGTAACCTCATGGTTAAGTGTGCACATGAAACCAAGCACCATCTTCTCCTTAACCACGTTAGGCATGCGGTTTTGGGTGTCATCTGTTGAATTCCTCTTCTAGATGTCCAAATATGAGACTGACATTTCAAAGACCTCTTTAACTTGCATGTTGTAATGGACAGAAATGTCTATTATGATTTTTTTTGTTGCTCACTGTATACACAATCTGTACTGGTTTGCCTATTGAATCATTCTTTCCATTTCCTCGATGTAACATTCGTTGTCATATTCTGTGTCCAGCTGATATCAGCCTGGCTGAGTGGGGACGTAAAGCCATAGACATAGCTGAGAATGAGATGCCAGGTCTGATGAAGATGAGGGAGCTCTACAGCCAGACGAAACCCCTGAAAGGTGCTCGCATCGCAGGCTGTCTGCACATGACTCTACAGACCGCGGTGCTCATTGAAACCCTGACCGCCCTGGGAGCTGAGGTGAGGGGAAGCAAATGCAAAAACATTAAAGAAATAGTTATACCCAGAAAGGAAAAATCTGGTATTATTGACCCACGCTCATTCCAAACTCACTATATTTGCGTTAAAAAGTGGCATGTCGGTCGCACCAGGTTTGGTGGCATTTGATTATAAACAATCTTTGTATCGGAAATTACTATACTAACTTTCTTAACTTTCATTAAATTATCAATCGCTGAAAGGATCTGTATTTATTTATTCAAAACAAATGAATACTTTTATTTAGCAAGAATGCATACAATTTTAAATTTGACATTTGTAATGTTACAAATAGGGCTGGGTACCGAGTTCGGTACTTTTTAGGTACCTGTGTGTGTCAATGCAATCTTTGCATTGACTTTGTATGTAATCTACTCGCGCAAATAATTAAATTCGCGTTCGGTGTAAACACACCATTAGTAAACACTTGTTTATTAATAAACAATTAAAATATCTCCTTGCTATTATTTCACGACACATTCATAATTATTAGGCTACTTTTGCCGGTACTTTGCGGCAAGCTTCATGTGTGCTGAGCGCGAGGCATATATCCCGCCCCCCCAGTATTCTATATTTAATTTAATTCACATTTATTTGTATAGCATTTTTCACATTACACATCGTTTCAAAGCAGCTTTACAGAAAATGCATGTCTAAATTACAATTTAGAGTGATTTGTTATCAGAGGTAACAGTGTAATGCATTTCAATTAATTTTCATTCAGTTTCACTGCTAAACAATGCATTAAGTTAAGGCAGAAACAATGAGCTCATTGAAGTAAAGAATACATGTTGTCAAATGACTAGGAAACGTAGAAAACTTTAGCATTGGTGCTTTTTTACATACTCAAAATATGAGTGTAAAAAAGTCAACAAACTGAAAAAATAAAAATTAGGTTATGTTAAAACTGGTTACATAAAATTGGTATAAAAAAAAGTATCGTTCAGGAACCGGTATCGAAGTCAAGGTATCGGTATCGAACATTTTGTTACGATACCCAGCCCTAGTAACAAAAGATTTCTACTTTTATTTTAACTTTCTTTTATTCATCAAAGAATCCTGTCAAAAATGTAAAAACAGTTATTTTTAATTGTAATAATATTTCACAATATTACTATTTTTACTGTATTTTTGAATAAAAAGATGCAGCCTTGGTGAGCATAAGGCTTCTTAAAATAATAATAATTGTACCGACCCTGTGTACCATGCTATTCTTTGAAATGTAAATTCCATGGTATATAAATAAGTTGTTTCCTATTGTTACTATATGATTCAATCACATTGCCATAGTATTTTGTTTTGGAAAGGGACAGTACAGTTTCTTCACCCATTTTTCCTACTCATACATGCAGTCTGACTGAAGTGAATCCCTCCTCTTATCTCTTATTTCCTTCGTCAAACTGGAGTTTCCCAGCCCAAGGCCATAATTTATCAAAAAAAAGTTATGGAACAATGTATAAAGTCTATTTAAGTCACATGATCTCATTCCTTCTTGATGTCTGTCTGATGCAGGTCCAGTGGTCCAGCTGTAACATCTTCTCGACCCAGGATCACGCAGCGTCAGCCATTGCCAAAACTGGCGTTCCAGGTAACAGGTGTTGATGTGCTGCACTGTCGGTCTGTTCCATAACCACGGCTCTGGCGTAATCCTGCCGACTGTTTGCTCTAAAGCTGCGCAATCAAATGTAGATGAGAGGAACGCAGGGTTTAGAGACACATCTGGCTTAAAGCATGTGCTCCATAGCAGAGTAAAACCTAGAATCAGCACAAATAAGTTTAATCATTAGATTTCACAACATTTTTTAAGGACTAACATGCAAGAGTGGGCAGGCAAAGACCGCTTTATCAACTTCATTACAGCTTTCAGGCCACAAAAGACTTTTCCCAAGCAGTTTTAAGCACTGAAAACTTCAAAGGGATTCAAACTGAATGATTTTTAGGGTGAAAGATGACAAAACTTCTTTAGAAGATTGCGCAATGTCTGACTAACAACATCAGATGGATTTTATCCCATGCTTTTCCAGTTTCCAGCTCTTGAGTCTTTTCTTAGGCAACAGCTTCAATACTTCAATAAGCATAAAAATGCACATGCATTATATTATAATAAAAACACATGCATATTGGGTGAAATAGTCACTCTTTGCACTACTTTTCAGTATATATTGAATTCTAAATATCTATCAACATTTCTCTCTCTTTGTCTGCTTTCTTGGATGGATTTTTTTTCCACTGATCACTGCGTTACGAGATTGCCTTCTCCACAAAGGATAAGCCTAAAGGCAGGCTTTAAGAAGGTATTTTAGTAGGCAGCATAATTACGCTGACAACCTTTTGCAACTGCTCTTGTGTCAGGAGCTTGACTGATGGATTAAAATGCTGCTGACTAGCTCGCTAGTTGTGGAACAGCCGATTAATACTAGTTAAGGCCTGCGTATCTTGTCATCTAATGTGTGTGTGTGTTGTTTGTGCTTATATGTAGTGTATGCCTGGAAGGGAGAGACTGATGAAGAGTATGTGTGGTGCATAGAGCAGACGATCTACTTCAAGGATGGTCAGCCTCTTAACATGATCCTGGATGACGGTGGAGACTTGACCAACATGGTGCACCAGAAATACCCCAAACTGCTTGCAGGTATATAACATTGTCTGCTTTCTGTTCTGTCATCATCCACTCATCACGTGTCTACTCATCTTGAACAGCCAGGAAAGAGTCATTTAGACTACTCGTATAGTACTTCATTACTCCATTGTCTGGATTTCCATTGCTTTTAATAACAGTACTTCTGGTCTACTGATGTTTATCATACAGTTTCACTGTACTGCTGTTTTATGGCCACTAGATGGCAGGCTAATCCATGATCAAGCCGTTCCTTTCTTTGCTCCAGTTGAAGGTTTCTTTCTTTGCTGGGTCGTCACAAATATAAACCTTAGAATATTAGCATTCCTGGAAAATTTAAAAGCATTACGATGCTTAGGAAAGGAGAAGTTGCCAACAGAATCTTGTTTTATTGATAGTGTGGAGGTGACATGGTGTTAGTTTTATTCTATAAATGTCAAATTTGATAGGCTACTCTTTCACCTCTATCCTTTAGTAGGGTTAAGCATCTGGGCTGGTAACACAAAGGTCAGCTCTCTGATTCTAGGTAGAGGCCAGTGAACTTAACCTAATTCTCTAAAGTAGGTCACTCTTTTATTCCCCCAGTTAGTGAACTGTGAATAATAGCATTGGATATAAAACTCGTGCCAAATATTGCATACCTCTATCAAACAAGGGTCTGTTTAAAAAGATATTTTATAATGTTGCTGTTTATTAAACTTTCTATTCATCAAAAAATTTTGTAAAAAATGTATCACGGTTTCCATAAAAATATTAAGCAGCACAACTGTTTTCAACATTGATAATAGTAATAAATGTTAAATGATGGATGTCAACCGCCGTAAAATTGCAAGAGGCAGTAAAAAATGTTTCTTAAGCTGTAAATCATCATATTAGATTGATTTCTGAATGGAATAATGATCCTGAAATTTCAGCCTTGTATCGCAGGAATAAACTACATTTTTAAATGTATTCAAATAGAAAAGTTATTTTAAGTTGTAATGATATTTCACAATATTGCTGTTTTTACTGTATTTTTGGTCAAATAAATGTAGTCTTTGTGGAAAAAAAGGTCTATTAACAATCCAAGTCTAATTTTAGCATGTCTGGAATTCTGTATTGACCAATCAAAATTCAGGATGATCTGTTTTATAGTTAACAGTAACAATAACATAATGTTAACGGTATGTTAATTCGTGATAATGTTTTCCATTGTATATGTACAGGAAACAGCACAGGTCATTGTCTCTCTCAGCATCAAACACACTTGAATAATAGCCAGTCTCTCTGTGAAACGGCACAAAATAAAATTAAGACCTGCTGTGATTTTGCTCCTCGTATTTTCGTTTCGGGTGGCTTCATGCCCGAAATGCTTCCACATTTAAAGTTAAGATAATACTTTTGGCTTCTTCTGAGCAATATACATTTTCTACTGAGGCTCTAAAGTTGTCAGAAGGGTTTATGACAGTCACTTATCTTTTCTTAAGTAGATGGCTGAAATGTCTTGGATTTGATTTGGCCTCATCAGTTACACCAGTGAAGGTCAAGCTAACCTTCACAAAAATAAAATTGATCGGCCTACCAGTTATTCCAACATTCCTTCCAAACACATGCACTTAGTTTGATATTCTGGGTCTTTAACTTTTACGAAATAATTCTTCTTGGTTAATCCCTCAGGAATCAAGGGCATCTCTGAGGAGACCACAACAGGAGTTCATAACCTCTACAAGATGTTGAAGAAGGGAGAACTTAAAGTTACCGCCATTAATGTCAATGACTCTGTGACTAAGGTAACCTTTTATAACCAACATATAATAACAGTGCATGGTTTTATCCTGTTATTACCCGTGGTCATTTGATGTTTTGTTTGTTCACACAAATTGCACTTTGTGCATGATTATAATATTATGACAGTTATTTGGGAATGACCCCCCCCCCCCTCCCCTCCCCTCCCTTTAGAGTAAGTTTGACAACCTGTACGGCTGCCGTGAGTCTTTGATTGACGGCATCAAGAGGGCCACAGATGTGATGATTGCCGGTAAGGTGGCAGTGGTGGCCGGGTACGGTGACGTCGGTAAGGGCTGTGTTCAGGCCCTACGAGGGTTCGGTGCCAGAGTCATTGTCACAGAAATCGATCCCATCAACGCTCTGCAGGCAGCTATGGAGGGTATGGATTATTTATGTGTTCCTTTCCTTCCTGTTTAAACACCTTTCTTCGAGTGATAAGTGAAGTGAAGTTTTATCTGTGTTTGTCTTTTTTCTTCTTCTTTCTTTCTTTGGCATGCAGTGAAAAGTGAACAATTGCAAATAGTCGATTCCATGAATACAATGCAAATCTATCAAATTTAGCATTTTTTTGCGATCCTCATAAATAATTTCTATTTTTTAAAGGTCTAAATTTTTGTTATTATTATTAGCTAGTTGAATTATCCCTAATTTATTAAGTTGTAATGAATGCATTATTTCCAGGAGGATACAGATGCCAGTGTGTGGTCTATGTGAAACAGCAAAAGTGAACCTTTCTCACCTGCTTTCCAACAAAAAGCAATTAAGAACTATATATGAATTACAAAAATAAAAAAGTACTATTAAAAGGTTATTAAAAGCACAGTATACCACAAAATAACTCAATCCGGTACTGACTGATGTCAGTCTATTGCCCACCCTGTGTGATCATGTTATCAAAGCTAGATAGTACATCGTTAGACTAGCCTAGCAAGCAATCTAATAGCCTAATAATAAAAAAAAAACTTTATTATTATTAATATTGCAGATTTGTGAAGGCTGGGTACTGCCCTCAATATCCCTCAAAGTCTTAAAAAAAGTCATAGGTTGTTTTAAAAGTAAATTTTTTTTTTTTTAATTTGGTAAGAGACCCAAAGAGCCCATCATGACCAACTATATTCTTAAACCATGTATGTATTAAAACTGCATTTTGAAGGTTGCTGTAACCGCATGCCAGGCTAGTTTAAAGGTGATGATACACAGGGCAACTTTTTGAGCAATGTTGCTGGGCAATCTTGCCGAGCGATTGTTGCTTGGGCACTTACCTATTGAAAATGTGCAATACATTTCTATCTGGATAATTTAGATCGGTCGTGGGCCCTGTGTCTAATCTGGTTGCCCGTTGACGGCCCAGCAACATTGCTTAAAAAGTTGCCCTGTGTATCATCACCTTAAGAATATTTGACTTTTTATTGGCTACCTTGTGGGTCATTCGGCTCTCGTTACGCAGGCTATGAGGTGACCACCATGGATGAGGCCTGCAAAGAAGGAAACATCTTTGTGACCACCACTGGCTGTGAGGACATCCTCCTTGGCAGGTTTGTACAACATTAATCAAACGTGCACCAACTAACAGATGTTCAGCTAGAATATGTGCTGTACAGTATTTCTGTATTATGTGTGTCCCCTCGAGAACTGAGAATTCTTTTTCTGATTCCAATTCCAGTTTCGTAATCACACTGTCATTTTAAGATGGATCAACTGGATAATGTTTAAAGAACAGTTCTTGTAATTTCAGCAGCCTTTTGCCCAATGATGAGATCATTATTTAATTTTTTTTTTTTTTTCATTACAAAAATAAATCAAAAACAATTTATTATACAACAGTTTATTACCATAGACTGCAAAAAAATAGTTATTACCCAATCAAATTTATTGCACCTAGCAACATCAATGTCCAACATACTGTGGACTTAGTTTCTCAGTATTGCAAAAATTGTGGTTTATTGTGGACAAATCACCTGTGTATTTTATTTCAAAGGAAACATTCTTTGTAATAACCCTGAAACAACTTCCTTTTTCTTGTGATGTCACTTAGGCACCCTGGCTGTTGGACGTTAGCTAATAGCCAATTGACCGTTCGCAAAGACCCGCCCCCTTTAGTTACTGTTGCTATGTCCGACAAGCCGCGCCGCTCTCACGCCCCACCATGTTCTCGCGCAGTGAAAAATACATCACGGAGCAGAGAGGACACTGATAACAGGCTGCAGACCAGGTTACTTTTGATATGAAACAGTCTCAACTTTCAAATTTGGTCTTTTTTTTTCTTTACGAAATTTAAACAATACATACCGTTGTGTCTGACAGATCGCTGTAGAGTGTAGAGCCTCTTAAAGCTGCTCTCGAACCGATCATCTCTTCCTTCTAGTTAATTTATAGCATCAAATAAACATGAATGAACATAAGAACGTCAGTACACCGTTTTTCAAGTTCAAATCCTCCAACGTTAATCTACTAACTCTCCTGACTTCTTTGTCGGACAAAAATGGCGGATGGCGGATTATGATTGGTCAGATCGCCTGTCATTCAAACTCCCTGCGAAGGGTCAATTATCTGTTTTTGTGAACACTCTTTTACTGTAGGTCTGGCTCCATTCTGGTATGAAATGGCTGCTTTTCATAATCCAATCAATTCTAGAAAGTCGAGTTGGTTTTTTTCCCCCTTATTGACCCTCCTACAAATATTTACACAACCGTTCAAAAGTTTGTTCAAAAGTCTCATATGTTCAACAAAAGTCTGCAATTATTTGATCAAAAATACTATAAACAGTAATATTGAGAAATAATATATTTACCATTTAAAATAACTGTTTTCTATTTGAATATATTTTATAATGTAATTTATTCCTGTGATGTTGTAAGGCCGGCTCAATCGAACCAATAGCGGCACTCGATTAGCTGAGAAGGTCTCACGCGTGTTCCGTCTTTTCTCATGGCAAAGAGATTTTTGATTAAATACAATACATTTTCTCATATGTATTAACTCGTTATTTCATCTGACTCCATAAATGAAGAGGTTTTAATGATATCTGTGCATCATTAAATATAAGCGAATGTTTGAATATTCCTTTAATTCTAATGAAAATAATATCAAAGTCAGTTAGAATAATCAAATATAACAATTTATTATGTCAGGTAAATGTATCATTACAATTTCATAGTAAATTCAAAGGTAATCAATGCAAACCATCAAATGTTTTAAAACAAAGAGGAAAATCTTTACCCGACATCATGAAGAACATGAATGCTGACTCTCGGCGACCCTCAGCATTCACGGGCTGATCTGAGATACAGAAAGGCCCCGAGCCTCTTGCTGCCTTCCATTAAATAGCCAGAATGTCTTTCACATGGAAACATGCTAACAAATGGTAATTTGCATTCAGTTTACATCTTTTTGGAGGGGGCTAGGAGACCATTTGTTTAGAGATCACTTCCTTTGGGTGCCAGTTATCTCTAAACTCTTAAAACCTTATTAGATTTTGTTTTACTTATGAAATGAGCCATCTGTACCACTCACTCTGAGACATTTTAAATTATACTAAACATAATACTCAACGATAATCATTCACATTAAACCAAATATATATATATATATTCTTATGTGAGTTGTAGGTGTTACTGAGAGAGAGAATGAAATGTAGATGAGGTGAGACTTTTTGTCTCAGGGGAAGAGGGGGAAGTCAAATGTTCATTTCCAGCAAGATCCTTTGTTTCATAGACCAGTGGTCAGGTCTATCTCTTCAACCAGTTTTTCCAGTCTTACAATGTCAAAGCTGAATTCTCAGCATCATTCCTCCGGTCTTCAGTGTCAAAAGATCCTTCAGAAATCATTCTAATATGCTGATTTGCTGCTCAAGAAACATTTCTTATTATCATTATATTGTTTTTACTGTCACTTTTGATTAGTTAATGCATCCTTGCTGAATTAAAGTTTTAATTTCTTTCAAAAAAGGCCCAAACTTTTGAATGGTAGTGTATTTATTTATATTGCACTCTCATGGCAAAAACATTCACAAAAATCTTAATCTGCAGAGATGTCTTGCTTTTCCAGCACACAAACACAGCCTGATATGTTGGACACCTTGCTAAAGAATTGGATTGAACTCAGTCTACGGCAACTGCAAATAAGGATGTCATATAGACCGGCACAGCGTGAAAGTTAGTCAACGATGAATCCTTTAAACCTGGTGAAATGGGCTTCTGTGTGTAACAGCCAGGGAGATTCATGTGCAGTGAGAGGACTCCCAGGCCTGCAATCACACACGCACAACGTCAGATCTGGCTACACTTTGCAGTGCGTGCTTGAGATTCATGTGCTGTATTGTTCTCTTCTTATCTGATGTTTAAATGTGGACGTGAACCGGTGAGTTCTTATGGGGTGTAGGCCTCTGTGATAAATGGCAGGGATGAGTATGCGCAGGGGCCAGTGAAGCTCAGCTGCTGTTTGGTATTATCAACAGATGTGAGAACTGTGTCTTAGATTCTCTAGAAGTGTTTGGAGCCGATGGGACATGTTTAAAGGCTGGCAATCTGCGAATGTCTGTCTGGTACTAGTAAAGCAAATGCAATCCAGGTGAATGAATTATGAAAGTAAAATGCTATTGAGGTGAAATATTTTGAACCTACATTCTTACGTCGGTCTGATTTCCTAGAAACGCAATCGCCACCTCCTCAAAAAGGCGTATGATTTGAGGCATCATTCATGAATGTAGAATAAATGGTGCTGGACAATTTACTTGTCAAGCATTTCTAATTTAATGTTCCCTCGTTCTAGAGTATTGTTTTGCTATTGTTGATATTGAGCATTGATATTTTTGTGCCAAGGTGTTTGAAATGGCGCCTTGAATAAATGTTGTTTATCTTTGTGATACATATGTTTACAAGTGTATTTTTCACCCAGACACTTTGAGCACATGAAGGATGACTCCATCATCTGCAACATAGGCCACTTTGACTGTGAGATCGACATGAAGTGGCTCAATGAAAATGCAGAGGAGAAAATCAACATCAAAGCTCAGGTACAGGATTAATATTTGGTGGCTGCCACTCAAGACTGCACTAGGGAAACAGTAACGCATGGTGATTTTGTTGGTTTTAACCAGGAATTTAACCAAATTTTTCTTAAAAATTGTATTAAATTATTTATAATAAATTAGTGTTATTTATTGCACTTTTAAATCAATTGTATTTTTAATTTTGGCCCTGGTTTCAAAGACCAGGCTTAAGGGTAGTCTCAGACTAAAATGCGTGTTTGAGCTGTTGTAACTGAAAGCAACTTGATCTAACATATCTTAAAATATGTCAGTGCTATTGTTTTGTCTTAAGGTGCACACTTACAAGGCACATTTACAAAAGCCACTTAAATATCCTAATTAAACTAAGGCCTAATCCTGGCTTAATCTAAGCCCTATCTGCGAAACCAGGCCTTGCTGTTCCATCATGAACCCTTGCTTAAAACCCAGCTTAAAATACGTTTGGTGGTTCTTGTTGTTGTTTTTCTTTAACCAAGAATTTGACCAAATGTTTCTTTTCAATAAATCCCTTTTTTTATTGAATTATTAATATTAAACAATGAAAGTAAATAGATTTTTCCCTGGGTTAAAAATGGTCTTCGGTGGTGGCTGACCAACATTGCCATCCACACACACAGTACAAAGTACGCTACCCATGTGAACTGTGAGCCCAGTACTGACAATAAATCCACAATAAATGCAAAGAAACAGTTTGTTATATTTAACTATTCATGAAATAAAAAATAATCCCTGTCAGAATGGATCACAAAAAAAAAGTGCTTAGAACCATTTTATATTTAAAAATCTGAGTCACTGAGTGACTGTTAGTCATTTAATCTCTAACTTTTCAATTCAATTTGGACTTTGACTGATTCTCCCCCCTTTTACACAGGTTGACCGTTACCGCATGAAAAATGGCCGTCACATCATTGTTTTGGCTGAGGGGCGTCTGGTGAACCTGGGCTGTGCCATGGGCCATCCGAGCTTTGTGATGAGCAACTCGTTCACCAACCAGGTTCTTGCCCAGATTGAGCTGTGGACTAACACCAGCAAATACCCACTGGGTGTATACTTCCTGCCAAAGAAGGTACAGTATCTTCATGTAGACTCTACAAATACCGATGCTGTAGAGTCATATTGTCTGTAAAGCCAGAGACACACCAAGCCGGTGGTTGGGCATCGTCGAGCCGTTTTTTTCCGCACCGTTGTCTCTAGTCGGATGCCATTGATTATTTTTTGGCAGATTCAACATGTAGAATTGGCGTCGGGCCAGCGGTGTGAGAGAGAACTCGGATTTGGCTATTCAGTTTCGCAAACGAATCAGTGCATGAGAATACGAGCAAAAGTGATGCAAGCAAAGAAGTCAAGATGGCACAGCCAGAAGGCTGTTGAAGATGAATTTTACGTCATCTTACCTGAGCATTCCACTGCGCAAATATATTCAAAATAACATTAGCGGAGTGGAATAAAGAGTGTGATCAGCATGATTGATATTCAAAATGTTAAGCAAGTGCTGATTTATATTTTCTATACCTGCAGTCTTAGTTTCGCTTTCCCTTTTTGAATGATGACTATAGACAAATGTATCTGCTTAAATCGACAGTTATCTCCTTTACATGCCGATGTCAACGCACACGCATGCTAGTTGACAGTCGCCTGTAGTCTTTTCCGTGTGTTCAAGCACAGATTTTTTTTTTTTCTCCAACGCGAGGCGACAACACTGTTGGCCTTCATCAGTGCTACTTCTTTTGCACCGATTTGGTGTCCCTACCTTTTAATATGCACATTTTCTATGAATATCCAGATTTTAAGGGTGCTTTCACACTGGGTATTTTTGCTGCGTCATCAATAATATGCACGCCGCATAATAAAAAACAGAATGCAGTCAATATAATATATATACAATATATTATCAACCAAACTCAGACCACCTCTTTCAGGTACTCTCGGGGTCGGTACCCGGGTCTGCATGACAGCTTTCACATTAGTAATTATTCATGTGTACCATGCCCCGTTTTGAACTAAACTAGTAGTGTGAAAGCTAAGCCCTAAGAGTGTTACAAAGCTTGCTTTAAAAACAATCTGAGAAGCTTATCAGATGAAATTTGTATCCGCTATACATGAATGTATAATAATGTATGTATTCCTCACTATGTTCTTTGTGTACTTGTAGCTGGATGAGGAGGTAGCTGCCGCACACTTGGACAAGCTTGGCGTCAAACTGACCAAATTGACAGGGAAGCAAGCCAAATACTTGGGTCTGCCCAGTGACGGTCCCTTCAAACCAGACCACTACCGCTACTAAGTAGCTTTGACCAATCACAGCTTCAGTTGTGGATGGGGACGGACTACACAATCATGGGTGGTTGTGCCACTTACCTTTGCGGCTATAATAGTGCTTAATCGTGTCTCTCACACTCATCGCGAGTGCCTGCAGGTTCTCACCAACTCCTTTTTTGCATTGATATTAAGTGCAACGCTAACTTAACACATTGTCACTGTTTTTTTTGCATTCCTTGTTTTATGATACGGTTAGTTAAAAACAAAACACAAAATTCTTCCATTAGGTCAGTTATTTGATGCCCCTCAGTAAATTAATATTCTGGCACGTTTTGCTTCTTTCGTGTCTTACTCTGAAGTGATTCCAGTTTGTCAGGTAACTATGAATTGAGTGAGGCACTGCCTTTTGGCCATGCATACTTTTGTAAACCTGTTAAAATAATGAAAAATTGCAATCATTTTTCTGTAAGCAAGCTTTGAGTTTGAGTGGGTCTGGGTAGCTCGTCCTGTTTCATTACATCCACTCATGAAGACGTGATGAAATAAATGTGGTATTTGACTGTAGCATGCCTTGTTTACTTGTTTATCCTTTATTTCAGCACAGCGTTAGGAGAGTGTGGTTCTCAACTGGTAAAATGCACAAAAATGGGTAATTAATCAATATTGCCATTGCTCATGTGATTTAGGGATCTGAACGAACGCCAAAGCCCACGTATTAAACACCATGTAAATTTTGTTACATGAATGATTCCTCACAGGAATATGATAAAATGGACAACAAATATCTATACTAGCTCATTTTTGGGATTGGGACTTTCCAGTGGGGACTAGTAAAGCAACCACTTATCAATGCCATAACCACACAGAACACTTTAGTTACCGTCAATGTTGTTGTTTTTGTTCATTGAATTGAAGCTAAAATAAAATTTCAATATTAGATAAAAAAAATTATATTAGAAATGTTTCCTTGGCAACTATCAGAAATGAAATGTTTAAGTTGAAGTACTGAAATTATTAAAACTAATAAAGCTAAAATAAACTAATAAAAGCACAAATTACACTGTAAAAAGTGTTGTTCACTTAATAATTAAGGCAACGTGTTTACTACTTTTTTTTAAGTAAATGATAATTCCACAGTACTTCATTTTTTTCAATTAAGCATTACGTTTATTTACTAGGTTTACAAAAAAAATTAAGTGAACTGAACACTTTTTACAGTTAAAGGGAATAAGGGATGGTTCACCCAAAAATGAAAATTCTATCATTAATTTACTCACCCTGCATTTGTTCCAAAACTGTAGGATTTTTTTTTTCTACTTCTGCTGAGCACAAAGGAAAATGTTTGGAAGAATATGGGTAACCAAACAGGCCCAGGGCCCAATTAACTTCCATAGAATGGAAAGATATATATATCATGGATGTCAATGGGGCTCCATAAACTGTTTGAATTTTTATTTTTTGGTGAACTATCCCTTTTAAAATAAATTTAAATAGAAAACTGAAAATATGAAAATAAAAGCTGGATCAAAATAAAAATAAATACTATTATAATAAATATATTAAATAAAACTAAAATGACACATTAAAGAAACCTTTAGCAACAGCCTGGCATTGAGGCAGTGGGTTTTGCACTGCTCTCATTTAGTTCAGAATTTACTTTAAACAGTTGAAAAGAAGTAGACAGCATAATTCCTAAAATGGATCATAAATAAGAAATAATGGTTTGGGTTGAATGACTGATGTGCATTAATGCCAGATTTATGTGGTTTGTAGAAATGTTATTTCAGATCTTCTTGGCAGCCTGAAGTCATCCTTGAGGCTGTTTAACAAAAATACTGTGTGAATGTTAACTTAAAGGGATAGTTCTCTCCAATTTAATTTGCTCAATTAAGCACCCAGACGTCATGCCAGACCTGCTTCCTTCTCTGGAACGCAAAAAGAAGATATTTTGAATTGTCAAAATGACATTTTTTTGTTTGTTTTCAGTACAATAAAAGTCAATGGGGTCCAATGTTGTCTGTACCCATTGACACACAAATATCTGTTTCACTGAAGAAGGGAAGTCCTGCAGATTTTTTTGTTTTTATTTTGGGGTGAACTATCCGTTTATAGCGATCCATCTCACATAGTCTTGGAAATACTTATTTCAGTAGGATTACATTTCTTGTCATGATTCTTCCAGTGTTGTGTAATGTGGAGTATCTGATGTTGAACAGAATAATGTGAAGCGATTTCAAGAATCTACACATCTTTTGGCATTTCCCATAAATAAACTTTACATCACAAGCCAAAACATATAAAATTCTACTTCTGTCCAGTAACGATTGCTTAATTAAAAACATCATAGGCATTCACTGACCGACATGTGACAATGACAACTCCCAGAAGAGTAACGAGGCTCTATGCAGTTGGGAACATAAAATTGGAGCCAAGAAAAAAAGCAGAACCGCTGTCAGTACCGGGCCTAATGAGCCCAAACCAGTTTATTTTGTAGATAAGCAATGCCTTAACTCAGGCTGCCATACTAGACACATGGTTTCAATCTAATTTGGCCCTTATTAGTTGGAAACTGTAAAATAGTGTAGTTAGTACTTGTGGGGTAAAGAGTAGTCTGTAGGCCATTAGATGTACTGGACCCCCTAAAATACCCGAAAAGTGTCCCCTGAGAGACATAACAAGGGCCTATCTCTTTGAGTTTTTCTTTTTCCTCTCCTCTCTTACCCATTGCTTATTTTCAATGTGAACCAGCTGTGGCCTCTGGAGCCTTTAGTGTCACCCTGCGTGTGTGTTTTTGAATGTGTGTTTTATTACCTGTTGGACCATAATTATTCAAGGTCTTTGGAACTGGTGTCCCTCCACTTTGATCTTGTTTTGCATAATCAGTTGTCTTTAAAGCAAGACATTGTAAGTAGCCTACCTAGCATTATATTTTCTGATTTTACACTGGGTACAGTATATCCAGTGATGTGCCATGCTATTTGTCATTCAAACTATTTAAACAGCAATTTGATAGTTCTGTTTATGCATGCAGCATATAAGAGACTATTACATCGAATACAGCCTACATTGTTATTTTTAACGACTATTTAAAAATGATATTTCACTTTCACTTCTAGTCAAAAATCACAATTGGGTAAGTGAATGAAGTAGTGAAAGAAATGGTAGGCCTACACATAAATCTTTAGAACAAAATCATGCGTAAACTTCCTCAAGTCATATCTGTAAATGTATGGTTACTTTGCTTCGTCGTTGTTGTTGTTAATCTTTGTCTTCGTTCTGTCACGGGGTATACTGGGGCAAGTTGTCACGTAATTTGCAACAGGTCAAAAAAAGCGTCCAAGGGCAATTTCATTAATTAAATTTGATAGACAAATTAAAAATGTCATTTTATTTTATTATTTTAATCTATAATGTTATTTACGAATTTTTACAATTAGCGCAATATTCTGCTACGTTCCTCAGTTTATAACTGGGTAAATTGTATATTGACCCTAAATATTTCATTGTTTGAATCAAGCTAATGAAATAGACATTGCACCCACAATTTATATATAGGCCTACATGATACAGAAATGTGCCATGTTTAAAATCGACCCAATAACTAATAATCTAACGTTAGTTCGCCTTTCAACAAAAATATTCTACATTAGCCTTAAAAAAAATAGCGTTAGCCTACAACCTATATACAGTTCGCTATTATTGCTATCTGTTTTTGCTTTCTGTAAAAAAAAAGATATGTGATCTTATTTTAAGCACTCTGAATCTTTCGTTTAATTTATTTTTATTGTCTTTTATTTATTAATGAGCAGAGGTGGCGGTTGAAGTAAACGCGACAAAACTATTTTGGCGGCAATTGCCGTGGTGATTTTTGTTGTTTTTGTTTAAGTGCACATAACGTTATAGCGGCTCAAACAGGTTACGGGTGCTTTAACGTTTTTTTTTTAAAGTGCTTACAACACAAAGTGTTCATACAAACAAATTAATCATTCTTTTCATTAACGAGAACCTTTTAAAATACGCTTATAAGTAATTAAAAGTTGACTTTGGTAATCACCCAGGTGGCTCTGCCTTATTCCCAGGCGCTTCCGACGAGCTGTCGGTTTATCAGGCCTTGAAATCTCCGAGAATTCGGATCGCGTTCATGATTACGCTATATGATGGAGTGCATGGATAATCGGTTGTCATAATCCCACAGGGTTTTTATAAACAAGCCTTTAAGAAAGGGTCAGTCACATGATCATCCGGATCATGATGGCTCCTGTCAGAGAGTGTTCAGCATTTCGGGTATCCCATGCGGCAGTAGCAGACTGTCTTGAAGAGGCGGCAGTGGCAGAAGGCGCACTGATCGCAACACACCGCGCTCGGCGTCTTACAGCTGCTCCACAGCGGCACACAGTTCGGCGGCGGAGGTCTCTTTATTCGGTTGCTGAATTTCTGAAAAGTATACAATTAAGACATGCATTTATATGTGCTGCTTCAGCTTCGGACAAATTATGTCCCAGGGTTATTTAAAGTAACATAAAAATAAGCCGGAACCCATTCAATAGCCTATTTATCATGAAAATGATTTGCATAGAAATGTAACAAATTACGACCTCTGTTATGGCGTCTATTAGTTACTCCATGACCAACGAAACGAATGCGCCTCTAAATAAACTTGGTTAGGAGACAGAAGTGTCAGAGAAGAGCTTGACGTGTGATGTGTGAAGAAAACAAACAAACAAACAAAAAAATCCAGGTAAATATCAAGCTGTCATTTTGACATATTTTATGAAAACAGTATGCAATTGTGTACATTTTCAGCTATGAAATTTGCCACAGCAAAACAAAGCAGTCGATCATATATTATTTCAATAATGTTCAAAATGTAGACTAATTTTCACCACAGAATGTAAATAAACAACAGGCCTATAAGAAATCTATTTAAAATATTGTAATAAAGATATATATATATATATATATATATATATATATATATATATATATATATATAGATAGATAGATAGATAGATAGATAGATATGCTGTAGAATGAATAAAAGGTGAACAGTTTATATAGACTAAATTTGTTTTTTATCACAAATATTTAATTAGACATTTTTATTATCAGCACATTATCAACTTTAGTTTAAACAATTTAAATCTCCATGAACTGAATTAAACATCCTTACTGAAATATTTGTATTATGATATGGGTCAATGTATTAAAGCTGTTTATTTATCAGTTAATTGAATATATAACAATTTATTACAAACCTTTTTTGGTTTCTTTTCCAGTTTCTTGTTCTTCTTTGGTGTTTTTGAAAGCCCTTCGATAATGGAAAATACAAATAAATTTGAAAGTTGAAGTTTTAAGTTTCTAAATAAGTAACAAAGAAGTGTTAAACAAAGAATGATTCATTCCGATGTGAATTTAAAATAAAATAGCACTCGGCTAGAAGTGTTGACCATTTGTAGCAATTTATTTAAGTTAGTAACTTATTAATAATGGTCAACAATAATGATCAGTTGTTTTGTATATTATTTTCACAACTTGTGTGTTCGAGAAAGAAGCCTTACCGACTATGAGCACAGGAGGTGCATCTGTTTGGTTATTGATTTGTAAGCTGATGGTTGTTTGGTTGGAGCTGTATTGTTCCTCCATAAGCATGTGTGTGTGTACCGTGACACAGCAGGCTAAACAGAGCAGCAAACAGCACAGCAACAATGACGGACTCATATTAAGACTTCACCCTGCACAAGACAATAGTTTAAAAACAGAATCATAAACAAAAAAGTGCTGATTCATTGATGATCACACACACACACGTGCACACACACACATAAACAGAATTAGACATACGTTTTGATACAAAAACAGGATGTTTAAACTTTTGATAACTTTTAAAGTCTTTAAATTCTTACTTAGCAATTATAAAGCCCAAAATAAACAAAAACAAATAATAAAAGTAAACCCGAGAGATAACTAGCCCTTATGAATTTGCTTTCAAATTTATCCAAATTGAAGCTCAAATGGTTGTGTATGCACAGATGTTAGACATACAGCAAACATATTCATTTGTCATCATACACAACATCAAAACATTTACACACTATAAGAAGCAGTTTAAGGCTAGTTAGAATTAAAACCTCTAGATTTGCACAAAACCACAGCAGTCATTTTTATAGGCCAAAAAGCAAGTAAATCTAGGACTGTTATATTCCTGTGCAGTTAGTTCAATATTACTTCCTACAACCGAGAACAGTTTTCACAAAAATCACATACTCAATTCGAATATAAAATTTGTTTACATCTACAGTTCCAGTGTACAGTATTTCTAATGGCATTTGATCACAGTTTATCATTTCTCACCATGTTTCTCCTGTTTTTTTTTTTTATTTTATATCCTCTTTCACAGTGCATTCAAAACCGATACCCAAGGTAATCTTCAGGAGTCTGTTTACAAACTGACCTGTCCTGGTGAGTAATGGGGCACCCTGTTTTCCCTTTTTGTTGCTGGCTTGAAATATTCCCGCTCCCCTACTGAGACTGAGAGAGAAATGTCAGACAGACTTTTTAGTCAGAAAATTCAGAAAGGGGCGAAATGATAAAATTAAGCAGGGGCGGATCCACACGGCCAGACGGAGCAGAGGGAGAGAGAGACAGACATAGAGAGAGAGAAAGAGAGAAAAGTTGCTTATAAATGTGTGAATGTCATAAACACACTTTTGTCTGAATGAAAACGAATAAACTGTGGATATACAGTTCAAATGAAAGCATTTGGCAGACTTTGGAACATGTTCATATTTAATGTGCTGAACTACCTGTGTGAAATTCAAGCACCAATGAAAATGTTGTCACCATGAAATCAAAATGTACAAATCTTATTTTTTATGAAATATTGCAGTGTAAATAATTTATCCATGCACATTATTATTTATTTATTTTATCCAGTGCCTTATCTTTAACCCTCTGGGCCTCTTTGGTCAGAGTTGACCAAAAAAATGTACGTTTTTAATTTATTTATTTATTTGCTTCACTAGAATGGGATGACACTTGGTGACTTTTGTCGCATTAGCTATGTGAACTCAGATGATTCAGATATGTTAAAGGGTCGAAAAAGAACAAGTAAAACTTGGTACCTTGCGGTCAAAAATAACCGTCATAGGAAAAGAATATGAAATACAAAAAAAATGTCCTCTCCTCTGGCAGGAACATCTCTCCTCTTCTGGCGTGTTTAACTGGCGTGAGAGCGGGGCAACCTGAGATCCACCAATAGAAAACCACAACCATCAATAATTATACACAGAAAACAACAAGCTGTTTTTCCTCTTACGGGAGGTATGCTGTAAGATAACCTGAGCAAATGATCAAAATCACATGCATTTGGATGTTCATTTGAAATGGATTTGTTGTATGCATGCATTTTCTCCGTCATCAAGACAATGGCACTCTTCAGGCGTTTCAAGACACTTTCAACAACAGTTTCTGCCCAGTATCAAGAGGCTATATGAAAAATGAGATAGCCCGTGGGGAGAACATTTTGACCAGCAGAATACGCGTATTACTTTTCAGAGGTTTGGAGTTAGTCCACTAAACCTAAAATCACATATGGTTGTTAGGAAACCCGTTTTCTCTTAGAGCTCATTTTGAAGTGACTTCTCCCCTTCTGACCTTTGAAGCAAATATTCATAACAAAATCATGTATTTGTAAACATTGTTCTCCAAAGATTCTTCCAAAGAGAATGCCCAGATGTTACAAATAGATGTGAACTGATTGTGTGCAATAAACACTGAAATGAGCGGATTATATCTGCTTTACGCTGCAATAGACGAGCCCACCCACAGATACAATTCTACATGCCAATATATTTCCTTGGATGAATGTAAAACATTAATCAAGGTATTTGATAAAGCATAAAATGAAGAATATCCTGTTTTACTGAATGATGTCACATTACAGAAGAAAAGTGAGTTGCGAATGCTGTTTTGTGTTTGCTTTAAATGATAAAATCAAATGTATAAAAGGAATCAATCAATCATCAATCACATTTATTTCTTTAGGACATTTTAAAACAACACATGTTGGCCAAAGTGCTATACATACCAGGACCTAATATATATTCGTACAACCAGCAGACCAAATGACCGTAAATTAAATACAGTTGAATGCAAGTGAGAGCAAGTGGTCTTTGAGTGAGATTTAAAAACATCAAGAGTACGGGATCTAATATGGATCTAATAACAGGATCTAATCATGTCAGTCTTAATTTTTTTATTGTTTTTTGGCTGGCTCAATGGCGGTGACATTACATTCACATATTTAATGCCAAAGTATGCAAGTACATTAGGAATGAGTCTATCGTTTGCCCATCTGGATGCTGTCTGAGGCTTGGAAACTTTTGTAAAATCAAAGCCATGGAACTGCAAGTGGGGAAAGTCAACCAAGTGAGTGCCGAACATTGCTCTCAGGGGATTTGGGAAACCTTTGAATTGTCCAGAATGAAGAGATGCCGTAAATGTGTGTTTGACAGGGTCGGGACAAGCTAAGAAAGCATGTGTTTCTCAGCCACTTATTTTCTGTCATTAACACCAGTTTTTGGGCTGCTTTAGCTCTAATGCTCCTCCAACCTTCATTAGTACTTGTACGAGACTGAAAATTGTGCCAGCTGGGTGCGAAAGCATACGATCCATAGCAAAACAGAACTGTCAAGACCAATGATTCTAATAACAAAAAGTAGTATGTTTTCACAATCTATTCTACAGAATAGACTATATTCTCTGAAAACAAATCTTAGTATCCTATCCTATTTTTGAAACATTATTTTATTATGAAAATGTTATTTTCCATACAACAAAAATGTATGGTGATCACTGGGTATCAAGTTGGTAGTGATTTTGCCTTTTTAATTTTTTTTTTATTAAAGAGATCAAGTTTTAAACCGTGTCTCCTAAACATTAACATGTCTTCATCTATCTCGATGTAATTCACGAAGAGCACATGTTTTATAAGCTTGGTGATAAACTGGTTGTAGTCAGTTTGATTTATTTGGTAAAGAAAAGCTAAATAAGTTATATAATAAATGACATTATAAAACTCATTCTCTTCCTCCCAAGAAATATGTATTCATGCGTTCATTGCTTTGAAAATCAAAGCTTAAAACTCACTTATTTATTGTGGCTTTTGCTATTTGATGAATTATTTAGTTTTGTGTACTTAATTCTGTTTGCTTTTATTGATTATAAAGCTTTGTAATGCACTTTAGTCAACCTTGTTTTTAAAAAAATGTGCTTTATAAATAAACAAATGAATGAATAAAAAAATGAATCACAAACTCAGACACATTTGAATGAATAAGAATTTGTTCATTGTTATAATAAATTAAATAAGCAATAATAATAAAACCGCATTTTAATTTGGCCAGTGTGATTTTATTTTTGTAAGTCACACATTTTCACTGAAATACAAGATTTTGTAAATAGACTTATTATTTTATATTTTTCCTTTACAGTTTATAAGATAAAAGAATAAACTAAAACAATATTCAATTTTAAGAATGAAGTGATATGAAACAGAAATGCCCACATAACGGAAAAGTCATGGACTATTTCAGTAAGAACTGACACTAAATATACTGTGATGCGTGATTCGACATGTGTTTCCATTTGTTGAAGCTATTATGTAGTTTGGTAGTACCATGGGTAGAGAAACCTTTGATTTCAACATTTACATCAAAGCCATATTTCTATTCAGTTTCTGAAATCACAGAATCTCTGAGATCAGTGAAAAACTGCCCATCATGCATTTAAGTGCCCACAGATTCTAAATAGTTGGCTATCTGTCAACCTAATTTAAGGTTTTCTCGCTATTCTCCGATGCCTGTGACACATGTATATTTTCAGTTGCACCAGTGCTAATGCTATACATATAAACTTGAAATGGGCCTGTAATGAAAATAAGACGTTTCGCATATCTTCAATGTTTTGATTAGTAGTGTGTATAGTCTAAAAACAAGGCTGAACCTCTACTAGAACTAAAGTAACAAAGAGATTTATTACATTGAGTGTTGCAAAATTGCAAATGTATTTTTAAAGGCAGTAATGATCTGGTTTTGTGAACATAGACACTTTTCTGGCTGCTAAAAAGCCCAAAAGAGGACCTCATGTAACCTTCGTGATAAAAGCAACACAAATTAAGACAGAGAGTGAAAGAAAGAGTCAGAGGGAAAGGAATAAGACACATTTTATTCTCTGCACATATTGGATTTTCTTGTCTGGATTTCTGTCTTCCCTCCCATGCTCAATAAGCATAAACTACTTATTTCCTAAGCAGATTTACACATAAATACATTTTCTTTTACTTCACTTCACAGCTTGTGGCAAGAGTGCAACAGCTCTTTTACCGGGAAAATCGAGCGGCTCAGAGCAAGTAATGCATACATTTGCAGTGATCCACCGCTATACACCCTAAAAATACTGCTGATCCACTGCTGATCTCTTTATCTATAGCATACTGTCATGATATATTAGATTTAGGGGATGGAGCTGTGACTCTTACTCTTGAGACACACACTTTAAAGCCTTAAGCTGCACAACAGAAACCAAACATTAAACAACAAATGATTAGACTTTCAGAAAATTGTTTGAGTTATAAATATCTTAATTTGAGAGAGTTTTGAACCAAAGGTCTAGGTGTTATTAACCCTCTTAAAACCCTTTATACCGTTAGACAATAGATAGAAAATAATCTCATATATAATGATTATATTTATTTTTATGATGTTGTATAAAAATATATAAGGAAATGTTGCAACTCATAAACAGGTGTTGAGGTAATGTAGTGGTTTCTGTATAGGCCTAATACATCGAACAGACCTTTTTACCTCAGGAGCTGTATTTGAAAATATCTAAAAATAGTGAAAAGTTCACATACATGTGCTCTATGATTGCAAGTAACATTGTAACATGACATTGTTATCAAAAAAGCAGACAGGACAGGAGGAAGCAGAGTTATGGGAGCCAGGAATCCCACTGCAATTTTAAACAGATTAGAGGAATAAAACGGTTTGCAAGCCAGTATGCACATAAAGAACAAAAGTACCCAGGTTCAACTCTGGAGCAAGGGTTTGAAGATATTGTAGATTCATAGAATGTGAAACCCTCCATAAACCTCCTCAAGCCAGTTAAACCAATGTGAGCATTATTTCCCAAGATGTAACTCTTAAGAGTCTTTCTTCCAGCTCACTCATTTGTTCATGTAAACACTCTCAAGCTTGTGTCAGCATGAAGGGTTTTGGGTCATGAGCTCCAAATAATCTGCCCAAACAAGACATGGAGGGACTGGGGAGTTCTGAAATCCCTAACTGAGAGTCGAAGTCACACATTTCTGTGTGAAAACATCTTTGTGCCACAATTGTGTTATTTAAATATAGTAATTTTAAAGTTTAAGAAACAAACGTTGAGAAAAATGGGCTATATGACTCTCTGGTCTCCCCTACGTAGATTTGCCGGCCAAAACTACAACTTCCATCATGCAATACGCCTAGGCCAATCTAACGCGCATGCGTACGTAGCTCCGTCCGGACTGTCGCGAGTCACTCGCAAATCGAGGAAAGGTGTATCGTGAAGAATAGTCTATTATACGCCTTATTTTCTTATTCTAGCGTTTTCACAACAACCCGAAACCATGTCAGGAGACGAGGTTAGTAAATTATCGTTGTTTTAGAAAGATTCTATATTCATTTTTGTTTAACTAGACATTAAAAAGAGAAGGACAATCGGGCCTACTAGTAAAGGCTGTAAGGAAACATGTGCACAGCTCGTCTTTTCTAGATCTTTTTGTCATTTGTCAGCTAGTTAGATAGTAAATATCTTACGCTTATTTTAGTCTTGCCTTTTTATTGACAAAATGTAATATTGTACCACCATGGAAAATTAGACATAACATGTTTTTATTTTATTTAATTTTTTTTTACATTTAGCATAGTAATACAGGCTAGCGTTAGTTGGACAGGTATTGGGGTAACGTTACTACTGTGGTTGTTTAGACGAGGTAATAACATGTTATTTTGGACGAGTACTGTTTTATTAGTCCTCATGATACAACTCTGTTTTTTAGACATTTAACTTACTATGGCACGACCATGTTTTGTTTGCAGACGTTTCTCGGTAGTTCTTGTTTTGTGGTACCATGGTTTATACAACGTTACTGTGTTTTCCGTGTTTTCTTGAATAATCATACTAATACCATGCTTTATAAATATGTTAATTATTCAATAAACAGCGTTCGATACAATCAAGCACCCTAAAATACCGTAGTAGAGTACCAAGTAGCATAATTTCCACCGCAAGAACTTTCCCTCAGGAACTAACGTTAGTGCCTTTGGGGTGGTAACTTACTCGGTGTGTTTCGACCGCAGGGACCAGGAAAGTTCTGGGTAAAAATGTTCTCCTCAGAAAGTCTTAGTGTCGCCAATCCTCGCAAGACAAACAAGCAACCGTAGCTTCAAAAACAAGCCCAATATTATGTATAAATATATATATTTTTTATCAATAAATGAGCATGCAATATTAAACTGAAACCACTCTGAGTTTGAAATGCAAAAACATGGAATTTTACAAAAATCATTAAATTGCAACAAAGCAGGAAGGCACGCATATCCTCCGATCACATGAGAGCTGAATAGGTTTGGAGATGAAAAAGTGATGTAAAGTCTTAGTATGTAAGCCATAGTCAGAATTTGTTCTCTCCATTTAACCCATCCAAGTTAGTACACACATACACACACACCATGTTAAAGGCAAGAGCATTAAGGGAGAGCTGCAATATAGGCACATAATGAAATAAATTCAAACCATAGGCCTACCTATTGATAGCATTAGTATACTTGTTTTTTATAATAGCCTGTAAAGATAAATACATTGGATTTTTTTTTAAATAGGTGCCTCTCCTCCTTGCACCATCCATCAGCTCGCATGTTTCTTCTCCAGCTCTGTATATCCCTGTTTATTAATGGGATAATTCACCCCAAAATGAAAATTCAGTCATTACTCACCCTCATGTTGTTCCAAACCTCAAGACCTTCGTTCATCTTTGGAACACAAATTAAGACATCATTAAAATATTTTTTTAATAAAAAATAAAAAAAACGTATTCTGACGTATAAAGGTTATATGAGCACGACACATGCGTGGGATGCTGACACAAGAGCTGGCCAATAATGAGCCAGCGTTCTGAACCTGGAAGCGCTGCACTGTTTACTACCTGAACAGTAAGGAGAGAGAAGATCTTGTTGAATAAAGTCGTTATTTTGTGCACAAAAAGTATTCTTGACGCTTCATAACATTTAAGGTTGAACCACTGTTGTCACATGGACTATTTTAACAATGTTTTCACTACCTTTCTAGGCCTTGAATGTGGTAATAGCGTTGCGTCCTAGGGGGGTCAGAAAGCTCTCGGATTTTATAAAAAATATCTTAATTTTCTCTGTAGTTCTTGTTTTGTGGTCCCATGGTTTCTACAACGTTACTGTTTAAATACCATGCTATATAAATATGGTAATTCAATAAACAGTGTTCAAAATGGTAATAACGTTGCGTTATATGGGGGCAGAAAGCTTTCGAATTTCATAAAAAAAATCTTAATTTGTGTTCCGAAGATGAACGTAGGTATTACGGGTTTGAACTAACCCTTTAACCCTTTAGAACCTAAAGTTAAAATCGGATGTCTACTGTCAGGGGCAATTTTAATGGTTTGATAGTATAAACGGTTGAAGAGTTAATGTAAAATGAATACAGCTTGCTTGTATGTGTCGTTCTAAAGGCTTAAGGGTTGTCTGCTAACTCTCATTACTTACATTTTCAACGTCAGATACCTCCACGTTGAATGTGATTTTTCTCCAGTGATGTTGAAGAGGGTCCACAGAACTTGTATAATTGGACTGATTGGATATTAGCAGTGAGCAGACAGTGTCAATGGATTGGAGAAAACAGTGACCATAAATGTAAAGAAACAAAGTTTTCCAAACAAGTTGGCCTTTTTTTTTTAAATAAGCCCAAAAAACCACGACCCGTGTTTTTTTTTATTTTTATTTTTTTAACGTGACTTGCCAAAATAATAATTATTAGCGTGGATTATTAGCAGACTTGACAACTATGGAAAGTCCCTGCTCGCTAGGTAGTACTTTTTCAGTGTTCAGGAACTTTCAGGAGTGGGACTTGGGAACTGAACATGATGATTGGTTGACTCCACGCAGCATTTTATTTCAACCATCAATTTTAAAAATCTGTTGCGTTGCATGCAGTAAGAGTTGTTTGCTATTCGAATCAGTAACAGGTCATGGGGAAAATTAGCCTGGATGCCAGCCGAACTTAGCCCCGCCCACAACATTTGAGGATGGGAAGTTCGGTCTGGACTTGATCCATTGTGAAGCAAGTATGCCCGAACCAAAGCTGTTCGGACCAATCAAATTGTCAGGGCGGGCTTTATACGATGATGGGCAGATGTTCAACTGTAACCACGTCACCAAAGAGCGCTTGGGTTGACTTCGTTTACAACAAACAATGGCTGCTGCTGGAGAATTTAGATGTGTAGATTCAGCCATCGCGTCTGTTATAGAAGATATCGACAGCGCATTCATTTTTAAAGAGGAACAGAGAACCGCGATCAATTAACCGCGTGGTAGTTTCGGTGGAAAAAACGGCTTTCGAGGACTATGTAAATGTACATTTCTGCACCATGGTATATAACAAAGTGGTGTAATATTACCATGTGATTCCTGTCTAAATAATTTTCACAATTTATTGTAATTCCTACATGATCACATTTGAACTGTTCATTATTCAAATGCTGTAAATGACACATTTTAAATGACAGCTTTAGTAGGATTAGTTCTGATTAGTTCTCATTAGGTGATTATTACTTGCATTATTTTGCCTTTTTTGATGTCTTTTGACAGCCTTTGTTCAAATATCGTGTCATTATTAAACTCCTATTATCATCCTTCCAGATGATATTTGATCCCACTATGACTAAGAAGAAGAAGAAAAAGAAGAAGCCTTTCATGCTGGAGGAAGATGGTGGTGAGGGAGATGAAGGCCAACAATTGGAAACAAAAGAGACTGAGGCTGACGGGGGTGAGGAGAAGGAGTTCGATCTTGATGAAGATGATGGGGGGAGGAAGAGAGGTGAAACACATGCCATTCTATTGTGCATTAGTGTTGTTGCTTTTTTCCCCATTGCCTGCTTAACCATGGTAGTAAGAGAGGTATACAGCATAGAAGCTTGTTTGTGGAATAAAATCTTGCACTTGACTTTTTTCTCAATTACAAGTTATAAAGGTAGAATAGTGAGATATATGACCTTGCAATTGCGAGAGAAAAAAATTAAGAATTGTGAAGTCACAACCTGTTTTAATTTTTGTTTCGTGGTGGAAACAAGCTTCCATAATATAGAGTAGTGAACACAAATCAGTATTATGGGCTTTTCCCACCTGCCATTATTTATGGCTAGTGAATGCCTAATTTTCCTTAGCATTTCCTACAAGCCATTTTGATTTTTACAATTCAAATACAATAACAAGAAAAAACTGTATATATGAACTATATATGAAATTGATTGACTCTTCACTGTTAAATATAAATCGATTCATAGTGAAGATACAAGTGATTTAGTCAAAAGCAGAAAGTGATTTTCTTCTTTTTTTTTTTTTAACTTTTTTTTTAAATGAACATTAATGAAACGGGTGGCAACAATTTATTAGGATGCTGTCCCTTTAAGACCAAATGCACGGATCTAATATAATGTTACACATCTGGTTTATTCCCAACTGTTTATGTTCGTGTAGATGTGAATACTTTACACAATGTGCATTTTTACATAATTGTGTGTATTTGACCATTCAAGTGTAATAAGCTGTGAAAGAAAACTGAATTCAGGATTGCATGCATCTGAGAGGCAGTATCTGTGCCACATTGAGTCATTTTTCGCAATTTTGTGATTGTGATTAATAACACTGTGTCAATAACTTTTAATACAGCGAAGTTAAAGACGTAACAGAATAATATGCAATATTGTTATAATTGTTACAATTATATTTATTGCAAAAATACAATATATTCCTCAGCGCTGCTTTGCACACTGAATGTTTATTGCTTCTCAGTGAAATCTTGTGTAATCCAAAAGGTGTCTTGCTAAATTTTTCTTTTGGTGATGATCCAGAAACATCAGATGACCTGGATGACTTAAACTTCTTAAACCAGAAGAAAAAGAAAAAGAAGTCCAAAAAAGAGAAGATTTTTGATGCCGAGCTTGAGGAAGGATTGAAGGTCAGTTGATTGTTTGCATATGTATAGTTGTTAAACTGTTGATTGTTTTCATTGCTATAATTTCTTGTCAGTGAAAGGTGTTTTGATCACGAAATTGCTATCTTTTTGTGTACTTGGTTTCCTTTAGAAAATAAATTGATAACTGAGCAATAACATCAGTCTTTGCATTGGGAGTTTTTTCTGTTCGTGCCTACCGACAGCTGTTGTCATGCATCTTCGTGAATGAACTAAATTGCTAATTTCCAAAAGGAACTGAAGATCGAAACAGAGCCATCAGAAACACAAGAGGATGATGACTTAATGCTGCCTAAGAAAAAGAAACATAGAAAAGTCCGAGATTTTCAAGAGGACACAGACAGTCAAAGCAAAGATGATGGTAAGTACATGACTTCAGTGGAGCGCTTTTTGTAAATAACTAATGTAATGTTTGCAATCTAATCCCTGTAAAGCTACAATACAAAACAAACTGTTGTAGAAAGTGCTATACAAATAAAGGTGACTTATCTAGAATGATTGTGTGGTGTTCATGTGAAAGGTGTTGAAGATGACGACAGTAAAACCATCGATGATATCACGTTCAGCTCACAGACAGGCCCTGCCTGGGCAGGATCGGAGAGAGACTACACATACGATGAGGTGAATGGGAGCTTTTATTTTCAAGCTTGTGGAACGTGTGCATGTTTCAGGTGATAACTTGATAAAGGGCCTGAGACTGCTGCCATCTGGTGCTATTGTTGGCAGAATAGCTTTTCTCTGGTTACTTCTCTTTTATGTGACATGCTTGGAATTACTACAGCTGGAGTTTTAGCGGATGTATGAAGTCATGTTAACTCTAACGTTTGACAACCAGAACCTGTCTCAATACTTTAACACAATGTCTTTGTTTTAAACAATGGCATATATATATATATATATATATATATATATATATATATATATATATATATATATATATATATATATGTATATATGTATATATATATATATATATGTTGCTATTTTGTTATCTCATGCAAAGACGGCTATGTATTAAGTATAGCATAATTGTCCAAGTAATTTTTGGGACTGCTCTATATTTAACAAAATTCTGTAAAAAGAACTTAATATTAAGCATACGGTCTTAAACTTTTAACTAAATAATCATTGTCATAGAGTTTTGTGCACTATGTTCTGTAGACAATGACTGCTCTCAATTAAAAATGACTGAAAATATCACATTATTTTAGCTTTTGAATAGAGTCTTTAACATCATGCGGGAAAAAAATCCAGACATGGTCGCAGGAGAAAAGAGAAAGTTTGTTATGAAGCCTCCTCAGGTTGTCAGGGTCGGCACAAAGAAGACCTCCTTTGTAAACTTCACAGACATCTGCAAACTGTAAGTCAAAACTCAAAATTGTCAAGCTGTTTTATAGAGTTATAATGAAACTTTTCATTATGATATTGAGTTGGATTTTTCTCTGAACAACTGGAAAGTGACCCATTATTTTTGCCTTTCTGTTGGTCATTTCAATAGCTGCCAATCAAAAATATTCATATCACATATTTGCAAATGCAATCTTTATTTTGTATGCTCTTAACACTACTTTTTTTTTTTTTTTTTTTTTCTTCAGGTTGCATCGACAGCCAAAACATCTTTTGGCATTTTTGTTAGCGGAGTTAGGTACAAGGTAAGTTTATTTTATATTGTTATTGGCTCTGCCCATGAAAGGCTACAACTTGGTGTCTTTGGCACAAGTACCATGGTTTCATTTCCACAGGAACTATTAGATGTGTTTGGTCAAATTTTATCTAGCCTAAAATTAACATGGCATGACAAGTAGTTAGTTCTCAACACCTGGAATGGCTGTTTCCTGCACCTTAAAAAAGTGATTTTTTTTTTTAATCACAACTGTGTAAAATTGTATTAAATTATTACAAAACACATTAACATATTTATTGTAAATGATTTATGTGTGTACTACCAAATATGAGTCGATTAGTAGTGGCTTGGTTGTAGGGCTGGGTATCGTTAAAAAATTATTCGATATCGGTTACTGAATGATACTAATTTTATGAAATCAGTTTTTTAACAAGATTACATTACAGATTACCTAAAAAAAATCCTTTGGTTTTATTTTTTTCCATTTGTTGAGGGCCCACTGAGGGGCCGAATATATGCCTCGCGCTCAAGCTTGCTCCAAAGCACTGGCTAAAGTAGCCTTATGATTATGAATGTGTTGGGAAAAATAGCATGGAGACATTTTAGTTGATCTAGTGTTTTCTAAATCAGTGTTGGCTGCAAAGATGTTGACATTGCTGACTCGTCAACTCTGCAGTTAATAATGTCACGATACCAAAACTCCAGTAGTCGGTACCAATACCATTCAAATATTACGGTTCTCTGTACCAATTTCGGTACCACAGCAAAATCTGTTGGAAGTATTTTTCTATTTTATTGAACTATTTGCAATAAAAAAATAAAAAAAATAAATGATTATTATTTAAGATGGTAATCATAAGTGAATAATACATTTAAACATTGAAGGCTACATGCTGTTTAAAAGTAAACATTGTTTATAAAAAGATACAAATAAGTTCAGCAGAATATGTTTTTGTGGTTTAATATTCACAGACACTAGTTTATATCGACTACAGTGCTCCTAGTAAATAAGCTCCTATTCTGGAGCCCTGCGCTTACATAAACATGGAAGTGACTAAAAGCAGCTGCCTATTAGTAGGTACCGAATTGTCATATTTTCAAAATTTCAGCACCGACTTGGTACCGAAGTACTGTTACTTTTGACAACCCTATCCGTAGTATAGTGAACGCCTATAGAGAGAAATGCTATCAGAGTATTTGTAGGGCTGGACGATTAATCGAAAAGTAATCTAAACCCAAATTCAGAATTTCTATTGCTTGAAACTGGAAGTTTGTGATTTGGAAAGAATATTGAAAACAATTGGTGTTTTCCATAAAATCAAAGAACTGAAGTGCCTTTTTATTTTAGAAATGCACTAACCACTGTATTCACTTTTCAGCGGGTCCATAGATGGAAACAATCAGCTCGTCATCAAAGGCAGATTCCAGCAGAAACAGATAGAGAATGTCTTAAGAAGATATATAAGTGAGTTTTATTTGACTGTTCTTAAACATACAGTAGTTGTGACTCGTAACAAGCCCATAATATTTTTCATGTTTTGTATATTGATCAATTTTTATAGAAATATTTTTTTATCTGAAGTGTGTGTCTATATATAGAGTTTGGAAACATTACACGTTTTTTATGTTTTACCAAGGCTGCATTTATTTAATTAATATAGTAACAATAAATACATTAAAAAAGTAATACTGCAAAAAATTCTTACAAATAATTAGAGACTGTTTTCTATTTTAATATATTTTAAAATGTAATTTATTCCTGTGATGCAAAGCTACATTTTCAGCATTGTTGCTGATTTGCTGCTCAACAAAAAATTCTTATTATTATTATTGTCAATGTTGAAGAAAAAGTTTTTGCTGCTTAACATTTTTGTGAGCATGAGAGACTTCTTTCGAAAAGAAGTTTCCAAACTTTTGACCGGTATTGTGTATACACACAATATAGTTTGTGGAATTCCTAATATATCTTTTTTAATGAATATTACTGCTCTGCATTACATGAGGAAACCCTAGATTTATCCGAACTGTTTTTGTCTTGCAGAGGAGTATGTGACATGTCACACGTGTCGGTCACCTGACACAATCTTGCAGAAGGACACGCGTCTTTATTTCCTGCAGTGCGAGACGTGTCACTCCCGCTGTTCGGTTGCCAGCATCAAGACCGGGTTCCAGGCGGTGACGGGCAAGAGAGCGCAGATGCGTGCCAAAGCCAACTAACGCCTGTCCCTCGACCATCACACACCTTATACGGCCCATCTGAACACCTGCACTCCACGGCCAAACTCAGCACATCCACTCACACCCAGGTTCCTACGGAATCTCTGCGCTGTTCAGGAAGTCTGAAATTTCAAACCGAGATCCCGGCCATTTCAAGTCCAACATTTAATTTCCTTCAGCTCCCTGGAGCTATGAAATTGCC